>VZTQ01014126.1:34022-115221 GCA_013400755.1 Pelecanoides urinatrix
AGGGGAAGGGGAAGGGAGAAAAAAACGCATTTCCTCTGACTGTCATTTTAATACCAGAATAAGAAGCTGCTGTTGCTGCACTCTAACCAGGCAATGACTGGAAGGCACTTAATTTTCCAATTAATTAGATCCTACTCTAAACATAGAAGTAATTGATGTCTCAACACAGACAAATGAAACAACTCTTAACATAAAAGCAAGAGAGTTGCTTCTACCAGTACTGGATGATGGATTCTATTTTTTTTTGTAAAGAATTGCTTCTGTGAGAAGCGATTGCCTCTGCAGCTCAGAAGCCATGCAGTGGCATATTTATCACATAAGGTACCTTCACATCATTCCACACTTTCACTGGCAACGCATCCCCACAAAACCCACCACCTCTCTACTTCGGTTGTAAAAACTCCTTTATCATGATTTGAACATGCATGGTTCACCTAAACATTCACTGACACCTTTATCTTTCAAACACGATTTGGTTTCTTCTTTGCCAAACACACTGCATAGAATCAATTCAACACTTAAAATTGTAAGATAGATGCCTGATCTTTTTTTAAAAGCTCTCACAAAAATAGCAGCCAACTGCCCCCAGTTAGATTGACTGTCACCAACCAAGACTTAAAGCACTAAGAACCTAACACACACCAGCGAACTTGCTACTTGCCGTTAACTTCACCTTTTGGCTCAGCATCAACCATTGCACTCAATCAAATTTCTTAACTAGAGTCTTTAAGGGGCAAGGGCTGTCTCCTGTGCCTTCACTTGTGGTGACCACTACAGTGGGGGACTTACTGGGTTCTATCAAACCTTACTGAAGTCATAAACCTGGCAGTGAGAGTTACAGGAAAGATAAAGCAGGTGTTAGTGGGAAAGCTTACATAGCGTCAGAGCAATTCTTCCCTGTCTTTTTTGTTCTGTAAACACACACACGCACATGTGCCCACACATACACAGTTAGCAAGCACTATCAAGAATTGTTGTAAGCCTTTTTGTAATGCTAGCATCGGGTTTTTTTACTCTATCTAAATTACAAGCTCCCGGTAGGAAACTTTGACTAGTCTACTTCTAAAATGCTTGCTGGAACGTTGCAAACTCACTGGCAATTGAGGCATTACAAACACAAATACTCACAAACCCTTCACTTGAGCCATGCAGCTATTACAGGACACTGTCGATGTGCTACACAATACTTCAGTTCGGAATACCTGAGTTCCTACCATTCCGCTACCTTGCTCATATATCACTCTTAATCTTCCTTTGAAAGAAAAATGCATTAACAAGATACTAGAAATTCAGTCACAACTGGGGGAGACAGGTTTCATGTACGTTTAAATAAGGTTCTTAAGAAAGTCACTTAATAAATGTTTTTTGCTTTATCCATTTAGTGCGTGCATCCTTGAAACCAAGGTCCCGCCCAGTCTTCCCGCATTTAAACAATAAATGCAAACGTGCGGGGATGGGAAGGAGCCAGATGGCTCCAGGGATGACAGGCTGGTCAAGCGATATTCCGTCTTTCACCTTATCTAGGTCAACAGTTGGAAACAGACTGAAAAAATTGCCAGCTGACAGGGAAGGACCTGCTGGCCCATCCCAGTCCTCATGTTGCCCACAGCAACTGGCAGCTTTTCTAACATCTGATCAGCAATATCAGGGGATGGACAAACACAGAGATGACCTCAACCAGTTCTCTCTGGAACACTGTCACGATGCAGTCGGATGTGCAAGTGTAGGAGGTTTGCTTGACAGAACCCACACTCCTCTGTTCTGCAGCCAAAAACCTGCTTGCACTAAGGCTGGCAGACAGTTAACTTTTCACCGATACTGAAGGCTTCAACAGAGAAGAACAGAAGGGAATTGCCATTTCAAGAAGGTAGAAAAAATAGCTCAGCTCCTTGCCTGGCAACACCGTCTTACTCAAATGTTTTCCAAACTCACAGCACCGGAGACAGATGAAAGGCTGATTCAAGTCAGTTCTTATTTCAACTCTTTCTGAAATTGCCTAAAAGCTTATCCTCCTCTGAAGTTGTTTAAATACCAGGAAACATTATATTAGCCCTGTGAAATGTTGGCTGAAGGACCATCACACATCCAAATTCCGGCACATACATGGCTTTGACTCCTCTCTGTGCATACGTCGGATACAGGAGGGGTTACACGATGGTTCTTACCAACCCCTCTGATTAGAAACCCCTTCTCTGGGCATATATCACTGCAGTCATAAATCGGTATGAATGAGAGCAAATTCCGTAAGAATCCATTCCTACACACTTGGGAAAAAGTTCATTCCTTCTCTGCTTCACCACCAGTTTTGAAACACTCCTTTCTGCGGAATAGCCAGTGATCGAATTTCCCAATCCTACAAGCAGCAAAATGGCAGGTTCTGACTGTATCAGCGCACTAAGCCACAGCACAGAGCCGGGCGGGGGGCCCGGGGAGGAGGGGAAACAGAGAGAGCCTGGGACCCAGCTCACGGTTGGGAGAGCAGAAAACAACAGAACAGCGGCAGCTTTCACCACTCTAACACCCAACGTGCTTGGTTTTGCATGTAGATGTACCCCATAACTTCCAGATGTCAGATTCAGCAGCCCCTCAAATATGCCAGCTTGCTCCCTGCTGCGGCTGGGGACCGGGTTCAGAAGGTGCTGACCAAGCGTTTGCTCGTTTTGTGAAACATTTCAAAAGTAACGCAGCACAGGTGATGGCTTGTTTAAAAATCAAAACCCAGCAGCCGGCTGCTGGCCAGGTAATGAAATCCCAAGCAGTGGCTGATCTTGAAGTATTTCAGAGCTACAAAGTAGCTATCCTGAAGTAAGTGCTTTAGCTGCTGGGCAACTGAGTTTCTTCCTAATCACAGAAAAAGAAAGTCTTCCTGAGAGAGCAATAACAGACAAATCTTACCTAGTAAAGTATACAGTGAGCAACTGTGGCTTGCAACAAATTTCATCTCCCTGTTAATTCAGGTATATTCAGAGGTGCACACAATCAGAGACGGGAGTTAAAGCAGCTTATGATACAGCTGAACATAAAACCCCGTGAAAATATTCAGAAATGTATTTAAAATTTAATCTCTGTTTAGAGACTTTCATTTCAAGATGCTGCTAATGTGTATGACAGACGAGCACTACATCTGGTATTCTCTGTTCTATACATCTCTATTCTCTACACATCTATACATATTCTCTATACATCTATCTCCATACATCTCTGGTATTCTCTATTCTATACATCTCTATTCTCTGGTATTCTCTTAGTCAGCATAGAAGGTGCTGACCAAGCGTTTGCTCGTTTTGTGAAACATTTCAAAAGTAACGCAGCACAGGTGATGGCTTGTTTAAAAATCAAACCCAGTCTCTGCTAGGTTTCTGGAAGAAATGTTGTTGTGTGGGGAGAAGGAGAAAACAAGTTCTACTTCACTTGCATCACTGCTCGTTTGCGTGCAGGAGCACCCGCCATAGGCAAAGCGCTGTTCTCATGCACGAGGCGGCAGAACGGTTGCCCCCAAAATCTCCACGTGAAACCAGCACTGCAATTTTAAACCACAGAACAACTAACAAGAATTAGGAAGTCGTTCAAGAGAGCGCTGCAGTTACTTGATAAAATCTGCTTTGGAGTATATTGCTTTGCTGCCTCCTCCACAGCTAAAACTCGCTTCTCACCGTTACAAGCAGGAACAATTTTACTGTCCTCTAGAGTTCTTAATTCACTTTTTTGTATTAACTCCCTCACTCTCAGTGCCCTTTTCAGCTCCCTGGATGAACGGATCGATTTGAACGCAGGACAGCGAAGTGCTGAGTCATCACTCAGCTCCACTGAGAACACCAGGCGCTGCGCACACTCACTCAACGGAAGGACTCACTCTTGTAAGTCTTCTAGTTGTAAGTTACTATAACAGGAGCCTCCTTCACTTCCAACTTCACGCCAATTCCTGTTACTACAACGGCCCGGCGACTTGCTTGCCAAACGCACGCTGCCCGTTTTACTCTTTACTCCCTTTGTTTGCAGTAAAAATTAACAGTCAGGTCCCCCTAAAATTCATGTTTAAAAGCGTTTTTTTAAAAAAAAACAAAACAACACAGTGAATTTTTATTAAGTAATATATTCTGGGCTCTTTTTCTGTCTTTATTTTTCCCCCTGTACCTTTTGACTGATGTTTTCAAGCTTTTCTCCAAAACTGCCAGGGCTAATGCTTTGTCTAGTTTTTTGGTTTGGTTTCTTTTCAGCTAGTATTTGAATAACCACATGACTCTGGGATTGAGGCCTTAAGATAACTCTTGAATGACTGGAAATTCAAAGTCACAATATTTGGCAATATTGAAATCTTTCAACTTCTAACTGCTACATTGCGATCTTACCACTTGGTGGTAAAGTCATCCCATTCATCCTACTGGTTTCAAATGGAGCTTTAACTCAGTCAAGGAGGGTATCATCATGAGATGTCTTGTATCCACCCATACAGTGCTAGCACACACAACTGATAATAAAAATGAGCTACTGCATAAAGAGAAGGAATTTATTTTGGATCAAGATGGCAGAAGAGCAAGACCAAATCACGCTAATGCTGATGAAACAAACAGCTCAAAATGAGGATGCGTTACTGCAAGGGTTTAATAGAACCTGATTTTTTTTTGGTAACTGTGAGAGATTCTTCATTGCTTAATTTAGTCGGAACACTCAAAAACCAGCCAACCAAACCTCCCTATTTGTAAGAACCTATCTTTCCTCCTCTTTTTCCATTCTCTGCATCTCTGCTCACTGAGCCAAGATACACTATAAGCATTACAACACAAGATGTCCTTTTAAAAGTTTAAACCTTAACATTTGTACAACACAAACAAGTGGACAGTTGTTCTCTTGGGTGGTCGTGTTCAGCTGTTCAGTAATGGGGTAACTAAGGAATCTGAGACAAGAATTGAGGACAAGAATCATAAAAAAACCAAAACCAGAGTCTGAGTACCTGAAGCAGTGAAAATACGCTGGTTTGCCTCTCATCCAAAGGAAATAAGCCCATCATCTGCTGGGATGGCTCCTCTCCGTAAGGAAAACATAGCTAGATAAAACGTAAAACTTACTTCCACTCAGCAGTCAAAAAATAAATGTAGACCTGTGCATTTTGTCAGGGGTTTGGTTTCTGACAATGAAAAGAGCACTAAATAAAATGTGCTGAGCTCTCCTAATTCAGCACAAGTACCTCAATGAGTGAAGAGTTATTCTGTTTCTCAGGCTAGGCTATTTCAAATGTCACTTGTGCTCACGTAGGTATGGGGCCATGAGATCTTCCACCTACCTCACTGCTGGGCCGTGTGCAGGCCAGTTGCTGTGGTTTGCACAAAATTACTGGCCACTTTGCTTTTTATATTTGCTTGTTAAAAGACAAACAATCAGCAAGTTGTGCAGGGAACGACTGAATGAAAAATCCACTTTTCCAGGGCTAATTTTTACATAAACTAGCATCACAAAAAGTAACTATGCTCTAGGACACTAACATAAACAGCAGATGTGTTTATGGCAAGTGTTCCCCAATATCACAAACACACAGCAAGATCTCCATGGTAGCTGGAAGAGAGCCATTTTGCAAGCAGGTGGTTTGAAGAACAATCCAGGGTTCTCTTCGCAGGACTTTTCCAGTTGGAGGATATTCCTCTCAAAGTAGCAACACTAATCTGAAGTTAAGAGCCCTTTTCTCCCTGCTTTCAAAGACAGAGGACAAGGCGCCGAAAGCTGGCCCACCTAAGCTCCTTAAAAAGCTCCGTAACATTTTCATTAGTGGCAGAGTAGCTGCACTGACCACAGCAATCACCAGTTACGTGAGATGCTCCATCCCAGCAACATTCCACTCCATGTGCACACGCAACGTTCACCAGAAGATGAATGAAGAGGCCAAGGTGGGACCACCTGTATCCCCCAAAGCATCTTGAATGTAAGTTCTGGCACAAAGTACTGTTCCCTCTTTTGTGTCCGTAGACACATACGCAACAGTTTTCCACGCTCACCCCACACCATGCAGAACTGGGTACCAGGAACGTAGACCCAGAGGCCAAGCAAGGAGAATGAGTCCCAGCTCATTCCACAGTAGGAAAAATGGGTACTGATGATCACATAGAGTTTTGCCTGAAGAGTTTCTTCCTTTGTTCTAATCAGCTGCTTGATGAACACCAGCTTTCACAACCTGCTAACCTCAGCTCTGCTCTATCCAGTTTCCCTATCTTCTTTGGCCTAGAGGCTCATGATCCCATCTCTTCTACGTTTCTTCTCCCTCCGTATATCTCGTGAATTCACTCACCACCTCCAGAATGAATTCCACTCCTGTTTCACCAGTAAAACTTCTACCTGTCACCCCATCATTCACTCTGCTTGCACACTTTTATCCCTTTACCTACCTCATCTTCAGAGTGTCTAAACTCCCAAAACAGGCCCTGCCTATAACTCTGCATTTACACAACACCTTGCATAACCAGGCCCAGGTCTCTACTGGTCTCTAGACATTGTTAAATATTAAGGCTTTTTTCTCCAGGAATGTTATTTGGTCAAATAAAGATATCATATCTTCCTACAAACCTCAACACAGTAGTAAGAAGACAATAATAATGGTGGTAAAAGCAACAGCAGAGCCCTGTGTAAGTAATTCACATAATCAGCACAAGGTACAGCAGGGAAAATACCTAACTGCGATACCGCGTTTGGGACGTGAATTGAAGAATAGTCTGCCCACTCGGACACCATGTGGAATTTAAGAAGGCAGCGCACAATTACCCGAGCTGGTCTTGGCTAGGATGCCAGGATTAGCACTCCAACACTTCTGAAAAGTGGCCAGGAAGGCTGTTTTGCCTCTCATCCAAAGGAAACAAACCCATCTGCTAGGTGGCCCCCCAACACTATGTCAGGCATCATTTTTACATAGATTTGAGAAAAGTGCCTTTACTGATCCGCCTGAGTGACTTTCAGCATCAGTGCATCCCTTAGCACTGCACTGGACCAGTATCAACCCAGAAAGCCAAGTGTTTTTCCCTGGTTTATCAAAAACATACTCTTTTCTACCTCAATTTTTCCGTACATTTCTCAGCCAGTTACAGGGACACATTAAAAGAAAGAGTGACCTAATTTTGACACTGTGGTTTCATAATGTAAAGATAACCTAATTCTTCACCAGTCCCAAAACACCTCTTTCTGATAAATGACCTTCTCTCTTGAGTATTTGATATTACTTTTGGCAATAAAAGGACTGAACAAAATATGCAAACTGGAAATTAAAAAGCCTTTTAAAGTTGCTTTTCCTTAAGATAAATTAGGACAAGGTGCACAAACACAGAAAAAGATTATGAAATATATTAATGTGCAGCTCTGCATCCTAAGATATGGGCAATCAAATCTCTTGCTTCAGTAAGTACTGAGATCAGGGGTCATGAAGGAAAGTTGTTTTCTCCCCATGGCACAACACTGCTTAATTCCTTAGATGTATAGAAATTTTCTTTCATTTTTTACAGCAACAACAGGTATTAGCCCCTATATAGGGTCAAGAAAGGTTTTGGTACAACAGTTCCAAAAGTTTTTGAACAACAGTTCAATCCATATGATTGATTCCTACCATATTATTAATCTGATCAAAAAGGGTTTACATAAATAAGGAAAAAAAATCTTGACCACTAAGAAACAACTTAATCAGAAAACTGCATCGAAAAGCAAAAAATAGACAAATCAACAAGGAAACAGATCAGCCTAGCACGACTTAACCTTACGCATGGCTTGGAAGAGTGGAGGAGGGTAAGATGGTCTTGGACTTTTCAGGGAACAGGCTCGTTAACCGCAGGCAGTGAAGTGGAGAAGAGCTTCTATGCAGCGTGACACCGGGCATGAAATATCAGCATTCTCAGAGGAAGTGCAACAGATGAAGGTAAGTTTTACCTTCCATCATTCCTGCATTATTAGGAATGCAAGCAAAAGAGGGCTAACTTCTCTTAGAGCAATACCTTATAACTATTAAACCACTGCACACAAATTCTTCACACACACACACAACCGTGTAGCTATTTGCAGCCATCGTTAAAATAACTGGATTATTTCATTTTATTTCATAAAAACACTAACAGCAATGTTAACAAATACTTTATTAAAATGATGCCTGCCTTTTTGGATTGCTTTCTAGCCAGAATGCTTGCTCCGCATTCACTCTTCACTTCTGCAGTCTTCATTCCTTTAGAAGGCCAGATGTGGGCACGACAGCCTCACGTTACAATAGCTGTGAATTTCATTGCGCAAAATTTGACAAGTACTCGTCATGACTTCCCAAGACTTTTTTCCAATGACATCAACGGCATACACTCCCACGGAGTGTAAAAGCAGCAAGTTAAGTCCTTCACCCTGGTGTAAGAACCTCAAAAAAAAATGTTTTTTTGAAGTGGCAAGACTGCATGTGCTAAACAAAACCCCAGGCTTCACCAGGAAGGCTTTGGTCAGCTTGGACACCACCGTTCTTGGAAAGAAAACAAATGGAAACTTCCTTTCATAAGGACAACTCAGCTACTAAGAAGAATAGGATGAAAGTTCCAAAATCCTCCTGGCTAACACCTGTTAGTGTTGTATCAGTGAGCAGCATCCTCACTGAGAGGTACACACTATGTCCTTTCTCTCTCCCTCGCAACTCCTCTCCTCTAACAGATGGTCAGTTTATATGTGGTAAAGACCCACTGTAATTAAAAACTCCATTCTCATTAGCCATCCTCCATGAATACGACAGCTCTGGCTCACTTTTTCTGATGGGTATGTGCTTCATTTCATGGTAAACCGCAGCCAGGAACACAAATAATACTGTCCATTTCTACACTGGAGTTGTGTGGAGGGGCTGGATTGCAGATCCCCAGGAGACAGTCAGAGAGAAGATTCACCAAGGTTGGGAACCCCAGCCTGGGGGTGAAGACAGACCCTAGTAATCAGCATGTGAAGTTCATCTGTCTTCTGGAAGGATTCACTGAGTGTGATTCACACTCCCTTCACCTTTCAATCACCTTTCTCATTTCAAGAGCTCTCACCACATTTACAATCAACTGCTCTACAGTTATTTTTGGAACACAACAATCACAAACTAGAATGACATTACCAGGACTCTGGCTTTATAAAGGCACAGATGTACTGCTTCCCCCTTCCTGCAATTACTCTCCTCCGCTCCAGTTGGAAAAGCCAGAGGGACAGCACAGAGATAAATCACCTTTTTCAAGAGTCATTTATCTTCCACAGAGCCTACAGACCACTCTGGATTCAGTGGCACTTCAGAATGGAGACATTGTGGACTATTGGAAGCGTCTGCAGAATTACTGACTTCAAAAACCTTCAACACCCTAGAAGGACCATCATCACATAGAGGTCCTAAGGGAAGGAAGAACAGTATTGCAGTCAAGACCTTTAATCAAACCTCTGGAGACACAGGTTCAACTCTCAGCTCTTTCATAAATCACTCTCTAAGTGTGATTCCAGCTCACCATCTGTAAATATTCATGGAGAAGTATACCCCATTTCAGATCACAAACTCTCAGCTGCTGGGAGCACCTTTTATTATTTTTTTATTCAGAACCTCATCAAGCAGAACCCCAGTTGCTGAGTGGTGTCCCGAGACGGTACCTTCTGCACGTGGCACCATAGGCAGAGCCCCGCTGGGCTCCTCTCCAGGTTTCCTGCAGGGTCCCAAGAGGAGCAGCAGACTCACATAGACAGATAGAATAATAGACGTTAAAGCCTCCTCCAGGACAAACTTCTTGGCTGGCAGGTACATACTATGTACCAGGGCTTATGTTAGTTTTAGGCTTCTCTTCGTAGCTCACTTATCAATTTTTCACTTA
Source organism: Pelecanoides urinatrix (assembly GCA_013400755.1). Lineage (NCBI taxonomy): Eukaryota > Metazoa > Chordata > Aves > Procellariiformes > Procellariidae > Pelecanoides > Pelecanoides urinatrix. The sequence continues at coordinate 43,847 of VZTQ01014126.1, forward strand.
CTTCAAAGTTCCCATGAGCCTAGCGAAAACCTGACGGCAACAACTTGTCTCAGATCATTCTGAAACTGAGTATTTGTGACCCACAACCACGTCAGTAAAAGGCAGCTATTTTCTACCGCCAGGTCTGACTCCTAGACAGAAAATTATAATTATCAAGACAAGATTATTTTATGTGGCAGTGATGACACACAATCCCTCTCACAGGGAGCTCTATTTTCCATTTCAAGCAAATAGATTTTCTGTCCTGAGCATCAAAAATTTAAACCACTCATATTCCCCAGTGTTTAGCACTGAGCATGGCTCTCTTCCAAAAGGCAATGTCAAAAAGCAGTAGGGAGGTCCAGTGTAACATTACATCACAATTTTTTTGCATCATTCATGTTTGGTTTGCAGTTATCAAACACAGTTTTGTGGGTTGTTTTTTTTTTTTTGCTGACTCTGAATCCTGAAATATCAGCCTTGGGTTTTACAGACAAGCTGAGCTATTTTCTTCTGTCACACTTTCACTAACAGCAATGCTTTCGCAGGCAAGTTCTGTTCTTCAAGAAGTTGATGCAGTTCTACTGCGCAGGGTCTCATTGACTCAGCAAAGCCACTGTTTCTGTGAAACATGCAGATCTGCTGCTGGACTGGATAAGCATAAAACGACGAGAAGTGAAAAGGTCTCCAAGTTACCTCAGTCACCAAAGTTAACAGACATGACTACATACATCACAGGTGGCCAACTTATAGCGTTTGAGCCATGTACGGCTGGAATGCTCTGGGTGCAGATGACACTCATGGGTCAGCTCTGTCCGACCACATACCCAAGTTAGTCTCATGCAGCAACAAAGCAAAGGGACCTATAAGAAGTTGTTGTCACCTCACACTCCCGAATTACTTACAGAAAGCCCCTTCCCCAGAGATCTCCTGAGTTGGAGGTATGTATCCTCTGGCATTCTGCTGCAGAGAAGTTTAATTCAAGTCTCATAGGGTTGGAAGAGCTGGACACCAATAAGATACAAATGGCTGCACTAAGTGTCACTTTTATACAGCTCTCAGACCACAAGCAACATAGCTAATAAAATGTCACCTCATCTGCTTGCTACCCCAGAGGTTGCTACAACCACAGCTAAAAATAAAAGGGGAAAAAAGCAGAGAGATGATCTGTAGCAGACAGGGGACCTGAGCAGAATGAAGAGAAGGGCACAGTGCTACATTCAGGTCTGCCATGTCCTCCTGCATGACCCTGGTTAGCACAGTCAAAACCCCTGTAGCTCAGGTGCCCACCTTGTCATCCTTAATACAGGGCCTTGAAATCTGAAGAAGGTAGGTGTCTTAACACTCCTTGTCCCTATCTTCATCTTGGATTTTTTAATTTTCCGTTCAGGAGGGTTAGCACAGGGAAAGTATTAGTCTTCTCCTGAGTCTTGACTTTAATCATTTATTTATTTCACTTCTGCTCATGAAAGGCAGCAGTAGAAAGCAACTTGCACATAACCACTAAGAAAACTCAGTATCTCCCAGGTCCTTGGGCTCTTCCCATTTTTGACCCCCATTTTTTGCTTAGGAAATGAAAAAACAACAAGGTCCTTCATCTACAGCACAGATAACCACCATATAAGACACACTCATGCTTCCCTCTGCCAGCGTATCCCCAATCTATTTGGAAGGCATCATCACCAGGCATCTTTTTGTGAGCAAATCTATTAAAGGAAACCTCTGTAAAGAAATTGCTTCAAGGCTACAGTTCAGCGGTAGCTATGGCAAGTGTTCCCGTGCTGTTGGCTTGCACTCACTGTGGAAAGTCCCCATAAAGTCACAAATAAATGGAACTCTTTATGCGTTTGCCATGGGATCACATGGGCATATCAGTCCAGTATGAGCAGGAATCTCTTTTACAAAACCATGCTATTCTGAAGATGGAAGAATGGATTCATTTAAGCAGGTCTTCCCAATTCAGTACCTTTGAATAAGAACTGTTAAATAAAAGCTCATGTCATTTGTCAGCTGAAATGTATTTTCTATCCCTATTGCTATACTTGAATGACTAGGCTCTGAAAACAACTTTTAAAAGTCTCCTCCTAATTAATACCTTAAACAGAGATAACTTGGAGGCATGTGACTTAGCAGGAACTAAATCAAGGTGACAGTTTTTGCTTAATGCCAAAGACATTTTAAATTAAGTCTCCCACTAAATGACAGACAACACTAGTATAGAAAAGAAAAACAACAATAACAACAAAAAATATAGTAAAAAAAGCTAGAACAAGCCCCTGTGCCCTGGGAGTCTGCAAATGGAAACATCCTTGTCATTAATCACTCAGACACAGCCATGCTGAGCTGAATATTCAAGCCAAGATCCAACTCACTTTGCTTTAGCCACCTACAGAGTAACAACGTAGAAGCTCTTGTAATCATGTCTGATCTGCAGCACCTACACTAGGACAAGTTTAACCGTAGCCTCTCTGTCAGCTACGAAGAGAGCTTTTGGGGAATCTCTCAGATACAGCATCCGTAACATAGATCTCCATCGCAGACGTCCCTTAGCAGAGATAGCTAATTAAGGCAAGATGACTCCTGTCCATGGAGCTGGAAAGACAACAGAGTTTTCAAGACACGAAGAACTCTGTCACAAGCTGCTGAGAGCAAGCTTAACACACCCGCAGGCACCAGCATCTGGCCAGTCGCTGAACAGGGTACCAGGCATTCAGGAGTTTGAAAACCGGCCACCAACCCATCCTTCTTGCAGAGAGCTGACTTCAGCAGCAGCAAAGCCCAGTCAGTGATGAGAACTTTCAAAAATCCTCCTTTTGATTATGGATGTTCGAGTTCAGGACCTCCTTTAAGTTGTTAGTTTGGTGGGTTTTTTGGTTGTCTGTTTCGTTGGGGTTTTTTGCAATTGATGGCTCAGGTATCGTTTTCTAAAAATAGCTCTCAGATAGGAATAGAGTACAAGGCTTGACTTTCCAAGTACTTGCACAAGTGTTGTAAAATACAACTTTACTGAAAACAATAGTCTGTTAAAAAGGCCTATTTTAATGGACTCAACTATTGTCAAGTACTCAAAACCAATTTCAGTTAGGCATATTCATGACAAAGAGTACTCGAGTCTTTCTCCAATGTCCACTGTCTCACCCTGGAGAACCAAAAATATTTGCATCCTCTTCCTGCTCCTTCTTCCTGAAGTGTGGAGGCAAAAGGCTGCCTCTGCTCAATCTCAAGGAGCTGAGCTGTGCCTTAACACTAGAACAATCTCAAGCTCGATCATGTGTAATGTCACGCTCTCTGTGTTTCTTAACCATTTCCAGATTAAAATAATGGGACACCTAACTTAAACAAAGCAAGCACCACAAATACTACCTAATCTTTCAGAGGAAAAATAATTCAGGGTCCATCCAGCACACTGATGACATTGTCATGTCTCTGTGGCAAGCTCTGTGCTCTCAGGGTTTTTCCTTTCAAGCATATGTTCCTGATTCTGTACACTGCCTTTTGTTTCAGCGCTGCTGTGCTCATGCCAGCCCTGAGACAGATCTTAAGTCTATATGGTCATATAATTTTAAGCAGCCATAATTCAATAAGCCTGTTTTTCCTCCTCATGCAATTGGGTTTGAACGCTTTCTTTGCTAAACCTGCCCACAACACATCCTATAACACAGATAACCTTGAGCTGACTGCCCAGAAAATACATTGCATCAATGACCAAACATAAATCTGCACTGATACTGCAGCAAAAAGAGCCACTGCTGAAATGAATGTCACATCAGGTGCAGTCTTGGAAGAACAGATACCTCAGAGCAGAAACAAGGAAGGAAGAAGCCTCCCTCTCTCCCCCAGGCTGTAACGGAGCAAAAAAATTATGCCGGAGACCGTCATTAAAGCGGTATTGCTAATTACAGCTTCTAGAACCTTTTACCAATAAGTTGAGGACAGAAAGAAGGTTCTTTAGAAGGTGCTGAGCTTCTTTCAACAGAAAACAGAAAAAAAAATCTACCGATTATCCACTCAAAAATCTGAAGTCACGTCAGAGAACTGTGTGCATGCAGGCACAGTGCTACCAGATTTGTAAAAGCGGTGCCTCACCCAAGTGCAAATGAACCCTCTCGGCTTTCTCTGATGGAGGCTGGGAAAGTAAGCAAATAAGCCAGCAGCTGTTATTCCTCAGAAACCTGATCATAACCTCATCAGGATCTTTGCTTCCCCCACTCAGTTACTCAAATTTTCAATCACAAAAGGGCAGGTACGACATTCGTACCAGCAAGGCTGAGCGTGGAGAGCAGGCTGGGAGGTGTACGGCTAAACCTGGGGCAGCAACACATCGTGCGCTGTAGATCCTGGCAAAATAAAGGAGGAGGAGGAGACTAGGGGGGACAGAGGGGAAGAAATGAAGGAGGCTTTTATCTTCCCCATTTTCTTTCATATTTGTTTATGATGCACACAGTAAAGTTTTAAAAGGACAAAAATACTTCTGTGTATATGTTCCCACAAGTAAGAGACCATATAGAATTACAGTAGTGTTGTCTTCCTCCTTTTATATTAATTTTATGCACATCCTTCTTGAATATGTTCGTTGGAGAACTCTTGTAGATCCAGAATCAGGATCTCCTAACTGGGGTTGTAAGAGTTCTTGAATAATAAGGAAACAGAAACCATCCAGATCCAAACAAGACATTCTTTCTCCTTTCCGTTGTGCCGCTTCCGCTCCCCTCTCTTTCTGTTGTTTCAACCTGCTCTTCCGCGCTCCTGAGAGCACCCCAAGATGCAGGAACTGGGACAGCCAATATCTACGGAAGAGTTATATACAGAATCACAAAACAAGGTGGGACACCACCAAAATATACCAACATCAGGGATACAGGAGATAAGGACAGCCTCGAAGAAGAACAGATCTTTTCCCAGATTTTGCAGGTCACCTTTTAAGATAAAAAATAGGGAATGCTGCAAAGAAATAATAGTTTCATGAGCAACACATTCCAGGGTGGGAAGCACAGAGAGAAAAAAAAAAAACAGTGGTTAAGAACCAGAAAAATAAGTAACAATTTAAATAGCAGTGAAATTTCTGATAACTGTACGGCAGAGAAGAAAATTAATCCTTAATTTTCTAATTTGGATTTATGGGAGAAGTATATAATGCAGTGGATCTTCAGCATGTAACGTACAGCAAGTATTTAAGCTTTCCAAAAGCATGCCCTGCTCCAATCAGGATATGCCACTTGGGATAGGTTGGGGGGAACTCATTAAATCACTTGTTTATTATTCACACTGCAGGAATGTGAATTCTATTGGCAAAATGAATCAATCAGACAGCAAAGAGCTATTCTCCGGAGTCTGCATTAATCAGCCCGACAAGCTGTCACTAAGGATTGGGTCAGGCTCATAACAGCATCCAACCAGTGGGGAAAAACTCCCGGAGACTGCAAAACCAGGGAACAGTTCACCCATTTAAAGTTGTGCCCAGAGGCTTGTGTCAACCATTTATTACTGCTCACACACAGCTGCAGAAGCTTTTAAGTGAGAAACCTGCATTCCTGGACGATCCAGAACTGTGTGTGTTGTGGAAACATGCTTGATCCCAGCTACTTCTGTGAGGACAAGCAAGAAATGCTGTTTGGGCTCTAATATAGCCCTCTGAAGAAAACACATCCAGGAACTTGAAAAAGGGCTAAAACTAGGACGCATGTCAGAACAGATACACTGTTGGGAAACACACAGAGTTGTCATGCAGTCTGCACTTCAATAAAACATTTAAAAAAAAAAACACCTCTATTCCTACAGACTACTTTTCATAGAGACACATTGTTTTCAAGGTTTAGCTGTTCCCCAACCCCCCCCAATGTAAGTCTAAATCATAAATTATCATTTTAAAAAATGCCATGCATGAGAATACACACACAAATTTAGTTTTTTATTAAAAAAAAAAGAAAAAAACAAAACAAAACAAAACAAAAAACCCACAACCATTAAGCCACCCCACCCCCAGCCCTGGTAAAAATCATGAACTCCTAAAATCTCATGATTCTGAGATATACACCATTAATGAGACTAAACATAACAGAGAAAACAAGCACCGGTTGGACTGCAGGAGCCCTGATCAGACCAGAAATAAAAAGTACTCTGGAAGAAAAAAAGCAGTCAGCAGTTCTGATAAATACTGCGAAGCAGCGTAACACATATAGCAATGCACAAAATCAATATACTGTACCAGAGAACACAATCATACACTGCGGCTGCTTGGATGGGGGAGTGATAAGATCAATGTTTTTGGTCTTGTCAGCATTTGCGCCAACTTACATTCAAGCTGGATGGAGTTTAAAACTAAGTATGACTTACAGCAACACAGCTGCAGGATGGGCTACAAAAACTGCTGAATGGCTCAGAGAAGCAGAAGTGTTTTAGCTAGAGTGTACTTCGGGAGAGGCTACAAGGGAAGATCCACTCTCGGAGGGAAAAACAATAAAAGGATGAAAGTGTTTAATTGCAGCAATGTATTATGAGTGTAAATGCTCAAAAGTGAGGAAAATACATTTCTGTCCTCACAATAAAGCTTCTTCATCTCACTGAACTCCACATGGAGTGCGGTGCATGCTGCTGCTCTGAACGTGACATTAAAAACTACACCACAGTACACCAGGACAGCAAAAATATTAGTAAGCATTTAAATCCCACCCCAGGCAGCATTGGCAAGACTATATCCAGCAGATCAAGGGATGTGATNGTCTAAAGCTATAGAAATTATCAAGCAGTAAGCTTAAAAGGAAATGCTCTTTCACAGAATACATAAAAAAGTAACTTACTGCCAGAGAATTTAGGAAGGCCATAGGNCTTGGACTACTGTGTCCAGGTTTGGTCATTCCAGCTCAAGAAATCGGAGACCATCCAGCAGAGTGTAACCAAGGCAAACAATGGGCACAAGTTGCTTCAGGGNTAAATGACTCAATGGAGTTCCATGGATTTTTTCAATTCCTTCAGTGTCTATGAAGCATTCTTTACCATCTACTTTCAATGACAGGATATGCAAACTTTTGGTCTGATCCAATATATCCAGTTTTACATCTGAGCCTCATGAATGAGAGATAAATCAAACCACTAGAAGTCAAACATAGTAGTCTTAACAGTCTTAACTGGTAACCCCACTACAGTTTATTTGGATCATCAATTTAAATGCTCACAGCAGAATGATAGAAACCTTACCACTAACATGTAATAAATCACAAAGCAAAAGAATGATTTATTCCAATCAAGTTGTAAATGGAAGAACAGGCAAAGAAACAAAACAAGGAGAAAAACCAACAACAGTGCCAGCTTCCATTTCTACTTACAGGCAGAAAGAAAGAGTTAAATTCCCAAGAAAATGGGATTCCAACCTGCCAAAGTAACAGATAGCTCTATCACACCAAGGTTATTATAGCCACCTCCACAGGTCACTTCTACGAGCAGAGTAGATAACACCTAAAAAACCCTAAACAAACACAAAAATAACAAAACAGGATCAAAGATAACACTGGCTATCTGCATTTTCAAGTACATCCCATAAGACACAAAACCAATCTCAAGAAGAGAACTTCAGTTTTCTTAGTGACACTCTGCAGGTGGTGGGGAGGTTTTGGATTTATGTTACGTGTCAGGAGAAAACTTGCACTCTTCTAGGTACTTCTGGAAGTCAGTGACACGCTAGACCTCTGCAGTGCACAGCCAAATAAAAGGATGGTCTACGGGTCCTAAATCTGAAAGGAGTTTTGTGCCTGTGGACCATGCTGCACATGTGGAGTTCAGAGGTGGCTTGCCTGCACCAAGTCTCACACGGCATGGCGCGTAACAGATGGTCTGTTGCTTAAGACACTTACCAAGGAGATCCAGATTCAATTTCAGTTTAACTTTGAACAAGTCTCTTAGTAGGACACATCTACACCATGGATATGGACAGATTTAAGCCGTCTCTGCCCAAGCTAATCTGGAAATGAAAGTGCAGGGAAGACCGCTGCAAAGACACCCAAGCTCGAGGTAGGTTATCGGCAGGATTTCTGAGCTCACGGGCAATGCCATGCACGCACGGCCGAGCAGAAGTCAACACAAGCCGACCCGTGCTGAACCGCGCTGCATGTGGACTTGCTAGTTCTGGTCTCCAGTAACTCCCAGCCCTCTACCCTCTGCTCCACTGCAGACATTCTCTTTGTTTCGGTGGCTCAGCTTTCCATCTGTATCAGGAGGATAAAAGCACAGCCCATACTTACAAGGTGTCAAGAGGATAAATAGATTAAGTGGTCCTAAGGCACTCTGGGATTATGGCAACAGATGTAATGTCAATTCCTTAAAGCAGTGAAAATGGAGATGACAGGGCAATCAAAACTCTAAGGAAAGAGCAACTGAGAACAGAAAGTCTATTTTTTTCTAATTTAACCGTGTCTTTGCAACCAGGGAACACTGCAGAAGAAAAGGCACTCTTTGGAACATAGCAATAGCTAGGTGAAGTGGAGAAAGGGAGGGGGGCACAGAAGTACAGGACAATAAGATTCTTAACCACCGATTTAGTTTAAAACTACTATGAAATGAGACAAAATGAGATGTTCACATTTCGAAATTACAATCCATTGACCGACAGCTCTCTTACCTGCTTAAGATCATAACTGGTTGGAAACTGCCCAAGACAATATGAAGGAAGAAATGAGTCTTGTGCAGAACCCATGCTACTCAGCAGTGACACAGCTACTGACAAAATGTAAGTACTCAGCAGCATCATTTAAAGAAAAGTGTGCTTAATACATCAATCAAGAAGCCTAAAAGAACAAACCTCTGATTCAGACATAGCCCTTCTAGTAACTTTCAGTTCTCTAAGATAGCAAATTAAGTGAGAAAATTTTATTGAATAGTACACAGTGCCAATTCTTTTCCCTCTGTTTCATTTTTGCGTCATTTCAGACTCTGTGATTGTACGTTGCGGTACACAGGGATGATTATGTATGACAGAATTACTCCAAGTTAACTGCTTCCACTGTTAACCATTACACACATCATTTGCAGAGTAAACTGCTTGGTTTAAGTTAACATGCTTTGCATCACATGTGCAGCATGGTAGAAACGTGCACACAAGCAACTAACACAGCTCTGCTAATGACTAGTAATTCGTTAAGCTGATGAACCCCTACAGCTTACAGGCATCTGTTCATAATCTTATCTTCATCCATAGCTCATGATTGTCTTGCTTCACTTTTCTTCACCACAAAAAAATTAAAAACCATTAAACCCCACTTGTTTTAGTGATATTTATCAGTCACAACTCCTTACAGTGTGGGAAATCAATAATTCTGTAAGTAACAAATGATTAGCATACCAGTTTCCGCTGATTTTAATTCCTTGCAGCAACTCTCAATACGTGTCACACGCTTTTAAGAATCAACAGGAACGTGATCATTTCCTACTGCGGACCTACAATTTGTACCTACAGCAGTAGAAACTGTACCAGAATGCACATAAAATAGAAGTATGGGGAAATCCACAAAAGAAATAAAAAAGATACAAATTCAATCCCTGATGCCTCATGACTTGCCAGCATTATATGGGAAGATCAGACACTAGTTCCACGTATTTTCAAAACTATGTATCCCTGGTGTATTGATTAGAAACAGCACAAGGGGTTTTATTTCAGGAGAGTCAGAAGACGGGCAAGAAGACAGGAGTACCAAATGCAGCTTTCAATGAGGGCCAAGTAGATTCAACAAGAATCCATGGGCACAGAATTCCTTCCCCGCTAAAACAGAAGTCATATTTGCAAACATTATTAATTCTTTTGACTCTGAGAAGTTACTGCATTTAAGAACAAAAACATAGCAAACCCAAGGAGGCAAAGAAAGGAACAAAAGAAATGGCAAGGTAGTCATTCTGTGCTTCAGCCTGCATCCCCTTCCAAGGGGTGCAAGGGGCAACCAACAGCTCTGTCTCCCCAGACAGCACCGAGGCCCTGGGTGCGAGAGGAGACAAGAGAGCCAGCATGTTGACTGTGACACTAGACACTTGAAGATGGCTTCAGAAGACTGTAGGGATTTGGCTGTGCCTTGATTAAGGACAACCACAAATATTGCCTGGATGTATTGTAAGCCCGTGGAAAACCCAGCCCCACCTGCGCTGCCTCGGCAGCAATAAAGCTATTGGCCATGGTGCCAAGTTTTGAGAGACATTCTTGAAGATAAGCTGCAGATGACACTTAAAATTCAAACTGGCAGCAGGTCCCAAGAATATGCACAATTCCTGCTACACTGGATGGAGTAGTTAAATAACAAAGGTTTGGACAGCCATGTGAACATTGGCCCAGCTCAAGAAAAGCAGGAGGAAAGAAGAACAAATTTCCAAACACTTGAAAGTTCAATTATTTCTGCTGAATAAATTCAGCAATATAAGTTGCTCCTAAGCAGCAAGGGACTGAGCTGAACGGAGATCTGAGTTGATTTAAAGCTAATTTGTTCAAGAAAGTTGTCAAATTGCTTTGAGTTCAGTGCCTGCAGTCATTTCTGTAAAGTGATATTAAAATGATTAAGTTTTATGTAACCACCCCAACAAGTTCAGCAAACATTCACTCTTTAATAACACATCTTCAGCCATATCAGCTTCCTTTACTTGGTTTGGAAGGTGTGGTTTATTTATTTCTGCAAGAGATTTAAAGCAAAGCCCAAGATATCCAGCAGAATTCCTCCTTTGATTCAAAGTTTCCATGAGTAGCTGAAAGGTTGGGTGACTTTTCGAATAATATGGGATAAACACAGAGGAGCTACTAACTATAGTATACCGTATTATCTGTGACGACTTGGCTGCCCATTAGGAACATCCTAACTTCATGTACAGCAAAACCTCCATCAACTGAACTTTACTTTCCACAAATTGGACTGCAACCTCCCATCTTTTCCACCGGGGTCTCGTTCTGTGTCAGCAGCATTTAAATAAGCAAAATTAGATGCCTCCCTGGACAGCCAGATAATGGGGTTACATCCTCTACTTGCATGAGGAAGACTATAGCCCTTTGGACCAGCCTCTTGCAGACTTACTTACCTGGAAGGGAGCAAGAACAGACAAAAAGGGAGCATGCTAACAGAGGCTCAATCAAGCTGCTTACTGAAATGTTCTGCAGGGGTCTAGGAGTCCAGAGGTACGAAAGAAACATTACAGTTATTAAGCTTATTCAAAGTTAACAATAATTGTACCCCATGATTATAATCATTGCTTTATAAAAATTGATACCATCATTATTTTTAAAAGTTACGGGAATTGAGACACAGAAGGCTGAAGAAATTTGCTTAAGGTCATGCAGCTGGAGGATATGAGGAATAGAACCTGAGTCATATATTTAAAGAAAGATTTAACCCTGGGAGTACAGGGAGGCAGGGAGGGCTGGAGGGGAGTAATTTGTTTTCCAATTGAAATTCTTATTCCGCTTCTCACTTTCAATGACTATAAACCTCCTCATATATAAATGATTAAACTATGTCCAGCAGGCTACATTACAACAGATGTATACAACAAATCTGGTTTTTGAGTCATGAATCAACTCATCGTTTATCCAAAATAAGAGACACAAATGGCTCCCACACCTACCTACAGCTACAGTAAAAACACTTCCACACTGAAGGAAAACAAAAATAATTAAAACAAAAAACACACTACAAAAAAATAAAACAACCTGCACAGAATATTGTGTTAGCAAAGAGCAGTTAGTGAGAGAAACACTGTGAAAAATGCCATATCGGATGTCTTCCCTATCAAGTTGAAACAGCTTAGACCCTAAAACCAGTTATGGGGCCGTCACCACCTGGATTAACCAGTCCAGCTCAGCTCTGAAGCAAACCTCATTATTTTAAATTAAAACTAGTCTCAGGCCTCTAATAATGTTCGAATATTATTCTGCAATGTCATCGTACAGGTTTTTAAACGGACTTTATTTACATCGTATTCATTAGGACACCACACTGGTTGAACTGTTCTCTGTCCTCCCCCTCCCAGCCAAACCGCTGACGTGCTGAACCGTCCATGGAACTGCTCTCTCCCCCGAGGTGCCTGTTTGCACCCGCACACCATGTGGAGGGGAAACCAAAACTAAAAGCTGGCATCTTTTCACAGCTTATGGAATCCCTACTGAAAACTGAATTCTTCCTGGTAACGTGACTTAAAACATCAGCTTTTTCCAGATTGCACTGTCTGGCTTGTTTTGTTGGCATGAGGCTTTTTTTGTTTGGGGGTTTTTGTTTGTTTGTTTGTTTGGGGGGGGGTGTTGGTTTTTTGGTTTTGTTTGGTTGGTTGGTTTTGAGTAGTTTTACTGTCATGGGATTGTACCGCAACTGTTACCGCACCGCTGACTTAGGTCATTAGAGCCAAAATACGACAGAAGTAAATATCGCCATTATGTCAAGAGACAAGCACCCCAGGGTCGCTGTCTCTCCCTGTCATTATTCCCTGTGACAGAAAATGGGGAATATCAGACAATGCAGCCAGGGGGAAGACAACAAAAAAGAGAGAATTTGAATGTCTTTCCTGTTCTAAGCTGTCTGTGGATAGCAATTTTGTTCTCATCTCAGGGACAAACTGTCCACCCCTCTTGGGACAAAGTCTCTTCACAGGATTTAACTGTCCGCCCAACAGGTTCAGTTAAGCATTATAGCTTTGTACTTCAAGCTAAAGAGTGCATTACAGATATGTTCCAGTTGGTATAGATAAGTATGGATTACCTTATGTAAACCATTCTAAAATTCTTACCTGCTTCACAGCACCAACAGCTCTGACAGCAGCCAGACCCAGAGACTGGACACGCTCTGATCTGAGGCTTTAGCAGAAGTGACCTGCCTGGCTGCTGTACTACTGCCTTTATGCTCAGTGGTAAACACGCAACATTGGTTTTAATCTACAGGAAAAAATATTAATTACTCCTGCTATAAGATTAAATTAGACAAATAATTAATGCAGAAAAATACTCATTAACCTTAGCTGAATGAATAGAACAACCCAAAATTTAACCATGACCACCGCCTACTTGCAAAGTTCTCTAGTGAAGTTTTAATAACTTATTCTTGTCACTTCAAAATTTCCCTTTTAGGACCCTATGAAATTCTCATTTCACGAACGAAATTTCTTCTAAAAATTTACGTTTTATAGAATTTCCATTTTATAGCCAGTAAGATTTTCTGATACATTTTGTGAAAACAATTATTGTAATCTTTTTCTCCAATAAAACAATGAAGTGAAATACACCTAGAAAGACACATACCCTAATGTTTACATTTGGGATTACCTTTCTTGACAATTAAGCTGCTATCTGCAGAGTCAAAAATCATATTTTATTTCTTCTGCAGAGCTATATTGACTACTTTGCAATCTCCATATGTTTACACATAAATATTCTTGAATGCAAACTAAATCAGCTAACGTTTGTAGTTGCCCAGTCCCTTTGCAAAACATATTATGCACTTAGGATGAATTCAGTGTAAATCACCATCCTAGCCACGCAATTAAATACTATAAGCTTCCTTAACCCTCAGCTCAGACTTTCCTAATCTCTAAAAGAAAGCAATGCCAGATGGCCAAGAACAACTGCTAAGAATCAGAGGGCCACGGAGAAATACCTGAAGCTCTTAGTGATACGGTGGAGAAACACCTTCTGTTTCAACTTACTGCTGGGCCCCACTTAGATCAATTTGCTTTGCAGAATTCATATGCGATCCTTCCACGTTAACTAATACACATGCTACTAATTTTCAAAAACTGTAGTTTGTTGTCATGAATTTATTTCACAAACACTGAATTCTTGCTGGGCAGAAACAAGGCACTACCTCTTTATCGTAGTTATCACCGTGACAGTATGTTTGCTACACGTCAACAGAGAGAATCCACTGACTACTGCAGTTCTCCATCACCTTCAAACATATACATGGGTATACGTATAAAAATATATGAAATATAATTTTATATAAAAACAACGTGTATAATATATTATATATGTATATAATTGGTCTTTAAATATATATGAGGTGGCTGCCAGGCTGAAGGAGTAGTACAGCTCTCTGCCACACGAGCGACAGATTAGATCCCAGCCTTTTTCTCTGCGTCTAGAACCAAATAATGGAAAAAGATTCCTCTTTTTCTATAGAAGAACATCCTTCTTTGGGCCAACATTGAGAATCGTTCAAGACAATAGTGGCCAGCGTTCTGGGATGCCAAAGGATACCACCAGTCTTCATTTTCAGGGGAAGCATCTCAGAAACACCATTTTACTATGGCAGAACAACACTTCCCATTCGATGGGCCTTCTGCTACCGCAGGCTCAGAACAACGTGGCTTTGTGGCAAGCAAGCTGGTCAGCCTGGTTGCCTATTGCAGCTGTACAGCTGCTAGACCACCACCTGTTTAAAGACTCCCTGAAACACAGCTTTTCCACTTCTGTTTCCAGTTGCCTAAATCAGTTCCTGTATTAAAAAACAAAACAAAACCCAAAAAACCCCACTTCTTGCCTTTATCAGAAGGTAACAGCGTGGCAGTGGTCTCCTCACCTCCGACGACCAGGAGTCTCATTCTGCTTTGAATTACAGGATCAGAAAATTTTATGCTTAAAAATGAGTCTTCTCTTTTTAAAAAAAAATCACGTTGCATTACAAAAGATGATAGTCACTGCTCAAGAGCAGGCCACAACTTCATGGTTTTGGACTTGGGTTTCTTAACAGAAATTCAGAAGGAAGCACTGAGAACAGGCAAACCTGGGAATGGAAAAAATGGGCTAAGAAGAAAGACAGGACTGAAATAGCAGGGAGTGCTTCGGGACAGGGTAGGAGCGGAGGGCACTGGCAGAGCCGTGTGGGGAGCCCAGGGCTGGGCTAGCAGCAGAGTTCAGGGCAGGACTGAGAGATACTGCAAGTGCACAGTGTCAGCAAGAAGCACGTACCGAGCCAAACATCCCAAACCTGTCAGACAGTCAGTGGCAGCAAACTACAGAACACCTGCCCCCAGTATGCTTCATTCTAGCTCGCGTTTCCATGAGTAAAGAGCAATGATGATGTTATTCATCTGAATGGCTCAAGACAATAAAATAGTCTCGTTAAAAAAAATAAGAATCTAGCAAGACTGCAGTCCTCTGGAAGGATGCATGGGAACATTAAGACTGGCTTGCCAAATAAGCCAGCTAAAGTGAAGAAAGGGGAACAATTTAAACCAGGCTGGTGGATCAAATTTCTGTTGTAAACTACTTTGAAAAGTACCTGACATCTTGCATTTAGCATTTTTCTATAATCCCTCGGATTCACCATTCCAGAGTATCATTTTCATTCTGTGTAGCCTGGTTCACGCAAAAAGCATTTTTAGAATATTAGACAGAGATGTGGTGGCAAAGTTTAATAACAGAAAGAAAAGTGGTATAAGCCTCACAACAAAAGACATGGTGGGGAGGGTGTACGGGGCATTAAGAGGTAAGAGTTGAAGAAGCCCAGGGTACTAGAGAAGTGTTCCAGACGGTAGGCTGGTTTTAACCTAAGAAGCAATGTGTTTGTGTAAAAGTGCAGTGGGACCTGAGCAGACAAAGATGAGCACACAGATGAGGTCTGAAATATTTTTGCAAGTTAAAGGAATGGAAAAATGGACTCTGAAGGTCTGATGCAGAGTCAAGAAAATTGCTGCTTGGGAAGGAGATAAAAGCAAAGAAAGATATTGCATCTAAGGAGGTGAGGGGTAAGAGATACTTAATGACTGATCACAGAGGACATGAATAATGGTATCAGAAAAAAGGTGTTCCAAAACTAATCACAACGTATAGCATATGAAAAAAATACTTCCAAGGTGTCAAAGTAACGCAGCATTGGGTCAAATAGCCAGTTAGATATAAATCTGGTGTATTCACAGTGATTTATTCCAGAAACAGTTAAGGCTACTTTCTGCTAGGGTTTATGTACAGAAAAGAAAAAAAAATTCAAAAATCACAAGTGAACTTTGATCAGATGTTCTTCAGTGACCAGTTGTACCTTTCTCTTTAAGTAAGACTCCCACAAGTTCAGTGGCTGTAGCAGTGCAGTCTATTACTGATAAAAGCTTACTGTTGCATGAGTGGTTCAACACCGCACCAAATCTCCCATTAACTCTTGCTCTAAAGGTTATTTCAGTAAGTGGGTCAAGATAAGCAGCGAAGCTGCTAGTAAGACTCCTAATTTGAACAATGATATCTCTACACCAGAGGTAGCTATCTGACCTAGACTGTTAATGCCCCTTTTTCCAAAATAAATCCAGGGATAGTGTTTTCATTTATTTATGAGGCATACTGTATATTTCTGGATCACAACCAGGAATGATTTTGTTCATGTGCCCAAGCTTTGCAGCCATCAGGAAAGCAGTGACCTTTAATTTCAAACTAAGCAAACCATTTCATATTGGGCTTATATTTATGCATACTCAGTGCTTCAGTTAGCCTGTGATTTCTTCAACAACACTGTTCACTCAGGGATGCCTGGCTGCCAGATGACTTAACTTTTCTTTCCTCCCTTCTACATGACAATACTTTGCTCAAAGTGTCCATTAGGCTTTTAACTTGCTTGCTGAGGCATTGTTACAACTCCTCATGCCTCTTGGCTGATGGAGGAAAATCAATTTTGATCCCTCAGAAGCAAGTGCAAGTCTCCAACTTCACACGCCAATGTGGACATCTGAAACTGAAATCTCAAACTGAATCCAGATTAATTCACCATTCCAGTCATTTCACATTTATGCTGATACCTTAAGAGGTTAGAACATACGTGATTTATTGTTTTGAATTGGAGAAATGGGACAGAACTTCCTTCAAATAAAAAAGCAGTTTGTCAAACAAAGTTTACAAAAAGCAAATGAGATTTATGATGACAATGAGAATGTACTTCAAATTTAAATTAACCTGCAGCTTAATGCAACACGAGGTATTACAACAGAATGCAAAAATCCTGCCACTGCAGGATTTTAATGCTACAATAATTCTGCTCTTCCTTGAAGGGCAACAATTCTGCCCTTTCTTAGACAACCCAGTTCAAAACACCTATTAGAACAGCAAGTTTGAGGAATGAGTAGCCTAACTACAGTAACCAGGTGGCAATAAAGATACAGAAAGCATGTACATTTTCCCAACAGACCCGAGTTTAACGCTGAAAATATTCCAAGCAGGTACAAGAGAGAGGGAGGGGAGGGGGGAACTTACTGTACTGCTTCAAAGATGCTCTATACACACAATGCAGCAGTACAGGATACACTAACGAATGAAGGCAACTGAAAAGGCAGTACTCACCCAAAATATTAAATTGAAAAGGAACATCATGTATTTCAAACAACACAGGCAGCCTCTTGCCATGTTGCACTTCTTAAATTCTAAAAGGAAAACAAAGGATAGATCCAGGTAAAAGACCACGTATTTGCTGCCTTTGGGTGCACTGTATTTGTCACTTTTTACGCCAGTCCCAGTCCCGACGCCGGTCCCGGTTCCGACCCCAGTGTGGCTTTGTGTGCGTGATCCAGTTGTACCATAGAAAGCTCCAGCAGTAAAACCTCGACCAAATTGCCTCCCTGAGGTAGAAGGTTTAGCAAAATCTGAGTCTTTGCTATCCAAAGATGGACTCCGGTGAATTGAAGAATCCTCACTACTTGACTTCTCCATGATCTCTCTTTTCACAGTTGTCAGATTTAATGTATAGCATCTCTCAGCATTAAATGCAGTGCCTTGCAAATGCCACAGTGCGATAGGAGCTGTCTGTGTTTTGCTTCTCTTCTCCTTTGTACATAAATCAGATAATCACTGCAGAATTTATTCACTGCATTGTTGCTGGTTTTATTTTTTATAGCAATGTGGGCTGTACTCTGTCTATCTGTGGCATGGATTTACACATTAATATCCCATGCAGGAGCATACTCATGATTTATCTTGATGAATCAGTTATGCAGGACTTCGATTTTTATTCAGAAGAGCCATAAGCTCTTTTTCTCTGCGCCTAGTCTACAGCCCTCTAATCTATAGGCAGCAGATGGTCCTCGCATCCATTTCCAAAAAGCTTCTGCAGCACACCTAGAGACCCTCCGGAGCCAGCACCCTCCCGGCGCTCAGCTTCCCGCTCTGGGTCCCTCTGACTCTCTCACACGCTGTCTTTTCTCCTTCCACCCATTTGCCGTATCTCATTCAGTAACCAGCTATCGGAGCGCACTCGGTGTTTCACTGCCGTTGCCGTGAAATCATCAGCAACTGCAACCAGCGGGCATTTCCCACAGAAATCCCTGACCTAACTCTCGAGTAATAAATCCGCCCTGCCGCTCGCCCCTCCCCGCGCTTGCCGTGGGGCCAGTGAGCAGCAGCCTGCTCCCCGGGCACGCCTCCGTGACATAATATCTTTAATAGGATTAGAATTACTCTTGACTATACAAGTGCACAACAGAAAATCTCTTTAAATGTCAAGTACTGTTTAGCTGTTCATAAGCTAGAACGGTGAGGCAGTGATACTCCTTTAATGCAATAAAATACTGGAAAAGTATGGATTAGAAAGACAGGTGCTAACCTCTCCCCACTCACTAAATTAACTGTGACTTACTTTTTTTTTTTTGGCTTAAACAAATGCCCTGGGACGAGGAACTGGAACAGACCAGCACCCAGCACACACTGAATAGGCGCACGTCTCAGCTGTACGTGCACATAATGTGACGCCATCACCTGTGATATAATTAACCGTAACCAGAAAAGCAGAGCTGCTGTCTCTTACGGGATCATCGATCAATTCTTAAAACTCTTGAAACGCAAGGATATCTGCACCTGCAGCTATTTACACTCTGTTTAACCAGTACGGCAGAGATTGTTCTCCTGTGTGGCACCAAGCCGCCTTACATCGCAGGTAGTCTGTGAGCTAGAAACGCTGACCCAAATACCACATTTCTCTTCCAGATAGTAGCAACACGCCTGCTAGGGCTCTGAAGCAGAGGGGCACGACCGTGCCGTGCGTCCGTGCGTATGTGTGCAAGGGCCTGGAGGGGAGGAAGAGAAATACTTCAGGTCACGCCTGGTGCTTCCACATTCGTCATGTTGTCGTAAGTGTAAAAGCAGCGCACCGATGGCGCAAAGTGATACAGCAGATTTAAAATGCAGGTTGTTCTTTTCTTTTTGCAAAGAAAGAAACTATATTAGGAGGCTACTATGAAAGAAATACAGCTACCAGGAAAAGCAAAAATTATGCACAATTTTCAACTGACCCTTTCACATGCACGTCAGAATGAATTATTAATTATTTTATCAGGTATCTTTGAGAAAAGATAATGTAACATTTATTCAGTCTCACATATCTATGGCCAAAAGCCCCTTAAAATTCTGTAATTTTTATGTAACAGCATCAGAATCAACACCCTAAAGCAGTGCTGTACCTTTCTTGACAGGCTTTTTCTGAGAAAAGATCCCTTCACCGTGAAGTAGTCCATGCCATGAAACACCCAGTGTTTGTACATGTAATATCTTTCTCTCACCTTTTCTGCTCTACAAAAACATTTTAACAACAGGCAGGCCCAAGCCTATACCAACAGTGTTTATTCACTTCGCTTTTCAAAAGTCATTTCAGAACGACCTGCATCAAACGCGTCCATCAGAAAGGCGACGGCAAGGTGACCGCTCGGCAGCGCATATGCCAGCAGAAAAGGCTACAGACAAAACACCCAAGTCAAAAAGGATAAATCAGCAGTCACCAAAGCAGAGCGGGGCATTTCTGTACATGTCTGTGGTGCCCGTACGAACTTCACCGTGAGCATCATCAAGAACCAACTTGCTCGGCTCGTAGGTCACGGCCAGGTACCTGCCTCAGACACCGGAGCTGCGGGATAAGTCGCATTCAAACACATGGCAAATGTCTGAGTATTTCAAACTCTTCTGCTTGAAAATTCACTTACTGGCAGCGTCAAGTTGTGCCATTGCAATCCTCTGCTGCAGCTCGATACTTTCAGTGGTTTTTTACTTGTCACACAAAGTTTAGCTCTCAGCCAAACGATTATGAGAATGCACAAGTATTTTAAAGCATTTTTTCCTGTTGCACCCATTGGTTTGCCATAAAATTTACGCTGAGGTAGACTAGTTTCAGCAAAAAAAAAAAAATATGCTGTGCACTTGTGAAAACTAATGCAATATAAATATTTGCTTCCCACATGAAGTTACATGACAATAATAATTCATCCGCCCTCGTCAAGGTTAAAAAACTGAAAGAATATAATAAACAAAGACCAGTCAGAGTTTGTAAACAGTGGAAACATTTCTATTGGTGGTTAAAAAAAAAAAAAAGCCACACAACTCTCCCTCCAAGCTTATTTTTTTCAAGTTTTCATTATTGGACCTTACTGAAGTTTTCCAGTTTTCTATTTTTGCCTTCAAATACTACAAAAGATTAGTTTTCTTTACCATTACCTGCAATGCATCATCCATTAAGAGTTCTCCATCACTGGTCCACATCACAGTTTACTCTTCAGAATGAGCGATCAAAGACATATATAGCCAATAACCAGCTTCAGAATCCAAGCCTGAGTAATGAGCACTAGGGCAAACACGGTTCCAGACCAGCCTCCCCTCCCGCTGGGTACAAAGGACACATACGACCCTCTTACGGTTACGCTGTGGCCACGGGGAGACTTGACGGGCTTCAGAAACCTTCCGCCACTTGAATTTGCGGCCGCGGAGCAGCTTTACAGATTAGACGCCACTTCCTCCTGCTGGAACTCTAACCCGGTGTTTATGCAGCTCAGTTAATAAATCACACAGAACTGCTTCTTCGCTGAAAAAATAAGCAGCGAAAAAGCTGTAACCAGTTCATCCAGCTGTGTTCTGACTCGCCACTGCCCTTGTCCTGCCTCCGACGGAGGCTTCCGCGGGGCCATCCAGCAGCACCTCACGGTGTTCCCACTTGACAGCGTAACCTCAGCACGGGAACAGACACGTTTTGCTTCACTACAGATCTCACCGCTCTGTTAAACAATTAGGGCATGAAAACCATTCAAAAGCTCACTCTGTACTTCATTAATCTTTGATTACTGAATCACAGAATTTGGTTGCTGAAAGATGTCTCCAGATCAAGGAGATCACTTCAGTCCCGCACACAAATGCCTGGGACAAGGCAACAAACATCAGCCCATCACATCTAAATGGCTCAGCCAAGTATTAAGGGTAAGAATTCAGGCCGCTTTCAGATACCAGGTGTGAAAACGGATGTCACAATGGGTGTAGCAGAAAAATGGAAAGGAAGAGTATTAGTGATAAGGCCCAAACAACATAGCCTGGTTCTCCTAGTGAAAATTATTTATTTGGTTCCCTTCTGGGAACAGTTTACCATAGTGCTCAAAATACAGAGCCCAACAACTTCAGTTTTTATTGCAAGTCACAAAATATTTAATATTTTTTCTCAGCCCTTAGTTTTACCAGAACTTCAGTGCCAATTACGCCCAGGTACAGTGCTCCTGATCCCCTCTGGGGGTTTTGGCCCTCCTCAGCTGTTTTTGCACAACCGTCTTGCGGAACCATGCTGCAAAACAGAGCAAAAGCTGACCACGTTTATACACGTATTTACAGCCATGTACTTATAAAGACATAATACAGATATATAATGTATTTCAGCAACATATAAAAATTAGGCTTATTTTTCCCCTTGTAAAAGTTCCAAATCCATCTTACAAGACATTCCCCTTCAATGACCTTGCTGATCCAGTGGGAGGGAGAGGGACTGCAATAGGCAAGAACAGGAACAAACACTGAAGGCTGAGCAAAAATACCTGAAGCTTTTGTTATGGTCCCCCATGATTCCTGACTTGGAAATATGAAACTCCAGGAGTTTTTAAAAAGGCAAAATAAAAACTCCAGTCACCACGATATACGAGCCATTTTCCAACTTATTATATATTTTACTTTGCTACCTCTGTTATGTAGGATAGTGCTACTGTCACCATTTTAAATATGGGGAACTCGAGGACCAAGACATTTGCTGGGGATGAACAGGCAATTACTGGCAGAGAAGCAAACTGAATCTGTGCCTCATGGCCTCAGCTAGTACTCTAACCATTGCACCATTCTCAAATTAATTATTTTTAGAAATCATGAGTTTTAGTAACCCTGCCACATGACTTCAGAACAATACTGAGCCCTGCAGAGAGACACACAAATGCATACGCTAGCAAGTGTTCGACGGGTATGGTTCTTAAATTCAGTCTTTTCTTTTGAATGATATTGAACTCAATTATACCAGCCTTCCTCAGGGTACACAAGGCAGACAAAGAACCAAGATTGCTGAGTATAAACTCAGTGACTACATCTTTCCAGTCACTGCTCCGAATCCTGGAAGGCCATGAGAAGGAGATACGGAACAAGAGCTGGAAAGAATAGCTTAAGACTCTGGCACACGGTTGTATACAGATGAAACCTCAGATTGAAAAAAAAACCAAACAATTTATTTTGGAATAAGGTTAGAGGGAAAAGAATGTCCAAAAAAAATCAAACTGAAATTAGTATCACATGAGAGACAACAACACGGAGCTCTCAGGACTTCCACACTCCTGGTTCCACAACAAAGAGCTTACAGACTCCAGCAAGTCAAAATACCAGGGCTCCCAAGGCTGCAGGATTTATAACCAAAACCCTGGATGCTCTGAGGGTTATATCCCACATCCTGGGGCGTTCCAAGCTCCCAGCTCGCATGCTGTAAATCCAAAGCATTCTGCCCATCATGGCATTGGACAGAAACAAGGTAGGTGTCAAGGACAACTTTGTTAGGTAGACAAGTTTTGAAACCTGCCTGTGTTTTTCAGAACCAAATATCCCAAGCCAAATTTTACCTTTGATACACTTTCATTTTCCAACAGGAAAAGTCTTCCATTAGAAACAGACAAAACTACTGTAACTTCAGTTTTGGAGTCTCCAATCGCTGACTATAGCTTCCCACATTATTTAGAGCATATATGAACAGCTTGTTTGTTATAAATGCTAAAAAGAATCCCTACCAAGCGTTTAGAGAAGAGTGAAATGCATACTTAGTTTCCCTACTAACGTGAACAGCAGCCATTTCTAATACCTTCAGAAAACCACCACTTCCTTGGGGGTTTGATGGACAGACGGAGGGGGAGACTGGATTCATTAAGAAACAGACTTACTCAGAGCTGGTACCTGCGATCTGCCAGTAAATGATGCTCTTCTAACGTTTTGTGAGAGCGGACAGAGACAAGCTCACGCCCTTCTCTCTTCACCCAGCAGCAGGACCAAGAGCATCCAACAGACATCACCTGGCCCTCAGTTCCACCTGCAGAAGAAAGCCACCTCCAGAGGCCGGGTAAAAGGACCTGGGACGGGTAAGTGTCCATACAGCATAGGTTGGAAGGAAAACACAGACACTCAGATGGGTTCTTAGAGGCTGGGCTCCATGTTCTGGACTCCACCTAGCATTGGCATGGCTGAAAAAAAGGAGGCCTGGCAGAGAGAGAGGAGTGGGACAGCACTGGGGGTGCAGGAACCGTGTGAAGGAGCGCCCTGGAGAAGACACTGAGTTTGAGATCTACGGGTAAAGGATCTGTTCTTACAGACACAGGAATTGAGTGTCTAGCCACCTCAATTCTACACCCACCTTCATCAGTCCTGACTTCACCCAGAGAAATGATGTTTCTTGAGATTGTTACGGGAGAGGAAATGAATTCATCTGTTTCCTCTGACACAAGGGCACCAGCGTAACAGCTCGTGGTTGCCTCATCAGCAACACAGTAATGCTCCTTGCCTCCCCAAGGGAAAGAGGTAAAATCTCTTTGAATGGCCTAAACTAATACTTTCTAGTTTATTCTTGCATACACAAATAAGAACAGTTTATCCTTCTGACAGGGGGCCCTCACTGGAGGGATGATCAAGAAAATAAGAGCCCGTTATAAGACTCCCCACTGTGCCAACCATTCTATGTCATTTGGTCCCTGGGATTTCCATTAAAAATCACTTACTGCCAACAACGCATATGTGGCTGAGATTTCCCACTCGGGATTTCACACCAGAGACAGGATGAGATTCTGTATCAAAATTGTACAAAGGAATTAGTTGTAAACCATGTCAGGGACCTTAACCCACTGTGACCCGATGCAGATGATGACTTGACATGCTAATGCACAAGAGACATGGGATACGAGGGTCAAAGTGCAATACGGGGTCCCGAAGCTAAGAAACTGAGATTATGTCACACCGTCAACACCAGCTGTCCCTCAGGGGCCCCCAGACTGAGCAGAAGGAATGCCCGAGTTTCCAAAGCGAAAGAAAAACATAACGTTATAAAAAACAGAAATCCTGCTACCTACATTTAAACTTTTAAATTAAAACATTTGCACTAACACAATGGTCTTCTAGGGTTTTGTTTTCATTTTACAAACAATATCATGACTATGCTAAATCTGAAAGAAGCCCTCTAAAGATGATGCTAGAATGCAATTCACCATTAATATTTTCACCTTTAAGAACTAAAATCCAGACAGTCCATCTATTGTTTGTTTCTGAGAAGCCCTGGAAGTCAGTCTTCTTTGGCTCGGCAGTGTACATATGGAGATCGAGTCAATCCATACAACAGAAAGTCTACAATCCAGGCAGAAAACAAGACATTAACAGCTGGCTCTGAATATAATAACTATACTGGACATTTTTTTTAAGGTCCCCAAACTACCTTACCAATTCTCCCACTAGCAGGTGGGAGAAAACAGAAAATAGAAAATATGAGGGGCAAGAGAACCGCAGGTGCCCAAGCAGATATCCTGCTGGGCAGCAGAGATACCAGATGCTTTGGAACAGTCTGTTTATGCCTTTTAGCATTAGAATCTGTATCCCTTTTAATTACAGGGCATTTATCTCATCTTCTAGAGCAATGAATACATTGTTCCATCTCCATCAGAAGCTAATCCTTCTTAAATTCTGTTGAGAACTTAGCCTCAATATCTTACAGCAGTGAGTTCCATAGGTCCCACATATTAAAAAACACAGCATCTTCCTCTTATTCGCTGTCGGTATTAAGCTTTCCAGCTCCGTCCTCTGTTCTGGCATTCATACTCATCCCGTAATTCATTATTTTGTAATCCTTTATTACATCCCATGTCCTTTGTCCCTCATTAATCTAAGCACTTATCTTTTCAGTGTCTCTTGTTATTGAAAACTCTCTGACTCCTTAATAATTTCAGTTAACCATCTTAGGGCTTCTTTCTAATTGAGCTATGTTTATACCATAATCTTTTCCAGTCTGGTGATGAAAAGATCTTCTTCTTTTTAAAGGACAAGAGTTGATATTCAAATTAAAAATTAATTTAATAAATCCTGTTTCTATCAACACCTTACCTTTATGAAAGTGAAGTCATTCAGATTCAGTAGACCTTTCTTCATCATTCCTATTCTGCTTTTCTATTTCAGATGCAAAATTTGGTCTCTGAAAAGCTAAACATTTCTGCGCCTAACAGGAAAACCCTTGGAGTTTAAATTCTGTATCCTACCTGTAGGAGGAAAGGGGCTTTTCTCACTACAACAGCATTAGTTTAATACCAGTTACTTGTAAAATCATCAATAAGCCCATCTTCAAGTCAGGGACTCCTTGTAAAGAAGCTAACATAAGCCAAATCAAGCTTTGGCCATCAATGATGCAAATAAATGTGCGATACCAACTGCTGTCCCCTCCCAGTACACAAAAAGGCATATGCAGGGGAGTGCTTTTTACTGCACACAGAGAAAACAAGATCAATGGAGTAGAAAGCTGTCAACCATGGCCAGGAAGGCAGCAACATCACATCCCTGAGATCCCCATGGGATGAAACATCACAAATCAGATCTCCAAAACCACGCTTTAAAAATTAAAGACCAAAAAAAGAAAGCAGGGGCGAGGAAGTGAGAAGGGTTCTTCTTATTTACCACCTATTTTTTGCGGAGGTAAGGTACATGATCCAAGTGTTTCTCTTCCACTCCCACTTTAAGTGACAACTTAGATTTCTATGTCATCCCAGTTGACTACAGATTGAAGAAAGCTAGCAAATAGCAGAAGGCTTTTGCCTATCATGAGAAATGGCATCCCTTCTTCCTCTTGGACAGTGTAGGAGGACCTCATTAATACAAGAACTCTTCTAACCCTGTCCAATGTGTACAAGTCCCTTGAACAAAATCAGGCGGATATTCTTTAACCTCTGTTCTAAAGAGACTGTCTTTCACCAGCAGTCTGCTCTTCTGAATTAACTGACAGCTGGTGTCTATGTATTAGCAGAACTATTAAACTTTAAAACAAACAAATTAAAAAAAAAAACCTCATACATATGGCTCCACCTGAAGAAAGAACGACAAGAATGATGTGAGCATTCATTTTTAAAAGGCAGCACACATCTCTGAAACCTCCTCAATTATGCCATGAAGGAAAATTTCTAGGCACATTCCTTTCACAATTGAGTGAATTCCTTCATTGCTAAAATATTCAGGTTTTTGGCACTTAAGCATAAACAGGTGTGATTCCATGAATGGGGACATTTAAAACCACTGCGTCAGGACTGGCAGAGACCCAGATGTCTACAATGGGCAGCAAACTTAAACCATTACTTTAGGCTCCCTTCCCCATTAACTCATCACCAGCCCCAGCCTCCAATTTAAGACATGGCTGAAGGTGACAGGCTGATTGCCTTACCGGAGAGCCATCCCCCCCGAGATGTGTGAGTTATCAAAAGGCTGTTTACCAGCAGCACTTCCAAGCAAAACCTGATCCCGGGTTCCACCTGGGTCAAAGAGACTTCACAAAGGGGTCAAACTGCCAAACCATCAGGCACCTGCCCAGAGCCAGTAGCCTCACAGCCGAAAGTTGCCAGCAGAGGAGGCTGAGTTCAAGCCACAATATAAGGTTCCCCTCAACGTGACCCAGGGCAGAAATGTCTGGAAACACGGGTGGGATCGAGCCTCTACAGCCGTTCAGTCCCCAGCCTACTCCCGGCCCTCCCTGGGGTCTGCCAGCGGTGGTACCAGGCTACGTGGCCCAACAATTCCCCGCACACACCTCCTTTTGTCTTTCAAGGGAGACATTCCTGAATTCATGAGAAGCAGTTTTGGAGTAATTCAAGATAACTCGAACATTAACAGCACTTCCCAACTTCTAACCACACCGCTGCAGAAGAGCCATATTTCATCCTGCTGGTTTGGGCTCCGCTCTTTTCTATGGCTTCCGACAACAAACTTGACAACACCTAGCCAGAGCAAAGTCCACGGACTCCCTCCTGTCTTGAAGCTCTCTAGATTTATAAAACAATCCTATCTGAGCATCTACAGCTGCCCTTGCAATAAGGCTTATCTACCCTCACAATAAACCTTCTCGCGTGTTGTGTGGTAACACTGTGGGAGACGGTCAACTCCAACATTAAAAATAGGATGTGCCTGTAACGTAACAGTCATGCAATTAATGCTTTTTGCTTTGCCAACAACAACAAAGTCAGATTTAAATCCCAAGAGGAGGCAGATACTTTAGCCACTTTACTCATCTCACAAGAATGAGGCTAAATGGTTCTCATCTATTCTGTATGAGATACAAGAAAGGGTGTAAAAATGAAACCAAGGTAAACCTCTTACTATAATCCAGCAGGTTTATGTAACGGTGCTGCTATTCATGAGCTTTGTGATCGGTGTCAGCTCTTATTACAAGGGTGTGAGAGATTTAAAATTACAAAGGAGGAAAGGAAAGGGAAAAAAATCAGTACAATTTGACATGACCCTGCCTGTTAAGCCACAAAAAACCATGCAGCAGTTCAATTACCTGATTTACAGTAGAAGCTACTTAACTTTACAGTATATTAATTAAGGAGCTTTTGTAAAGGCAGAAGTATAACGGCAAAATATATTTTTATGACCTTATCTACATTAAAGAGGACTCATTTACACTTGGTGAGAATGCTGAGTGCTAGCTGCAATACCAGGCATTCAGAGCCTAATATGGGGTGTAAAGAATGGATGCAAGCATGTTTGACTCTTTCCCAAAAGCCAAGCCCACATTCACTTGAGTTTTGAAAAGGTTTATTCGTACCGTCAGTGTCTCTCAGAGATGAGAAAACCAAGATACTCTTGATCAGCAGCCAGAAACTAAGAACCTTGCAAAAATTCCTCACAGTGGCATCTGAAAGACAAAAAAGTGGTTTTTGAAGGGGAAAACTACTTGTGTCACCCAATCTGCTCTGATCTGCTTAAGCGTGTAACAACTATGCAGTAGTTACAGTATGTAATATCAATTGGCCTTTAGAAGCAGCACTGTTAATTCATCATAGGCAGATATTTTCCATTTCCAAATTAATTGGGACGCTGGCATTTTGTTTCAGAAGCAACCAACACGATGCTTCATGCTATGCTCTGCAGACTGGTTCAGAGGAATCTATCAAATACATGGCCATAAATGCTTAGTAAATGGTGTGTACCCAGACAGGTTTTTAAACAACATGAACTAAACTAAAGGCTTCCAAAATTGCAATACCACATAAAGGTAGACAGTGCTAGTTTTGGTCCAAATATGCTTCAAGGGAGTCAAATTTGATGCCTATAGCAGCAATATGTATATGATCTTTCTCTCTTCCCTCCTAAATGTCCAAGTCTAGACTAATTTCAAACTTAACCTAATTTACTGAAAAGGCTTTCCAGACTTCTTCCCTTCAGAAGAACAAATTAATAGTAAATCTGCAATAATATAATCCATGTAGTGACGTTTTGTTTGCTTTTGTGGTTGCTTTAACCCTATAATCTCAGTGCCTATAAAACAGATCTATACAGGTTTGGACATCAACGTCCCTAACATGAAAGATGCTTTGCTCCCTGGATTTTATCTAGCCTATGGGTTCTCCTTCTGCATTATTTCTCTCATATGCCCATTTCTTCTGTTGTACTAGTCCCTTTCCTGCCAAGCATCTGGCCAGAAGAAACATAAAATTCTCTCAGGCCACCCAGAGCCTTTTCAGAAGAGTTCTATGAACTCATCATCCTATCCCATATCTGAAACCCAACTTCTCTAAACCGACCACACCACAGTCTTCTCCTCCCCCACTTCCTTCTGTGCCGTTGGTTTTATTACAGGACACTTTTGTAGAGTACTTAGTGTTTCTATTCCAATAGCATGGAAACTGTTATATTAAATATTTATCGTAATGGGGCTACTTCCTTCTAGTGCAAGCTGAAGCAAGATAATTTGGCAAGTGCAATCATGAAAAGATTCTGTATGTTTGTCTCCTTGAAGAAATACTATACTCAAAAACACAGCTTTAAACATGATTCCAATCAAAACCTGACTGCATAAACTGCACTCTAAAATCCCATGTTTCTTCTATTCCAAGGACTGCTAAATCAAGTCAGCTCAGTTCCCTGTGTTTTTTTTCTTTTACATCAACTTGAATGCTTTCTGCCCTGTACACTGAAAACAAAAGTTCAGAAATTGTAACTATAGTATGTAATTTGACCTGAGACTGAAAATAAAGAAGAAAAAAACCTCTTCTCACTCCCTGACAGCTGTACCACTGGAACGTTGTAGGTTTGAAGGAAACAAAAAGCAATAAAAGCTTAATCAATAGAATTAGGAGTTATGGATCTCTGAACATACAAAGGGAGCTGATGAATTGGAAGGTGCGGTTTCTCTTTCTACACAGAATATTTTTTTCCAAACAGAATGATGCTTTCCACCTGTCCCGTAATTTGATGCCAGGTTTATGTATTATGCTGCAAAAAAGACTAAGAAAGTGTCTTGATCATTTCAAAGAAACCTCATTCCAGTTCACAGCCTCCCAAAGGGTGCCTATTGCTATTCAGTAGCGCTTTTAGCTCCATTTATACAGATGTCTCAGTTTTGTCCCTACCTAATACATCTGCTATGTTTATAATATAGTCTCTCTCAAATATCAATATGATGTAGTCTAAAAGACTACATCAATACCAAGCTGTAGGCGGGGAGGGGGGAGTAATGAATTCTTCCCTATGAATTGTTCCCTAATGAATTGTTCCCAGGCACCAGAGCATTCAAAATGTCTATCACAGAACTATCTTGATGCATTTTAAACATCCTTCATTTTTAAGATCCGGTTATTTTTATTTTAATATAAAGAACAAATACTTGAAAGCCAAAGAATCCAAACCAGAGTTCTACACAGTGTCCTGCATTCTCAAGCAGTGAAGAAAACCCCAAACCACTTAAGACCTGGCAGGGTACACTGCTACGTTATTACTGCAAAGTTCGGTCAATCAGATTCCCTCTCAGATTTCACAGGCTGGTCACCAGTAGCTTTTATCTGTAAACCACTTTTTTAAAGCAACTGGGGACGCTTCAAAATGAAAAGCTAGATACACATTATCGATGCATATTTCTCAATACTGGGAAATCTTAAAGCATTAACTTCTATTATAGAAGATAAAAGATACACGCTGCGGGACAGAATTCCAAATGAAGATACCCTCAAGAGATGCTTCATGCTATTTTGAAATAAACTTTCAGCTGACAAAATGTTAATATTAGGGCTTTAGGCAGACACTAAAGTCAGGACAGATGTGCTGCCTAACACCTAAAAGACTCACTTTCCAGAAGGCTAATCAATGTCTTCCAACAACTAAAAGCCAGTTACAGAAGATGGTGGTACTTTGTTCACAAGGATGCATGTTGGCAGGACAAGAAATATGTTGCTCGGGGCAAATTCGGTCTGGATATAAGGGAAAAAAACCTTCAGTGGGAGAACAATTAAACATTGGAATAGATTGCTTAGAGAGACGGCAGAATCTCCCCTACTGGAAATATTCAAGACAGCTTGACGGGGGCCTGGATAACCTAAACTGAGGCCCTGCTTTCAACAGAAGGTTGGACCACATGGTCTCCACCGTCTCCTTCTGACCTAGACTTTGCTGTGATTCTAACATTTTGTCATAATATCCAAAACTGGAGTCAGTCACTGACCCCAAAGAAGGGCTGTGCGATTCGCTATCACAGCGTAACGCCTCCCCGGCGTGCGAAGGACTGGCACGGAACGTCACGGTGCGGAGCTCGCTAAGGACAGGGTCGCAGTGACGCGCTCACAATGTGAGTACCACTGCAGGCACGGAAAGACTGGCAAATTGAAGTTGCTATCACTCTGATGAGGAGAGGAAAAAAAGATGTGTTTCTCATCAGTAGCTAGATTTGACAAATTGGGAACATCCTCATTCTATCAATTGAGTATCTACAGACCATAAAGCCTGTCTGATCTGTATGAATTAATTTGGTAGTTATCCTTTCTAATCTGTTAACTACTGTCTTCTTGAAAAACGTGTTTAACAGAAGAAATGACACAAAAAATTCCAGTCTTTCCCATCACCATGTTCTGCCTTTTTTTTGCCCTAGTGGAGTGTGAATCCCATACAGGGGTGTATTTGTCAGAATGCAGGACCTTCCCCAAGGAAAGGAAAGCAATTTATTTGCAAAAACAGGGATTAGTAATTATTTAAAGGCAATCCATCTGCCCCTAGAGATGTACCGGCTGCACAGATGAAGGGCCATTTTAATCTCCTCAAGAATAAATTTCTGAAAGATCCCAAATCACAGTTGTTTATATGGGAGAAGAAACCTTGATCCTTGAGCACAGAGATGCTGGAATTTCTTTTGGTGTTGCCACTATGTCATGGAAAGCTATTTAAGGACTTCAATCTGACAAGCTGATACAATTTTAGATGCACCCATCTCCTTAACTGGGAACGTCAATATAAAATAATGTCAGTTTTTACAAACAGTCTAGAACGTTGTTTCAGATACATCTTGTGTTGCAAGTCTCTCCCTACAGCTTTCCTATCATACTGTTCTCTTCTTATAGCCCCAGCGAGGAACAGAGGAGAGTCCGTGAAACTCTGCACAAAAACAATCCGTGGACGAAGAAGAAGGGAGAAAAATCCTTTTGCTCACTCAAACACCTTAGTTCAGGGCATCTCAGATGCTACTGTAATAAGAGTGAATAAAACTCTTTGGACAGGAGTCTGACTTTAGCAGCTGTTGTTCCTTTAAGTGCTAAAAGAGATACCAGATTGAGTATACGAATAATGTATATTGGTCTGATTACTAAAGCTTTTCATTAAAATACTGAGGTAAAGGACTAGTCTTTTGAAGGAAAAAGGCAATTTACCAAGCAAAATGGTGCTACATCTGGCCACATCCCCAAATAATTGCTTTATTGTTGGAGCCTTTAATGGTTACGGACAGTCTTGTCGTTGGGCTGAACCCACCTAGATGTTTCATTCTGCAGCAGACATGGTGTGTTATTTTCCTTGGGATTTTGAAGGCTTATTAGTCACAGTGTCTCTAACCTCTGTGTCACGAGCTCTTCCAATGGCAAGTATTAGCATATGGAAACATCTTCTCTGCAGTGTTTTGCTGGGTCTTTACTGAGCTATATTACAAGAAACATAAAATATGAAGAAAACAAACAAACATGGGTTTGTTCCTTGGGTGCTAATAATGCTAAAGAGCTATTTTGAGGGAACTGCAGAAAGAACTGAAATCTTTTTAATTTCCGAACTTCCAGTACTCACGTATCTATAAAACACAATTAATTCTGATGATCACGTTAAACAATCCTATGCACATACCTTCAAAGTGCTGTACATTCCTTTCATTCTTACATTATCAAATGGATTTTCATACCCTGACATGATTTATCTTTTCAAGGCTAATCTGGGTAGGCATGAAGGTTGACAACAGAGTTTCTCATAGTAAGTGACCATATTCTATGTTAAACTAGCATTGCCTGCTGTAACTCAGAGGAAAAACAACTCGCTAGAGTCCAAAATAAAAACCCATGGCATAGTTCCTATAGATTTAAAAAATAATAAGCAATTCCTCTGTTCCTAACAGGATCAGGTCTCCCTGAGATTTTTAAAAGTCTCATGTTGGCATGTCAGTACCGGTAAGTGCACACTTAAAGCTGTTGGAAGAGTCAAAGAAGGGGATGAACATGCAGAAAATTAGCTGAACTTCCTTTTTAAGATCTAAAAGAAGTACAGATAAGCCTAAGTCATTCAGTGATCATTCTAGTTTATCCTGGTGGCCTCTTTGCCTCCGCACTTCTTAAACAAAAAAAAAAACAAAAGAAAATCTACTCTTTGCTATAAATGAAGTTGCGACATGGCAACAGCAACAGATTCGAGCCGCTCTTCCTTCCCCAAATCACACGACTTATTTTCACTCTGGATTTCTAAAGAAGTTAAGATTTATGCAACTGGGCCGTCTATCAGCTTCAGTCAAACCGAGGGAAGGGAGCAGGCACGGTGCCATACGAGTCCTGGCAACCCAACCCAACCCGCAGCAGCACATGTTGGGGGTAGCGATAGCGGCGCGGCTGACCCCAGCCCGCCTGAGGAAGGGGCACGCACGTGGCCCCGGGCCCGCGCCCCGCACACCCCGCTCTCACCCCGCAGAGCCAGGGGACATGGGGGAGATGGTGGAGTCGGGCAGGGGGTGTGGAAGGTGGGGAGGGAAGGGAGAAGTTTGTAAAAGTCCAAAAGAAAATCAGAACTCATTCGTTCTTATTTTGGCATACTTTTAAACGGCAAAAGACAGAACTGGAGCTGCGCGGTCACACCTTCCCCTCTAACAGTGCGCAGAGTAGCCTCAAGTACACGTCACGACAGGAGCAGAAAGCGAATATTCACAAGTCAGGTCACGGTAGTTTGACAGCTCTACTCATGAACCTCAGGTACGTGCAAAACGGCCCAGGCTCCCTCTTTCAGTGCAGGGCATTCTGCAAGGAAATTCATGGACTCCCACCGTCAAGGGGCCATGACTTGACTGGACGGCAGAACCTCCATGTATTAACCTGAACATCAGTTTTATTTCTACGCCTACCAGGATTAAGCAAATACTTTTTTCTTTTTTGCAAACAACTGAACCTGATTCTTATGACCCGGCGCAAGTGTTCCTGGAATCGTAACAGCAAGCTAAAAGAAATTACATGCCTTATATGAGAGCCAGACCTCTGAAGCTGAGACAGTGTTTCCCTAAAGACACGAGAGGGAATTTGACTGAAGTTGTCAGCTGAGCAGCAGTCATCGCGAATGCAGTAATCAGAACAGCACGGCTAGGAGGAGATGAGGCACAAGCTCACTTTAAAAGCTGCCCTTATGTAATCATCGAAAAAAGGATCCCAAAATACTCAAATATTTTAGTCATTCCACACACAGCTCTTGCAGCTCTCAGGCAATGCTCAAATAGACCACTCTCAACAACATTCAGAGTAATTTTTAAATTTTTTTTTTATCACAACTGTTATTTTCTACAATATGCACAAAACCAGGTAAGAAAACAAGGCAATACACTCCACCCTAACAGCACTGAGTCATCCAGAACAGAAGATAAATACTACGATGAAACTGAAGACATAAAGCACAAGCTATTAAATTTATATACAAAAATAAAGTCATACTACTATCCAGCCATGTCTGCTTATTTCTCTGTTTCAACCAGCTAACAAGTCTTCAAGACTCTAGCACAGACTTGTAACTGGGATCCAGTCCTCATTCAATACGTTCCTCATATAAGCATCTCTCCATGTTCTGACTGAAACTTACCTCCCCAAAAGCCCTGTGACCCCTCATTTAACCAGCACATTAGCCCCAAAATTCCTCCTCCAAATGTAAAAACCACCCTTACCTAAATCTTAGCTGTGCTAACGCTCTTCTCAGTAGGCAGAGAAGTAAAAAAAAAAAAAAAAAAAAAAANNAAAAAAAAAAAAAAAAAAAAAAAAGCTATGGATTGTCCTGATCCTTAACTACCTCTAAATAAATAATTAAGCCAATTTGAGGTTAAGAATTCTTTTCAGGTTAGGAAGGTGAGGTTCACTCACCATCACATATCTTCTTTTCTCCAAACCGTGATCTTTTATGCCGTGAGATCAAATGTACATACTACATCCTTTCATGTAAATGAGAATAATTCATGCAGCTCAATATCAGCTCTCAACTTCCACCTAGGATGGTAGAACTGAATCACTCTGCATGCTAGAGGGCCAAGGGAGGTCGTGAGCAGTAATAAAGAATTGGAGGGGAACCACAACAGTTACAATAAACTCTGAGCCAAGGATCATTTTCTGCTTTGTGTTTTACAGCTATTAAGTCTAGTCCCTCACTGCAGTTTCTAAGACAAGGCTGCAACACAAAAAATAATCAGTTAAGCTTTGGCATTGTACAGACCTGCTTTTAGCAGGTGCACACAATTCGTATTGAAAAAAGTGAGCCCTTGCCAGTGTGCTGGAGTCACGGGGTTGTATAGGTCGCACGGTGCTTCTCAAAACGGTCTGCAGAACACACCACACAAGAGACGTGTGCCAAGAACACTGCTTAAGAAGTGGAGTTCAGAAGACCTACCATCAGAACACACTTTCAGCTGTCTATGCTTTTCCTCGCACACCTTCCATCATAAGCTGTGACATAAGCGCTCTACAACTGCCTGAAGGGAGGTTGTAGCGAGGGGGGGGTCGGTCTCTTCTCCCAAGTAACAGCGATAGGACGAGAGGAAACGGCCTCAAGTTGTGCCAAGGGAGGTTTAGGTTGGACATTAGGAGAAAATTCTTTACAGAAAGAGTGGTGAGGCCTTGGCACAGGCTGCCCAGGGCAGTGGTGGAGTCCCCATCCCTGGAGGGATTTAAAAGACGTGTAGATGAGGCGCTTGGGGACATGGTTTAGTGGGCATGGGGGGGTTGGGTTGACGGTTGGACTCGATGATCTTAGAGGTCTTTTCCAACCTTAGTGATTCTATGATTCTATGATTCTATGATTCTATGATTCTATGATTCTATGATTCTATGATTCTATGATTCTATGATTCTATGATTCTATGATTCTATGATTCTATGATTCTATGATTCTATGATTCTATGATTCTATGATTCTATGATTCTATGATTCTATGATTCTATGATTCTATGATTCTATGATTCTATGATTCTATGATTCTATGATTCTATGATTCTATGATTCTATGATTCTATGATTCTATGATTCTATGATTCTATGATTCTATGATTCTATGATTCTATGATTCTATGATTCTATGATTCTATGATTCTATGATTCTATGATTCTATGATTCTATGATTCTATGATTCTATGATTCTATGATTCTATGATTCTATGATTAAGCCCCACATTCCCATAATTGGGTGGAAAAGTTCATTCAGTTCATTATCTGAACAGTTCTGGGTGCAATCATTTCCCATCAGTCATTTTCAAGCCAATCTCATTCTATCAAGACAGGCACTTCCAGACAACAAATTTTACCAACAGCTCATCCCAGTACCTCCAAAATGCTCTTAGAGGGTGTACTGACCCATGCAGATAGGACAAAATTTATCCTAAGCAATTTCTGCAAACAGTGTGCTCTGTAGTTCAGGCCCAATGGCATGGGCAAGGGGTTTAAGGTGGCCCTGCCCAGTGGCAGGGGCAAGACCAAGTCCTCTGCTGAGAAGGGGTTCTAGGACTCCATCTGCCATTTTCAGCACCACAAATGGGTATGTTTCTTTTGAACGCCTCTCTCCCCACTTCTGTTTAGGATATATGCTCCAGACAGCATACGTGCTCCTGATTTAACTGTTCTCCAAGTTACATCTCATTTTATTTTCTCTTTATGTATCTAAACTCACTGCCCCCTTATTCTTCTGCTCTGAGGCTCACGATTCCCGGTTTATTTTCAAAGCTCATTAAGAGTATTTTCTCCTTCCTTCTGCCATATTATTAAAGAAATGCCACACACCACCAATCTAACTCCCAACCTGTATAACCATTGCCCTGCTGTTGATAATCAGCTTTTGTTTACTATCTTTCACCCAATTTTCAATCCACCTCATACTCTTCCTACTCAAACCAATTTCAATTAATCTTCATGTTAGAAAGTAAACATATACCTACTTCCCTCTTCATTCCTTAAAATCATTAATTTTGCAATTCTATCAAAAAAAGCAATTACATTGTCTGGCAAGATTTATTTTTTATGAACTCATGTTGTCATTGCTTACAATTCTGTCACGCTGCAGACTCTTAGTTTTGCATCCTCTTTTAGTATCAGGCCCATTATTTTACCAGCAGTTACACTTTCAGGAGAGTAATTGCTAAGAAAACCTTGCCTTTCTTTTGAAGGTCAACACTATAGTTGCCGCTCTTCATTCACACTGGCACTTCATTTTAGCTACCAGCTCGCAAAAACAATAATCACACAATAGTGGCACTGCAAAAAGGCTTGTAAACACAAACTATTTACACTCAGGGGTAAGGAAGAGAAAAAAAATCAACCTCTTTTTCACACGCTCCCTTAATCACTCTTTAACATTAGAAGAAATTTTAACCGTCAGCCTTCTGCGACAAGAAAGCACTCAGTAATACTGTCTGCACGCACAGAGCACTTCAGGTTGGAAGGGACTTCTTGAGATCACCTAGTCCAACCCCGTGGTCAAAGCAGGACTAACTTCAAAGCTGTATCGTATTACTTAAGACCTTGTGCAGCTGAATTTGGAAAACTTCCAAGGTTGGTGATTCGACAGCGTCTTAGAGTAACCTCTTCCCACAGCAGCACTCCAAGGGAAGAGGCTTTTTCCTCACCTCCATTTGGGACTTACTCAGCCACCAAGCGTGACCTCTGCCTCTTGTCCTTCCTCTGATCTGGGAGAAGAACCTGACTACATCTTCTCTACCACCTCCGCTGGGTAAAGCAGGACTACGTAGATCAGCCTGTTCTTCAAGCTGAATGACTCCAGCTACCTAGGCCTTGTAAGCAGCACGTGCTCCAGACCCTTAAAAATCAGCCCATGGCCCTTCGCTGGATTTGCTTGCCAGCATCTCCCTTGTACTGGGAGGCCTAGCACCGGCCACCGCATTCCCAGTGTGGCTTCACGAGTACTAAGCAGCAGGAAACAGAAATAATCACTTCTCCACTGATATTATACAGCGCCTGACGGCAGTTTCTCAATCTCACTTTTCCATAGTGGCAAATTTTAATATTGACTGTCCTTGCACCCTATGCAAAGGATTTCTAATCACACTGAAAATTCCATCTTTGAACTGAAACAGCCAGCGAAGCTGGGGTTTAATAAACCAAATTATAAAATTCGCACTTGGTCTATATAAGCCTCTGTATGCTTTTAACCAGTTTTGCTCGGTCAATCAAGCAACAACTGAGCAGAGTGAAAAGCAGTTTGCTGAAGCAGCTAACACACAGCAGAGGGGACAGTTGACCAAAGTCTCCTATTTGTACCCTAGAGTTAGGGAAACGGAAGATGGGGAGGTTGCAGACAGGACCATCAGCACGCAGTGAGGAAAAGCTGATGTGCAAGTCTCAAAGGTGGGAACAGATGCCAAGCAGAGTGACAGAGAGAAGAGCTGCACAAACAGGCCAGGTAAGAGAAGATAGATGGGAATTCAGACCTCGAATTTCCTAGAAATGCAAAAACATACAATGGAAGAAAAAGCAAAGGTGTAGGGTGCGGACACTGTTGTCATGCCTGAGGGAAAGCAGCACCACCGGAGGGAGGGCAGGGCAGGCAGGAGCAAGCAGCTGTACCGGTGCAGAAGGTGCAGATTTTAGTAAGCCAGAAAGGGGTACATACATCCAAAAGGAAGAGCTTCTCATATGTACGCTTAAAGCCCAGCAAGATAAAGCTCTGTGTTGGCTGAGCTTTTAAACACTTTCTGTGCTGCTGTTTATATTAGATTGGGAAAGAGATTTCTCAGTACCGGACATATTGCAGGAAACATGGAAGGTGGAGAAGAGAAATGAGTGAAGATGGTCTGTTTTTTCACGTGCACACACCAAGAAAAACCACGGTTAATGCTCTTCTGGTACATTGCACAGACCAGTGGCTCCAGCAGCCACAGAAAATAATAAATAAGGGGGTGACGCTGCCCAGGAGTTTGTAAAGGGACATACGCATTGTAAGATTTCTTTGGTTTTGAATTTCAGTTAATGAATTTATGTTAGGATGTATATACATCAGCTGCTGCTTTCCGTTCTGCATTAATAGTGATGGCCTGATGAATGCAGAATGGTTCTGCTACAGTTTAGGAGTAACACGGACTAATTTTACTCTCAGGATATTTACTGCATTCATACAGTGGCTTAACAGAAAAAGCGAAACAAAGAGTCAGAAAGTAGAACGGCTTAAAAAAAAAACATGTTTCTTTGCAAACATCTGAGGGCTGTTATGAGACAAAGGCCTATAGGCTACAGAAATCACAAGTTAAAGAAGTTCCCTCTCTCACCAGAGGCCAGCTGTTCGGGGCAGTTGTTTGGGAGCCAGGCAGAATGCTGGGTTCCAGCTCCAGGAGAAACAGAAAAACAGGGTCTGACACCTGAGAGGTGTCTCTTTGAGACCCAGACGTAAACAAAGTGGTATCTAGCCCTGTAACTATCTCACAAAAAATGTGTAACCTAATGTAATTTTGATTTTCTTCACTTTTAGTATTTTCAAAGTTCTTGGAAAAGGAAAAGGGCTCAGGCACTAAGTTGACACCTGCAAATCCTTCAAAAACTTTTCCAGCATGGCTACAGAACACAAGAAGTGTACCTCTATATTCAGTTACATATAGAGTTTTTATTTTGTAAAAACCTGTGCAAGAAACATTTCTGAGCCAAACTTCACATGGTGCTTCATCCATTGCTTCACGTTCTGGCTTCACAGTCCAGGATCACCCGATGAGTCCCACATGTAAGTGGATGACACAACATCCACTAGAAGTTATTTTTAAATAAATACACTTTTATCACTTGTCAGCATTTGTAACAGCATTCTGCTCTGTCAACAGAACCAGCTGTGCACTTCTGTGAATTATGAAGCTTGCCTTCATAATTAGATTAGCCTAGAGATCAGTCATCCTGTGTCCTGGAGAAGTTTAGTGGGGACAGACCAACGTTGTTATTCAACAGCAAGACATCAGAGATGGAGAAAGGCCAGTTGGAAGTGCCAGAAGGAGGTGCGCAGTCTAAGACCCACGAGTGCAAGCCTAGCCCCGGTTGCTAACACAGGCAAATCTCTAAGAATACTGTGTTACGACTCATTCATGTAAAAGGCACGAAATTCTTTATGAACCACTTTGTTCTCAAATGTCAACGAAAAAAAAACCCACACGCACCAAACCAACCCCCTGTTCACCCCCATTCCCATCCCCAATATTTAAATGTCAGATTTCCAGCTATCCAGCTAGAAAGGGTAACTAGAACCTGCTAAGAGCTGCCAAATCTGACAGCCCCGTAGAGGCAAGGCTGCTGCAGGTCCATGTCCCCACATCTCAGCTAGTAGCAAGGCCAACCATATGCTCCCAATGCACACGCACGCATACATAAAATATATATATACATGGCCAGTCACATAGATACAGACGGTAGGAATGGCCTGATCCTGTGCCCCTCACCGGCTGATCAGGAAGAAAGCTCATTAGAGTAAAAACTACACTATTTGCACACATACACAATACGGATCACTCCGATTGCTGGCCTTAGGTGCTCAGTCTATTTAGTACCTGGTCCCTGGTCTCTGCTGTTGCTGGATATGTCACCCCTGGGGCCTGCGACACCTCTCCAGTGGTTTGTACTCAGGCCCCTTCATCACAAACACACACACGTGCACGTACCGTGGAGCCCTCCATTAGCTGGCCTTACTCAGCCCACCCAGTAGCTGAGCCCTGGGTCTCCTGGTCTCCCAGTTACCTCATGCATACCACACATACACAAGTGTCTCTCCAGTAACTGGTTCAGACCTATGGCTTCCCCAGTAGCTGAATCCCCCTGGTCTCTACAGTAGCTGTCTTGGACCTCCCAGTTTCTCCTGCAGCTGGCTCTAACCCCTCTGGTCTCTCCAGCATCCAGTCCAGACTTACGGCCTCCCCAGTACCCCAGATCTTTTCTCTCACTCCCCACCTACTTTGGCTTGATGTTCAGTAGCAGTTACACAAACTGACACGCTCCCGCACACAACACGCACACACCGCCGTCTCTCTAGATGCTGGCACCATGGATGCATCAGACCCTACGATCTCTGGCCCCTTCTCTACTTGCTGGCACTTGGGCTTCATGCGTCCACAGGCAAAAGTGAGCCCCTCACCCATGGAAACAGTCAGAAATGGAATTCAGTAAGAAGATAAGATAAACTGCAGTGATTAAGCACAGGGCATGGCCAGACAAGTAGAACAGAATAGAATAGAACAGAACAGTTCCAGTTGGAAGGGACCTACAACGATCATCTAGTCCAACTGCCTGACCCCTTCAGGGCTCACCAAAAGCTAAAGCGTGTTGTTAAGGGCATTGCCCAAATGCCTCTCAAACACTGACAGGCACGGGGCTTCGACCACCTCTCTGGGAAGCCTGTTCCAGTGTCTGACCACCCTCTCGGTAAAGAAATGCTTCCTAATGTCCAGTCTGAACCTCCCCTTTGCAGCTGTGAGCCATTCCCACGCGCCCTGTACTGGATCCCAGGGGAAGAGCCCAGCACCTCCCTCTCCCCTTCCCCTCCTCAGGAAGCTGCAGAGAGCAATGAGGTGGCCCCTCAGCCTCCTGCTCCCCAAACCAGACAAACCCAGCGTCCTTGGCCGCTCCTCACAGGACAGGCCTCCCAGCCCCTCCACCAGCTCGGCTGCCCTCCTCGGGCCGCGTTCAGGGACCTTCCCGTCCTTCTGCCATGGTGGGGCCCAGCGCTGCAGCCCGTGCTCAGGGTGAGGCCGCAGCAAGGCTGAATGCCGCGGGACAGTCACCTCCTCTGAGCGGCCGGTTCTGCTGTTTGATGCCCCGGGTTGTGGTTTGCCTCGGGGCTGCCAGGGCACAGGGCTGGCTCAGGCTGAGCCCGCTGCCCCCCAGCACCCCAGGCCCCTCTCTGCAGGGCTGCTCGCCAGCCGCTCCTCTCCCGCTCTGTGCTTGTGCCTTCTGTTACTCCAGCCCAGGTGCAGAATCCGGCATTGGTTCTTGCTACATCTCACGCCATCGATGACTGCAAATGCACTGACCAGCCTCTCATGTTGACTCATCTAGACGGGTTTCACACCCAGACCCCAGGCTGATCCCTCTCCTGTGACAGCCCGCGGAGGAGCTAGATTAGGGTGTTCTCTCTGCACTGCTTCAGGTTATTGGGGTCCCCTCCCCTTCTGCTCCTTTGTGTTTATGAGCCTTTTACCACATAACCTAACAGCGTCCTCTGAAACTTGGTGTGATTGAGATCATGAGCGTGTTGTGCTTAACCATTACACTTATTCCTCCCACAGAATCAATCAAGGGAAGCAGGGGCAGGGGGTACAGATTATCATGAACGTGCTCCAAGTTTATAAACACAGTCCTTTGTTAAACATTGACTTTAAAATTTAGAACTTGCTCTTAAAAATTCATATCCCACCACACTGAAGTTATGGTGTGTATATATTACATCTATTACAGTATATATGAATGACAGTAGATATGAATTGAAGTATTTTGATGTCTGCTGCCAGCAGGAACACTAAAGAAATAAATATACAGCCCCAATGATTTGTTTTTTACGAGATGTTTTTCAGAACCATTTACTCTTTAGTGAAATGCTGCATTATCAACACAGTTCCCCTTTAGAAGGACGTGGTACAAAGTCTCCTGCCCTGCATGCTGGAGACCAAGTCAAATCAAATACGTTATTTTCAATTCCTCCCTGCCTTTTGGTGGGTTTTTTTGTTTGTTTTTGGGTGGGGGTTGCACTT
The DNA here is from genome assembly GCA_013400755.1 of Pelecanoides urinatrix. Taxonomy (NCBI): domain Eukaryota; kingdom Metazoa; phylum Chordata; class Aves; order Procellariiformes; family Procellariidae; genus Pelecanoides; species Pelecanoides urinatrix. The sequence goes on from VZTQ01014126.1 coordinate 86,502, forward strand.
GTAGCACCTTGGAAAAGAAAGTGAGAGGGAAAGCAACCTCCTACACATTAAGAACAACATGAAAGAGAGTTGGGTTTGTTCTGCAAGAGAAAAGGACTAAGGTGAAGGAAGAAGAACCGCTTTGGAGTTCAGAGACAAATGCTATGAACTGCAGAGCAGAGTAATAGGAGGAGACTCAGCACAGGGAGGTACATTCAAGAACAACAAACACTGGGACTGTGTGGAATATAGATTGTGGGTGGAGGATGAAAATTTCTCAACATACTTAGGGTGGGCTGGAGAAAACGGTAAGAATTTTACTTTAAGATACTATTCTGTACCAGCTTTCAAGCAAGGAGGACCCGCACACCGGGTCCGTGGAGAATAAGCCTTCTTTGTATTGGTGTGTACATAGCTGTTCATTCAACATCATTATTTAATCACTAACATTGGAGTCTCTTTCTAGGCTGCAGGGGTTTGGCAACTTAAAGCCATTGCAAATCCAAACTCCTGAGTTCCTCTGGTCTCCTCACTTCTCCTGCAGCACCCCACCCTTCCCAGGTGCTGGCATTCGTATCTATTCAGCGAGACATTTCAAGACGCTGAGCTGACCACAAACAATCCCTATGAAGAAAGCACCATCGATCTGGCCAGGGCAGCTCCACAAGGTACTGGCACAGAGAGGAAAACACACTCAGGGGAAAAGGAGGGCAGGGCTGGATCACAGCAATCCTAATTTAAGGTCAGCTTCAAAAGCTGTGCAACCACAGCCTAAATGTGTCGATTCTTGAAGATGTACCCTCTGGGTATTCTTGTGCAGCAGGACATGCCCATTATCCCATTTCATGGATAGCAAAGAGATGCCAAGTAAACTGCCAAAGCTCGCACAGGAAACCTCTGGCAGGAGCGGGAAGCTGAATTTAGGCTTCTCACGATTCAAGAAGTGCCGCCTCCAACAACTGGACCCTGTCTCTCGAAGTTGTCTCTGCGGCAAAGAGCTGGAATCCTAAGAGGCAAGGGAAGCACTATTTTAAAGATGGGAAGCAGATACCCGTACGAGAAAAGTGACTTCCCCGAAGTCAGCTGCAGTCGTTCTGAACCACAGGCAAAACCCACAGCTGACAGAACCACAGGCAAAAATTAATTCATAACTACAGAAATTTGTGTTTACAAGACAGTCCTTGCCTAATATTACACATCCACACCTTCTAGGGTCCTGAAATGAAGAATAGCTTTTTTTTTGTTTTTAAATTAACCCCTTAAGTTTCTTTTTTCTGATGAGGAAGAAAACAATATTTAAACAGCCAGCTGATGATAATCAGAATACATTCTGAGCAATGTTTCAGTTTTGCTGCTTGGTTCTTGAAAAGACATCTTTTGGCAAAATCAAAAGCAGTACATGCTGAAAAATTTCCTATCAAGGGCACAGAGGAGAATGAAGAGACTACAAATGCTTGTGTAACAAGTCATCCCATGCCTCATAAGGTATTTGGGTTTTTTCCTATATCTATATCTAGTAAGAAAAAGTCAGGTTCTCTCCTTTAGCTTAAATAAAAATAATAGTACAGTGAAGGTATCTCACAACAAACAAACACTCTGAACTGCCACCTCTTACAAGCTTGCAAGCTTTTACATTCTCCGTGACACCTTTCTCAGCTTTTGAAGATTTCCATGCTGCTCCATCTACTCCATGGTAGTGGAGACAGTGCTTTACCGGAGGCTGTAGATGCTGAAGGGTATAAGGAAGCAGGTTATGCAGAAAGCATCTATTTCCAGCACAGGAATGCAGCCTGCAACTATCCCATGACAGGGAGCTCAGCTCAAATAGAAAGCGTAAGCCCAAGCATATCAAAGCACCAGGAGCACTGCATCCTGAGATACCAACGGGAAACCGGGGAGGCGGGGGGAATGACCAAGCACTTAAGTCTAAAACAGGAAAGGAAACAATGAGGCAGATCCTGAAGTTTTATAAAGGAGGCTGGAAAGCACCTCGCAGCCTTAGACTGAAAGACTCAGCTTATAAAATACCAGAAAAAAAGTCACAGAGAAAACTCAAAGAAAGAAAAAAAGCTGTAGTGGAAAAATTCATTAATTCTTCAAGATGGAAGGGGCATTAAAGCTCCTGTTTTAGCCTCAGATTCTTAAGAGAGCTCAGAGCCCAACAGCCTTCCTCTCAGTATCCAAAGACACGCAGCACTCTACAGTTCTTTCACACGGTGTCTCAATAGACATTGACAGGAATTATGGATTTTGAGGTGACCACGTGAGAACTAACACATTTTACAAAATCTATTCCTACGTGTATCCCTCCCCCTAAAACTAAAATGAAGCAAAACAAACCCTGCACACTCAGTGCCGAACTCAAGTATTGCGTAACTGTTTTGAAGGTCACATCCTGAATGAGTTACGAACATTTAGGCTATGCATACAGCTTAGGAATACGGATATATCTTCATTCCAGCTCTCCCACCCTACTGACAACAGAACTGCAGCTTTCCATTTACATACCGAAAATGGGAATCATGCTGCCCACAGACAGTTCAGGACCTGTTGTTCTCATCAGTTGAAACGATCTTTCACAGTTGAAGCCTATAGAGCTCAGCTCTGATCACAACAGGGTGTTTTTTAGATCATTAATGAATAATTTTCACTTTCTCCATATATTCTTGCTCATGTGTCTGCTAGAACACAAGTCCAGGTGAACACCATCATGAAAAATGGTAAGTATTTAAGGGAATAATTTGCAATTATAGGTTGCTTCCTTTATGGAAGGAGCAAGTAAGTATCACAAAATCACTCTGAGCCAGCGGAAGCACGCAACAGATTGGTATTAGATTCTAGAAGTAAGTAGGGAGGAACACATAACCATATTAGGGAGTTAAATGAATCAACCTCATGAACAACAAAAGGGCATTCAAAACAACATCACTTTATCCTCATGCACAATGACATTTTGGGCAAAATATTCTCCAGGAAAAAAAAAAAGGGGGTATTTACGGTCAGATTTAATGAGAAAACATGACAAGTGAAGAAAAGCCAACCACTTCATAATTAGCAGAATCAATCCCAACAACAGGCCATATTTGCAGTAATGAAAACAGCAACACATTTATTTATAAATATATTTATGACATGTGTCTTGTTTTCAAAGGGGGGTAAATACCAGGGATACAAAGTTCCTACATGTCTACTTTCCACATAAGATGGTGGTTTTTCAAATACTGTACAGGAATTCTAAAGCTCACCAGAGCTGGAAACCCAGCTGCTTACACTGGAAGCCCTCAGAAATACCAACGTCACAGAGCAGCAACAAACAAGAACACAAATCCGTGGAGCACAGAGACATGAAAAGGCCAGAGGAGAAGGAGGTGACTAAAATAAAACCACAGATACACAAGTCACCACTGAAACTCGATAGTAGAGACAAAACTTGTCTTTAAGGGAAGGGGAACTTCTTCCAAGAAAGAACTCGCTCCTCACCGGAGTGCGGGGTGAGGCCCCGCTGCCTTTTTAAATATCCCACGGCACAGCTAATAGCGGCAAAGCCCAAAGGCAAAGCGACCGACACGGAGGACAGCCGCTCGGCAGACATGATGGAACAGACCATCAGCAAAAGGGCAGAGATGAGCGCTGTGAATCTAGAACCGCCTGCCCGCCATCCACGACAGCAGCACAGCACATATGGAGGAGCCGCGGGGGATTTATGTTTGCTTTTTTAAAACCTAGGAAATGGTATCTCGAGATCCACATTAAAAGGACATTACGATTGCACATTCACCCACTGAACACTGGGAACCATCATTACCAGCCCACTGTGGGTCCATTCATATGATCACGGGTTTATTTTTTCTATGGGGGTGTTGGGTTGATGGTTGGACTCGATGACCTTAGAGGTCTTTTCCAACCTTAGTGATTCTATGATTCTATGATTCTCACCACGTGGTGGGAAGTGCTGGAGTCCCCATCCCTGGAGGGATTTAAAAGACGTGTAGATGAGGCGCTTGGGGACCTGGTTTAGTGGGCATGGGGGGGTTGGGTTGACGGTTGGACTCGATGACCTTAGAGGTCTCTTCCAACCTTAGTGATTCTGTGATTCTATGTAACACAGGAGGACATGGTCCTGCGATGGAGGAGGCCAGGACGGCACAAAGAGGAACAATGTTCTGACAGTCAAGGCAGTCAGTTCCTGTCCTTGAAATCCAACATGATCCTTGCATTTACCACAGAGGTTTTTTGCAATGCATAGCAAAATTCCTCACATAGTCATGTTCCTACTAAGCATGTTCCTTGTTTCTTAGTTGTGTTACATGAGACCAAGGTTGCCCTGCAGGCAGAATGGCCAAGCACTTACAATTACTGTGAACATGGGTTGTTATTTAACACCAAGTGTCCCGAAAAAATACAGGGTCTAAAACTGGGCAGCCAGAAAAAAACTTTCTGAATGTCGTTGTGTCCCACTCCCATGCATTACGATGGAGAAAAGGCAACCCTCCACGTTCCCTCAAACGAGTGCTCTGAAAAATTAATTCCTAACGTTTTATGACACATTCCAATATCATCACAATAAGGTCACTGCAGGCTGTCTTCACAGCAGAGTTTAAACAGCACACACTAATTACAGCTGAACAATGAGTCAAAAGCCAAACAGGTGCTCCCTGGCTGTGGGGTACAGCGTACCCCCCTTGAAGACAATGAGGTGGCACCTCAGGGAACTGGAAAGTGGCATCATACTGAAGCCACGTAAGGCGACTGAACAGAAGCCATGCAGAGTACCTCAAGCCCATCGTTCCCCTAGCTTGCACAGAGTCGGACTCTCAGCCAAGCAGGGCTCAACAATTCATTTAGGAGACTGTCCTGGTTTCANTTAAACCACGACATACACCCCTCTCCCCAAAAGCAGTACCAACAGATACAGACATCTGCTCAGCAGGAAGCTGCGTCCCAGTTCCAGTTCTGCCAGAGGCTGCGTGCCACACTCACAGCTGGGGAACAGTAGAGTTGTCCTGGAACTGCTCCCCACGAGACCAGCGGAAGAAGAAAAGCACTACCTCTCACAGCTCTGTGGGAAACACTTCACGTCTGCCAGACCTCACAAAAATTGCAGAAAAATCTACTCACTGTCCAGGGCCGTACTCTCCATCTGAGTAGCTCGTGCAATACATGTTCCTAAAAGCCTCCAAGGATGGAGGCCCTGTACCTTCTTCAGTCAATTTGTGCCACGGCTGTCTCTTCCCTGGCGGTAGAACAGCCACCGCGAGCTCCCTTTGCTTTTTACTTCTCGTCAGCGCTTAACTTCTGCAGCCTCAGTAACGTTCTTTCAGTTTCCTCCTTAGTATGTAAAACCAGTATAGTTTATTCCTCTTACTGGTTTTACTATATTTGCTTTTAACACCTTGTTATGTGAAAACAGTATTGCTGAGTTTGTGCAAAGTCTATTTGCAGCCTAGCCCTCCCTTACAGTCTGTTCTGAAACACACAGAGTTATTTTTTGGCCACATAGGTCCAAAGGAATTCAGTCTCCTGGGTCTCTTTCTGCCTCAGCACCTCTGCTGACACTGCAAATAGGGACTAGGCAGCGAAACTGCTTTTCTCTACCAGAAACCTCTCCTCACTAAGGACTGAATGGTAGCTCATTTCTCACAGCCCACCAGAAAGCTATCAGTTCGCAACAGCTTTCAGACCTTACCACCCAGGCTGGATGAAAACCAGTGATACGGATATGGAGACACTATTAGAGATCATTACGTACGTATCATCCCTCCTCCCGGAATTTTTCCCCTTAAACACAGTGGAAGGATGGGTTTAAGGAGAAGGTCAGAAGAAAGATGGCTAGCAAGAAAAGGCAAGCTGCAATGCTCTGCAACTTGAAGGGTTTAAGAACAATACAGAGAACTATCTTGAAGTTTCCATGTGCAGAATCTCATCTTGGGCAGGGGTGACCCAGAGGGGCTCTTTCAACCATCAAGATTGATGATTACTCATAATCAGCATTACTTCCACATCTATTTTACCACAGTCGTTTCTTACTTCAGTACATAGCCACCAAGATCACATGGGAAACAGCTGAAGCAAGCTTTCAACACAACGATCTTACCACAATATATATTAAAATGGAAAGTTGTCTTATCCCTTAGGACCTCATCTAAATGCTCACCAGCCTCCTTACATCAGCAAGGCTTTTATTAGAGAGAGAGAGAGATTCCCTGATGGAAAGACCACCCATCAGGTATTCCCTCTCACAGCTGCTCTTGTGCAGAGATCCCTAAGGTTTATTTCATGATGACAAAGGTTTTGGTTTTATTTCAATTTTTCCAGACGACAGATAGATGATATTTATGTTTTTAGCTACAGCTTCTCACAAAATGAGGTAATGAAAATCTCCCCAACCATCGTTTATAATATGTAACAATGAAAATTAAGTTCGACATTCAGAAACTGTACCAACTGTTGGTGAAAGAACTCCACATTGACTCCAAGGATGGGATATCATTGCAATTGTAACTGAGATTGATCAAAGATGCTTGTCTTTTATGGTCTTCATTTGCAAAGGACCGAATATAACCGGATTACCGGTAATACAGTACAGCTCAGAATAAAAGGGCATTAATTTTCTTTGCCTGGAAAAGGCTTTTAGCTTTTTTCGTGTAATTACACCAAAGTGCAGGCCAACTCCAGGGCTACAAGGGAGCAAGTGTAAAGAGAAAAACAGGAGCAAACCTTCAGTGGGACTTAAACTTGGGAAAATAATCCTGGCACGTTCAGAACGAGCAACGCCACTTTCACCTCCTCTGGCGAAAGTTCACGCTGCTCAGCTCTACGAAAGCATTTGAAACAGGAGGGAGGAAAGGAATCACAGCAGGATTGGGAGGGAATGCGTATTGCCTCTGATGAATGGCACAATGCCCAGGCAGCTGCTGCGAGAATGCCAAAAGTGGGACCTTCGTTGCTTCAGCTGGATCCCTCCTGCAGTTTTGAATTACAGATGGATACCTCACTTTATGGGATTCTGCTGCAACGTGGTAATGCAGAGACTGCTGGCTACATGTGCCTTTTTCATTCTGAAATTGAAACCCTGATGGGAAACTAGAGTCTCCCAACAGCCTCGCACAGCAGCTAAAATCTATATTTCAGCACTTTTACACCAGACCTTGCAGGAATTAACAGTATCCCAGATCTCTGTTCATCTTTCAAATGCAAAAAGCTACATCAATATGGTAACTGACTCTAGACAGTCATTTTTTAAAAGCAAAAACTGAAAAAGCTAAGGTCTGCAGAGTAACTGAAAGAAAATGAATTCTTTAAAATACAGTGAACAACTTGGAAGGCGGTTGCTGCATTTTGAATGAGAAACATGTTATTTTCCACATAGCAAACACAGTAGGTAAAATAATGAATCATAGAATCACAGAGTATCTCAATCTGGAAGGGACCCATAAGGATCATCGAGTCCAACTCCCTGCTCCTTGCAGAACTACCTAAGACTAAACCGTATGACTAAGAGCGTTGTCCAGAGGCTCCTTGAACCCTGACAGGCTTGGTGCCGTGACCACTTCTCTGGAGAGCCTGTTCCAGTGACTGACCATCCTCTCAGTGAAGAACCCTTTCCTAATGTCCAAGCTGAACTTCCCCCGATGCAGCTTCATCCCATTGCCTCCTGTCCTGTCGCTGGTCACCGGAGAGAGGAGATCAGCACCAGCATGACCCCGTCCCAGGTGAAGAATCTGGCACTTGCCCTTGTTAAAGTTCATACAGCTGGTGGTCGCCCCTCTCTTTCCGTAAGGCCTCTCCACCCTCCAGGGAGGCCACAGCTCCTCCCAGTTCAGTATCGTCGACACGCTTACTTAATGTATATTGAATTCCTGCGTCCAGATCATATATAAAAACATTAAAGAGCACTGGCCCTAAAATTGAGCGCCGGGGAAGCCCACTGGCGTGGCCGCCAGCCTGATGTGACCCCATTTACTGCAGCGCTTTGGGCCGGACCCGTCAGCCAGTCGCTCACCCAGCGTACGATGGACCTGTCTCGCTGTGCGCTGGACAGTTTGTCCAGGATTCTGTGAGAGACAGTGTCAAAAACTTTGCTAAAATTAAAAAAAACGTGGCTTCCCTTGGCCAAGTGGCTTCGCTTGGTCAATTAGATGGGTGACTTTGTCAGAAAAGGAAATTAAGTTGATTAAGCAGGACTTTCCCCTCGTGAACCCACGCTGGCTATGACCAGACCGCCTTGTCTCTCAATGCTTTAAGTAAATCAGACATAACTGCAAGTATAAGGCATATTTTCATCTAAAATTAAATTACTAAAAATTCCAAGTCATGACAACTTCTGAGATCTAAAAATTGCCAAGCTATTAACATATTTTTAATTAGATAAAGATATTCAAGTATTCCACGTTTGCTGTTAGATAAAGCGTAGAGTAGAACTGGGGGACGTAACCTTTGACAGCAGCAATAATTTCTGTTCTCGTTCCAGCCTAATCAACTAGTTCTGTTTCATCACCACCTCACATGAAGTTGCAAGCTAACAAAAAAAAAGGGGGGGGAAAAAAAGCTTGGTTTCTTCCTATCTAAAAAAACCCTTGAAACTCAGGGATAAGTTCCATGTTTATACTTTAACACAGTGACTAACAAATATGGTTCAACATATTATAGATACTTTGCCCTAATGGTAATTTTAAATGCAAAGCATGTTTTTAAAAACATTTTTCTTTAAGCCTCCAGCACAATTAATGTAACCATTTAACAAATTTTTAGACTTTTAACTCATTTCCAGATTTCAAGCAACATCCAATTTTATATAATCCTAAGTTAAATATTACACCAGCAAATAAGTAATTTTTGAGTTTTTAACATAAGGCAAACCACATGGAAATTAAAGTTCTCAGTCAATGGACCATTCATTATATGATGAGAAGTAGTAAAACCCATTTTCCTATTTCCTCCTCTTCCGCCAAAACTAACACCAAAGATAACACCAGATTTGTTTTTCCACAGAGGATAACAACCAAATTAATAACGCAAACCAAGATTAAATCAGATCATTTCCATTTTATTTAGATTATCATAAAATTGGCAGTGTAAAACTGCACTGGAAAAAAAAAAAGGATTTTGCCTAACATGTTTCGGACTTTTGGACCTCTTCAATATAGCAGAATGATAAAGTTTGTTTTTCACTGTTTTCTGAAAATGGACAATTCTGCTGCGGACCTGTGGTTCTTCCATCCTTAAATTTCTTACAGAACTCAGAAAATGTTGGAATTACATTTAAAAAAAAAAGATAGGGAACTTTAAGTAATAACTTATTTCCAAATTAAAGTAATTTGAAAGATGTGATGCCACTACTCTCCAATTACTGAAAAGGTCTTTTGATGTTTAGCCAGATCTGACTTTCTATTGTTATGGGTGGGGAAACATGGAAATAATCTTCCAAGCTTTCTTTAAGCAGCACAGATGAGAGAGAAAAACCTGAAGCAGCTCATTTTTCCTTCTTTATAGGTCACCCTACTATCGGTCACTCTATTGCAACTGTCAAGCTTTTTACCGTTCTTTCACTTGTTTTAACAAAGTTGGAATAGAACTTGTCTTAGAAGAATCCAGCACAGTTCCACAAAAGCCTTTAAGTTCACACACCTCACTTAAATCACCGAAGACAAGTAAATTCATATCTTTCTCTGTAGCTATTGCTGACTAGTAGTTTTCTGGAAAGCTGGGACAACAAAGAACCAGTATATCTGTTTATATCAACACCCCTCCGTTCTGGCAACTGCGAGAGATAAATAGTTTAGGTTTAGTTTTAAAAAGAAGCTTAGAATGCTCAGACTTAGAAATATGAGAAATAAAACTGGAGGTCTGATGTGAAGCAAAAAAAAAAAAAAAAAGTTAGGATGCACCTATCACAACTTAAACTAGAAAGGTCACCTCAAACATTAAGTGTCCGAGCTCCTGTTGAAAATTTCTACAATGACTGGGACTTGGTTTGCCAGTGTCATGCTGCCCTGGAAAGAGCTGCTAGTAAATAGCGTCAGCTGTTTATCTATTACTCCCCCATCCCATTTTTTCCCATTTCTCTTTCAATGTTGATGGTTAGTGAGAAAGAGCTGAAGGGGCAACTCCTCTGATGCACTGTAGCCTTCTCTGGTTAACACTCGTATTTGCACTCAGGGTCCTTATGCAAGGGGAGCCAAGGAGCAGTAGCACAAACAGTCTGCAACACAGAGCGACCATCCATCCTTCCCTCCGCTTGCTCCGCTCCGTTCCAGCTCCAGCTCCATTGCTCCTGCTTGGGACACCACCAAACCCAGCCTCACGCAAGTGCCCCACAGCTACAGGCCACTAACGGGTAACCCGTGTGAATTTTGACCAGCAGAGCACTGCACAGGGAAGGGCTCCTGAGTGACGGCTGCGACTTCTCAATTTGACACAGGCTTGACACATGGCTTGAAATGGGCCACCTCTCAGCATCATTTCTTTGCCCTGTCGACTGACTGTCCAAGCTCTTTGGTTCAAGGTTACCTCTTCAGGCTGTTCTTCACAGCAGATGTAACTTGGTGGGGGACTTCTTTGGTTAGGGCTTTTTTTTCTCTTAAGTCTTTTTCATAGTTCACTAATATTTTTCATCTGGACTGTCAGATAAAGCCAAGTACTTGGCTGGTAAACACAACCTGTTTGCAAGGGTGAGAACAACAGAACTGATCTCTTCTGTGCCAATAGCCTGTCAACGGTTCCCCAAGTTCTTCCCTCCCCTGCAGGCCTCACAAACCCCACGCCTAAGTGGACAGACAAGCTCTCCTACAGTCAACCAGAAGATAGTCTGGATTGCTACAGCAGAAACATGCCCCCGCAGAGATCCCACAGACAACCATGCAAGAAGCTGGTTTCCAGAAAGGACACAGTCAAGCAGACGGCCTTGGGTTCAACTTCAAGGTGTAGGTACTCACAGCCAAGCACTAACCACCACGTATACCACTATGGTACTACATGTTTACACAAGACCTAGTAATCTTGTACTTCTGAGCATCACTGTACCAGAAATAATGATTTCCCCCCACGCCCAATCATTGACAATGATTATGAATATTTATAACAGGTTTAGCAGTTAGTCAGTCCAGAGCAGACTCTTACTGAGTCCATACTCTTAGCTAGTCAATATGAAGAGTTAACAGCAACAGAGATCTCACCAAATTTCAACATTTGTATGGACTGTTTCAACATGTAAGGACGCTTTAAAAGAAGGAGGTTAAAAACAATACAGTTTCTTCACAGAGAGCGACTCCCAATTCCAGTGTTATGATCTATGACTTGACAGCATTTCATCTTCTTGTGCGAGGTTTTTCTTTTCTTTTTTTTTTAATACAGTAGCACAGTTTTATCTTAAACAATAGACTTAAGTAAAATTCAGTCATTTATTTCCTTAAACGGTGCTGCATCGTCAGCACCCTATAATTATTTTAGTGTATGAATGTGGTAGTTCAGAATAAAAGTCTTAAATTTATGCAATCTTACAGCACCTTTGAATAAATCATATGCTCCTAGGTAATTTGCATGATAATTCAGCCTGTACAAAACCTGCCAGCTCTTGAAAATGCCTTGTATTATAGACTACCCAGCAGAAGATGCTGCATTTGTAATATTCCTATCAGCCAGTACTATGCAATTAAATTCGATATAAATTATCACAATAAAAAATAAGATCCAATTAAGTCCAAACTGCCAGCCAACCAGAGCAAAAAGATCTTCCCTTAAAACAGCTGGCACTTGTAGTTCTTACTATTGTGTCACATTTCTTGCATATACTTGCCTATCTGTTTTAGTCTCACTTCCAAAAAGTATACAATTACAACACATTCCTCTTTACATATAGGCGTCTAACCCTCAGGGTTGAATATTGAGACTAGAAAACCTGAAAATCCTGAAATTCCCAAGGTGGTGTTTGCAACACAAACAGGACTTTCCATGCCCAGGACTTCCACCAGCTACAGGTATCCCACCCTTTCAGTGAAGAAAGTTGCCTTCCCAACAGCTGAGGCATGCGATAAGGCTTTCATCCAACTCGAGCATTCAACTATGGGGAAAGAGAAGAATCCTCACATGCTCAGAGTACAGATAATGCACAACTTTCTACACCCGTGCTCCAGCTACACTCCTGAGACAAGCCAGCATGCTGCTACTCCACAGCTCAACGCTGGCGCATCAACGGAATTCTCTTAAGCCAAGCCATAACCCATTTCGTTCTTGCCCAGCACAGTGCTATGGAAGGTCCTGACGAGCTTGCTGACCGACTCACACAGCAATCCTTAAGAGGATTGAAAAGTCACGAGAAGACATCAGAGATTCAAGATAATACCCATGATGAATGTGAACTACCTAGCACTTCTCAGATGTTGGATCAGGTTTTTGAAACGGGGTAACAAATAGATTATTTGGGGTTTTTGAGAGAAATTAACCAGTACAAATGTCAAACAGGAACTCTTCAGACAAACATAGAAACAGAAACCTCACATCCCAAGCGTAATGAGGATTGGTAGTGGTCCAAACTAAGAATACTGACTAACCTTTGAAATTTGCTCGCTTACAAGTTCTGAAATTCGTATTTAAGGTCAATTTGTAAAACTGTCAATTATCCACAATCTTGTTAAAAAATCTTTTAATATAAAAAAATGCAAATATATTCCAGTCTGTATTTTTTAAGTGCAAAAGTTTGAAAATGTTGGCCTAAACATAGCTCTATTGACAGAGTTCATTATCTCATCTATTTTGAATCAAAAGAAACTACGAAGAATAACTTTGGGAATGAGTCAAAAAAGTAGAAGTGAGACTAAAAAGATTTGTCCAATTGTCTTGAAAGGGAAGAAAGTTTTAAATTCAATCTTAAGATTACAATGAGCTTATATACTCAGTAACAGATTTGCAGGGTTTTTTTCTAGTTAAACTGGACTCTTTTTTCTTGATACACTAAATGTAAACAGATTTTTTGACACCGACTTTCATGGATGAAAATTTTAGAATTGGAAAAAAAGAGCTTTCGGGTGAGATTCAAGCACTAAACCTTAATAGAACCAATGACTCATGCAGGAAACAAAGAAAGAAACTAGCGCTGCAATAATTCTATTTTAAGATTAAAACCTAGAAATAAAAATTTCCCTTAACACATGCAAGGATAAAGTACCTCTAAAACAAGCTAGGAAAGGCCTATTTCAACATGTGCTCCTCTACCCAAATGGAACTGATCCATCATCATACCCTCGGTTTGTTATTCTTAGAGGTATACTAACACTCAAAATAAAGGAGGCACTAAAGTTCCTGAGGGTGACAGGAAACCCAGCAGAGTAAGAAATTCTAGACAGAGTTATTTACAGATATTTTCCTGTGAGAAAAGAATGGTAAGAATGTAGCTTGAACATTGACAAATCCACTAGAATATCGGTCTGCCTGGTGTAGTCAGCAGGTTTGCAGGGGGATTCAGTGGGGCTGGAAATTCAAACTTTAGCTTGTAATCAGAAAAATCCGACTTTAGAAATTTGAACCAGCAGCTAGAAACATGTAATATAATATAGAACTCTCCTAAAAAGGTACCCAGCCAGAGGGATCTTACACTGTGTATGTGAAGTCTATGACTATTTAGCTAAATTAAAAAAAAAAAAAAAGCCAATGACACTGAAACTCTTTATTATTCTGCGGGGACCTATTGTTAAGTGAGTGACATGGACAAAATCTGCATTTCCTTCCTTTTCTTTCCTTGGGAATGGTGCTCAGATTGTGTGTGCAATTCCTCCATCAGGATGTCGACAGAGCAGAAGTTAAACTGAAACAAATTTCCAACTGAAATAGTCTATTCTATTCTATTCTAAAGATACGCTCATGGAAAATAAATTAGAACAACTGAATTTTAAAAGAAGATTATTCAAAATGTTTATGGAGATCGTTTGTGAAACAATTATTCAGAATGTTTAGGCAGCAGTTTGAACTGGTTACTGGTTACTAATGTTTTGCTGTGAAGTAGGAGGGCACGTGCAGCGGGGTTCTACGGGAGATCCAGTTCATATCTTGCAAATAGCTAAGAATTTCATTCTCAGCTTTAGAAATGAGAGGTTCAGAACAACGCAAGAAGCCCAGGATTAACTACTTCCCTGTTGCTTTCGCATAGCAGAGACATGCAAGACCTATTTCCTATTATTCTCCCAAGACACCTCCACGCTCCTCAGGAACGTCATTATGTAGGTCTGATTTTCCAGAGTACCAGTGGTTCTTCAAAGAACACTGACCAATACACCACGCCGTACAGAAGCTGCCACGTGGTTCAGCCAAGGAGCAGCTCACGTGTAAGTCGGTTTAGGCTTCTTGGAGCAAAAAAAGATTGTTTATTTATTAAACAAGCAAAGAAATAATGAAAATGAAGGAACAGATTTGGGGATTATTAGGGAGTATTTATTTGGCAGGAAAAAGCAGACAGGACTTGATGACACTTGTAAGAGATAAGTCCATAAAAAACATTGTTAACAGAACGAACCAGTTAAGCCCACGTCCCCAAAGCAAGTTGGCCATTGGTTTTCAACACCTGTTTTCAGACCAGTGCTCCCAAAGTTTAAATGCATTTTTTAAGGTGATCTCCCCACAACCTCTGGGTCAAGAAACACAAGGTAAAAATGCACTTTCAGGGTTGCTTACTGGATCGCTAGCCACGCCAAATGCAGTTTTCAACCAACAGCGTTCAACAGCAGGTGGGGGAGGGCTGAGCATTCTGTCCTGAACGGAGCATATCAAAAGGCAGGTCCCTCCTGGCTAGTAAGAGCAGGAAACGGAAAGGTCCATCCAAGATAGTCACAAAGCCATGTTCATTTACAAAAAATCGCATTTCCCTTAACTCAAAATGTGCTGAGCATTACTCATGTATTGCGAGACAACACCTGTAGCCCTCAGGGCTTCCTAGAGTCTCATAACAATTTCCATCTAGGATCTCTTTGACTTACAGGATCAAAGGTTAGCATCAAAAGCAGTCATCTGAAGTGTTCCTTTCAGCCTTTACATCAGCAAACACTGCAGTGTAGGACATCCTTCCTGAATAATTAAGACACAGAAAGGACGCATACAGTCCTTATCAGCGGGGAATTCCAAGAGCCCTGAAGTGGAGGAAAACTCTCTTAAGCTTTACACAATGCCGCCATACTGCATCCAACAAACATTCTTTCTCTCTAGGTCACCTGGCAAGATCCTGCTTTCACTCTGAGCTCACTCTGAGCTACCGAAGTAGGTAAATGAGAATTTCAGGAAGGTGTATTTGCCACTACCACTTTCTCCCCTTGACAAGTTTGCAGACGGTACAAAATCAAGAAGAGTGGCTGATACACCAGATGGTTGTGCCACCATTCACACGGACCTTGACAGGCTGGAGAAATGGGCTGACAGAAACCTCATGAAAACTGACAAAGGGAAATGCGAAGTCTTGCACCTGCAGAGGAATAACCCCATCCACCAGTATATGCTGGGGGCAGATCAACTGGAAAGCAGTTTTGCAGAAACAAACCTGGTGGTCCTGGTGGACAATGGGTTGAACGTGACCAAGCGACGTGCCCTTGAGGCAAAGAAGGCCAACAGCATCTGAGGCGATATGAAGAGCAACATCACCAGCACGACAAGGACGGTGACCATTCCCTTTACTCAGCACTAGTGAGGCTGCACCTGGAGTACTATGTGCTGGGCTCCCCAGTACAAGAAAGACACAGACATACTGAAGCGACCTCAGTGAAGGTCCACAAAGATGATTAAGGGACTGGAACATCTTCCGTATGAGGAGATGCTGAGAGATTCTGACTACATGTAAAAAAAAGCTTCTTTTATTCTAAGGGTGATCAAACACCGGCACAGATTGCCCAGAAGGCTTGTAGAATGTCCATCCCTGGAGATATTAAAAACATCACGGGACGCAGACCTGGGCAACCTGCTCTAGCTGACTCTGCCTTAAGCAAGGGGATTGGACTAAAGGATCTCCAGAGGTCCTTTCCAACCTCACTGATTCTGTGATGAACCCCAGACCAATACCAACGTCCAACATTGCACTCTGGCAAACCTTCAGCTTCGTAACTCTTGCCCTCAGGAAAGCGTCCTAAGACCACGCATTATACAGAGAACTAACACTGCAAAAGGAGCTACATCCTGTATCTCTTTGCAAAGGATTTAGTGAAACAAACATGTCAGAAGAGAGAAAAATACCTGGAATTGTCAAAGTGTTGTGCAAATACCCTTGCCGCTTTTCGAGAGGGAAGAATAGAAGATGATAAGTCCAGTCAGAAGTATTTTGCTTTAAACTTAGATTGCACAAAGTAAGGTCGTATTTGCACAACAGAACTCACAACATGCATCCAGTGTAGAAATGAGCCCATATACAATGGCATGTAACAATGAACACCGATGCTTTCAATGCTCAAGTGTGCCAACAGTGTAGAAGCTCTGCATCACTGATCACAGATGCCCCATGAACTTCATTTTATACATCCAAGATCACATAGTTTCTTCTGGCACACAGATACACACATGTAGGCTACACATCATGCAGATACATACCAGTGTGCCTCCTCCCAGCTAGGACTGAAAGGCCTATTCTGTCCCCCGGAGTGAAGTTCTCCTCCCCAGTGGTCTAGTAAGTTAAATCTACAGGCATTGTCCTAGGACTTTCGATTTATGTTCCAGATACTCTCTCCGCCCAGGTATTATACACTTTAAAAAAATCTAAACACCATGTCTGAGGAAATAAGACCTGTGTTAAAGAGAACCAGAGGGAACTAGTCATGTGGATCACAAATGTGGCAAAGGAACACTACAATTAACATCTATTTTAGGCCATTTTATGGGATCTGCAATTCCTGCTGCACATGTGAAAAACCTAACGACTTGCTCAAGGTCTCTTCTACCCACAAATGATTCACTAAGAATTGTGTAGATACGAAGAACAAGACAGCAAGACAGAACCAAGGTACAAATAAGTTGGAACTCCAAGTTGAGCCTTGGGTGCAAATGAAGATACACTGCCAGGCCTGCAGGAGTCCAGCAGAGGCTCTGTAATCGCAGGAGGCTGTAAGGAAAGAGCAAGGGCATTGCCCAAGTTTTGTTGGGAAGCCAAGATAAGTGGGTATGAGGCAGAAATGAGGACAGTGGGCAGAAAGAACTTCACAAAAGCAGTTGATTCAAAACACATTTACACAAATCAGCTGAAAAAACCCCCCACCAGATAGATAGACAAGGAACATTAAAATAGGCAGTGGTTTCATACCTGCAAATCATTTTTTAGGATAAGCCATCTAATATATGATACAACTGTGACAGTCAATGAGTGACATGGCACTAAAACTGCCAAAAGGAATAAATATGCTGACATCCAATGTTAAATCAAACACTGATAAGGCCAACTATAGTGCAAAGGCATTTGAAAAGCAAAGCATGGAAGCAAAAAAGCGTAACCATTTTCTGCCACCAAGTCTGCAAATCTCACGCTTTGATATTTCTGCACCTTATGTGTGCCTATTACCAAGGAATTCAGCCTTCCAGCAATCAAAGGTGTAAGTACTGCTTTGGCTGCAGATCACCTAACAATAATACACGTGCAAAGCACACAAATGACATTCCCCTTAGCACAGAAGGGGCTGTGGTGCTAATGGGAAATGTGGTATTTGGAGACAATGATGAAATTCTAACAGCTGCGGCAGAAAGGGGATAGGGAGGGGGGATACTGGAGGACTGGAGCCAAACTAACAGCTGGATCAAAACAGTTTAAGACGAGAGGTATCTTTGGAGTTCCCACACTCTTTTCATCCCTCTTATATTTTACCAGTTACAGCGAAAAAAGTAATAGCGCATAAATAAATTACCTAGAATTGTTCTCGTCAACCCTGTCAGGTCATCATTCATCACATCATGAATCTTCTTTATATAAGCATGTAAACACACTGATGATGAGCACTACAGAAAACCCCTTAACAGAAAAATAAATGCAAAGGTGACCAGAAAGCCAAGCATCAATCACTGTCATGTCCTACACAAAGAGGTTTTGCAGCTACCCGATAGCTAAGAATTCTTGAATAAGAGTCATACAAAAAGATAAATGAGGAAACAAAATTTAAATTTCTTCTGCTCTGTATGGGAATGATTGGTACCCAAAGGCTGGTGCCTACTTATTGACCTTCCTTGTAGATGGTGATGGTTTGGTTACGTGATAACCAAACACACACACAGGAGCACAGAGGCAGGTGGGGGAACCCCAGTAACACCTTGTGCATCTATTCCCAGGGCCATCACAGGAGAATGATCATCCCCTCAAAGGCTTTTGCATACACATGCACACACGTATGAGCACAAAGGCACAGGGATTCCCAAAAACTCAGTCAGGAAAATAGAGCCCCAACCCCCTGCTAGGGCTGTCCCAGGAGAGCCATCAGCCCCGTTGGCCCAGTTGACCAGATGAGTCAACTGGAGAGGCTCTCATGGTCACCTTACAGACTAAGGGGGATTACTGCCCAGGAGTATGGGACACGTTACAGGATGCAGAGGAAGAACATTTTGGGATTGCACAAGAATTATTCCAGGATGTTTAGGGTAGGAGACATAGGCAGGGGAAGGGAGGGATCAAGGTGATTTTGGGGGGAACAAATATGGAAAATAGAGGGACGAGAGGATAAAATGGGCCAGTCATGTGTAAACAGGTTTGCTGCTTGGAGTGGGGCTACAGGTCATAGAGCCCGTGGTCATGGGTCTGTGGTGCCTGCAACTGGAGTGAGTGTGTTAACTGCTAGTAACCATCAAGCCACACCAGCCAGCAGCTACTTGCTGGCTAAGCAAGCCGTTAAGCGAAGCGACTTGGCAGACAGGTATGTGTGTGTCTCTGGGAGTAAGGAACTGGTGAAATTGGCTTCTGGAGAGATCAGGGTGGTCCTGGCCAACTTCCAGAGAGACTCAGGTCTGGAGGTCAACTGGAAGACCTGCTACTGGATGGACTCTATGTCCAAGGCTAACTACTGGGGGATCCACGATGCAGGGGGTGCAGGAATGAGGGGCTGTCTGTGTGCCTGTGAGCGAGGGCGTCCGTACCAACAACAGGAGTGGGGCTGCAGCCTTGAGGACTCATATGTTCAGGTGACAGCAACTGGGGAGACCGGGATTCAGGAGCCAGCTACTGAGTGTCTAAACACCGGTACTGGAAGGATCCACACTGCATGTATGTATTTATTTTCCACGAACAAACCCATCCTGCTCAGCCAGAGAGAGCAGAACAGGATGAGGCCATTGGTGCTGTTTGCGTTTGTGCAAGTGCTAAGTGTTTCTGTTGATCCGTGTGACCAACCATGGATCACACATGTCTGCTTGTGTGTGCCCCTCCAGGGAACACACGTCCAGCCTCACCAGCGGTTTCACCTGCAGACACAGAGCTGCAGCAGCCGCATCTCTGTCGGGCTACCAGACCTGTCAGTCCCTTAATAACAACCAGGCTTCCTAGATTTCCACACAGAAAGCAGCAGAAAGAAGCCCAAATACAGGCACTGCGCAGCAAGCAGGGACCATTAGGGGTTCACACCCTTCCTGCAGTTCTGACAGGGTCATCAAGAAATCACGGGCAAACGGCAGGTTTCTCTTTTTCTGCCTTGTCAAAACAAAAGCCAAAACCCAACTCTTACCTTGACAAGGAAACAATGCAAATGCTCTTGTCACCTGCAAATTCCAATGAGTTTCTAATATGCCAATTTGACAACATATTGAAGTAGGAACAGAGGAAACCATCATCTACTGGTGGGAGGGTAGGAATGGGTAGAAGATGAAAGAGTCAACTCCATGGCTACTTCCGTAAGATCAAGTGTGCAATACTAGGTAGCATCAGTGAATGACCACAGTTCCTTAAACGCACCCGGACATGTGTCCAGGGTTACCCCCTGTTTGCAACTTTACAGTTGTACTGGATGTTTTGAAATTGCAGATATTTCTTTAAATTCTAGTTTGTACTAGCAAAGGTAGGGAGGGTGGGAAGGGCATGGAGATTCTGGTTCTGGCTGCCAGGCCTGTGAAAAATAAGCTTGAAAGAGTGAACTTTCATGGCAAATACAACAGGTTCAAAATAGCTTCAAAATAAAAAGGGGTGAGTGGCAGAGTGGAGGGACAAAGCTTTAATGTGCCCCTTACCCCCTTATTTCCCACCTCGGTTTTCCTAACTTCACACTAACCCCAATCTCGCTTCCACCACACTGCTATTCTGAATTTCTAGTGTAGAGCGACAAATAACCTAAGTAAACAAAACATATAAAATAAACTAACCCCTTTAAAGGCATTCTTCACATGGTACAAAAGCAAAAAAGAGACTGGTTTGGGTTTTTTCCTCTATCCCTCATTTCACATTATACTTACATGAGCTTTCGAGTGGAACAAGAAACAGCAAAGAAAGCAAGCTTACAGGAGGCCATCCTTAAAGACATTAGTGGTAATTATTTTGTGATTTTACACTTACTTTCTATTGAATTGATTCTTCTCATGCATGCTTATACATTAAGAAAAACAGGCTGCAACAGGAGTAGCAGCAGCCACATTTGTTCTTTGTTCTGAAGGAACCAGGATTAGAGTAATGCATGCGTGTTTTTCATCGCCACTTTTTTTTTTTAATTACATTTAATTACATTTTCAGACCATGCTGTCCTGTCCTATATACATACTTACGCTACATGAACAGACACAACATCCCTTTGTGTTGCTCTGCATCTTGGACACTCGCACGCTCCTGATCAAACAATGAGCTGGCGGGAAAGGGAGCTGAGCTTAACTCACTGAAGAAAGAGTTCAGTGAGACATGAAGAGGCACACTGGCATTTTTTTCCAGTTTAAGGTTGTCAAAATAAGGTTCCAAACGAGCCACCGTCCCACACAATGCAGTTTTATTCAGTGCTTGTTTGGTTTTTTGGTGGGGCAATTGTTGCTTTCTTGCTATTAATGCAAACTGTACAGCAAAATGCTTTATGTCATTAGATAACAGGAGAGAAAAGCAAGAGGCACAGGCGGAGGGTAGGTCTCAGCTGAGCCTGGACGTGAGAGGGGAATTCACCGAAAGGGGCAGACAGAGAGATCTCAGCAGTGCAGGGGCAGCAGCTGCTGCACTGACGGTGATTAGACTGGGCTGAGGACCTGCGGAAGGGAAGCGATGGAGCAGTGAAAGAGCACAAGGCAAAGAGACAGCGTCCTTCCTGAACAAGCAGGTTATTACACGTTTCAGAGGTGGGGGAAATAGAGTAATTCTCGCAAGAATTTTGTAGAGACAAAAGCTTCTTCAAAAGCTGTTAAACAAGTAGTGGCGACGATGCGCTACATGAAACAAAAGCAGAAAATGTTGAAGTTACTATCTTTTACTCCTTTGTTTCATGTGGACACCCTTTTTCTGCATACGGGCTACACAAAGTTATAATGGAAAAATACAATCCCTAGTAACCGGCTGCATGAGAGTGAATTTCACTTTGTTGAGTTCACTACATCTCACAAGCAGTATCCCATCCAGCAGACGGAAATACTGAAGCAGAGGCTGATAAAACTACTGTACCAACATCACCAAGTCATTTAAAGAACCAGAATTCCCCCACTCCCCCGATTATATCCTTTTGCACTGGGCCATGCCTGCCTTATACAGCCAACACACTCCTCATCAGCCCTGGCTCCCAGCAAAATACCCTTGAAGACTGCTGACCATTCTTCTCCCTCTTCCTTCACCCCCAGTTCCCGGAGTTTTCTGGTGTAACAGGCGCTTTCAAGAGACCCAAGTGAGAGCCAGTTGACCACCATCTGGAAGGCAATCAGAAGCTCGCTCTAGCACATGAATATGAATCAGAACATGAATCCCACTCCTGTTCTGCAGCGGGACAGGAATGCACAGCTGTTACTACATCTCATTTCAGAGAGGCATCAGAAACTTGACATTCATGACCACCACCAGCACATTCTGAAACTCTGCCCTACTCAGGTCCTCGCTGGCGATCGGCCAGGCCCTTGGTGGTTGGGACCACTGTGCATAAAACGTATCAGATGGCACGTTGCCTTTTGTCATTTCTGGGAACTGGATTAAGTATGAGGACTGCTGCAACGCTTCATCTTGGTCCCACTGCCCTCCTGCCTCACATGGAGATGGAGCATTAGTCTGTAGTCTTACAGAGATGTAGCCAACAGATAAAACACATCCCAGCCCGCACTGTATCCTTCTGATTCTAGAGACACTGAGTTACGGAATATGGGACGCTCCACAGCAGACAAATAAACATAGTGCAGCATGTTCACTAAAAAGAAATACCTTTAAACAGTAATTCCTTGCTGCCTCATGCTTCAAATCAAGGAGGTGCTGCTTAGCACTTGTGCGTTAGCAAAATTCTCGCTAGAAGCTGCAGTAGCTTAGGTCTTGCACATTTTATTATTAAACACAAGACTACAAAAAACCAGGAAGACAAGCAGTAGCTGGGTGAATAGTGAATACGCTTTTATTTAGAAGTTATACGTTCAAATGAAGGCATGTGGTTTAACAGTTCGAGTAAGAAACCACAGCATATTGGCTGCAGGAGATTTTCAGCTTCTCCTCCCAGTTGCTACTGGGACTTCACAGGTAGCTACGGCAGGTCACTCAGTGCTACCAATGCTTTGGGATCCCACAACCAGAAGGGGAATGGTAATTAACACCCTTCCTCGTAACACGCTTTGGGATCTTCAGTTCTACACACCAGCAAAGCTTCTGTCCTCCCGCTGTCTAGGAATTAAAGCTCAGTTAGTCTACAGGGAAGAGTAAGGAAACAAGAGGAGAAAATCAGGGGAAGAAATGAAAAGTTAAAGCACTTTTTCCCTCTCAGCTGTTTGACCACCACATTTGCATTGCTTTTTTTTTTTTCCTCTTCTTTCAAGAATGCTTTGACAGATCCCCGTTCCAGCTGTATGGAGCAAGAAGCTGATGCAGCATCTTTGCTGCTGACAAAGAGTTGGAAGTTTTGAGCCAATGACAACAGCAATGTACATGGACACTGTATGCTGGAGAACCGGCCCCATAGTGCTGAGGGAAATGAGCCCTTTGGCCAGAGGACAGGATTTACATAAGAAAGAGAAACACTACAATTTAAATCAAGAGCTCAACAATATCCCCAGTTGATTGCTGGAGACTATTTTCACTACAGACTTTCTCCACTTCTGCAGCTCCCTTCTGCAGCTCCCCCTTAAGTTATTTCCCCTCCACTGAGCCTGAGTTCAGCTCTGGTTTCAGTTCAATAGAAAATTCATTTACGAAGCATATCTTGGATCCCTTAGTGTCAACAATTTAATTCTTATTCTTCTTTTTTTTTAAAATGCGGAAAGTCTCACACTGGTTGTGCAAGGATATCTCCTGAAGCTCTGTGCATCGTAACATAGGATTGAGATGCTGGACCGTAGCTGACACTCAGGATTGAGATGTTGACGGTAGCTGACACACATCAAAGCAACTACGACAGCACCAAGCCACATCACATCACACAGTCTGAACAGCTACAGTCTCTGTTATTACCTCAAGGATCTCCACTTAAAGCTGTATTCTGCCCAGCAGATCCCGCCTCCCACGTACCAAGTCTTCAAGCCACAGCCTTTCCCCCAGTGCCCTTCAGCAGCGCTTACAGAAAGAAGGAAATGCAAGAAGCTGGAAGCAAGGCTGGAGCTCTGATGAGCACTCCTGAGTGAAGGGGCAGAGCACACCCCTGCCACAAAGCACTGTTTAGCAAGTACTGCCACCAATAGGCCAACGAAGGCTTGGAGTCCTTTGTCTACATTTCAGTTTTGCCAGTATAGACGTACTGTCTGCTTCAGTCCCATCCTTAAATTGGCACAGATTGGAAACTTATACCGTGTCATCACATCAGCAAAATTCAGCTTCCCATTTACAGTCCATTTACACCATTATGCTTTTTTTTCCCCCAACTCTTAGCGTTCCAATTTGTTTTCCGTTATACTGAATGGCTACCATTCCTGAATTTGAAAGGTCCCACTTCTCGCACACCAGTTTCTGGAACATAATTCACTTGGATGGCACAGTTACACTGAAGTAGCTTACAGATTCCACCATATTACAGATTTTCCAGTCTGCAAAAACCTCCTGTTCTTCCTGTTTACCTGTAGAAACCTCAAGTTCTTCTACCACAAAAAGATTCCTTTCTTTCCAATTTCATATCTTCAGAGAAGTTCTGATTTTGAATTTTCTCTCAGGCTGCCTGATACGGTTGAATAATTAGCACCCCCAGCTTCTTCCATCATCCACAGAACCACACAACCTTCAGTTTTACTTACCTGTTTTAGAGTTACTTTACCTACACTGTGAACTTTAAAAATACTACAAGTGACACGTATCATTTGTAAAATGATCTGGGCCATCCACAGAAAATCTTGCTAACACTCAGCCACCTCTTTTCCCTGACCCAGACGTTACAATATTGAGAAGAAGCTTTTTTAATGATTTACAATTTGTTACTAAGAAAGCTGGTGCCCAGTCAGTGCAGAACCACTCTAAATAAAACCAGTGGCAAAAAAACCCCAGCACTGGGCCCGACAGCTGGCAATCAGCAGATCCAGTGAGCAAGAAACGCACCTTTCCGGCAGAAGTAAGACCTTTTCATGCCACTGTTAAAAGGGTTAAACACATCTCCAGACATTCTGCTTTCCCCAGATATCTGATGGAGCTTAGAAGTATCAGCTGCAGCTCCATCTTCAAACCCACCTGGTTCTTCACGCGATAACTTTAGTTACTATTTGGTTTATATTACTAAAGGTAATTGCCATTAATACCGTATAGGCAGAAGTAAGGTAGCAACCACCACACTATCATATTCTGCAAAGATTTCTTGTTCACGAATTATTGCAGCACGTTATCCAAATTCAAAACTTGATAACTAATTGAGTTTTTAAAAGTCTGATAGCTTAAAAAACCCCCACAACTAATTTAACAGAAGTTAAGTTGTGTCTTCTCCTTTGCAACTCTTTCACGGTCCTGTTCTTCCCTCCAGCTCTACAGAATATTGAATGAAAGAAGGCAGTACCTGCCATTTTAACCAAAACCAGCATGCCTGCTAATTTCTAATCTTCCCTTCTCAATCGAGTTTTTTAAAGGTCTGTGCATCTTTCCACGCAATACCAGAAACAGCTACAATAAAATTGCCCATCTGGATCATCTATTAAGGAAAGTATTGTTTTGCTAATACCTACCAGAAGGGTATGCTCTAATGGATGTGCACGATTAAAAAAGAAAGAAGAGCAACTTGAAACTGGAATTAATCATATAAACCGCATGATAACTGTGTCTTGATAGACAGAACTCTAAATCCATCCTAAATTATCAGTAAGATCAAACTGATAAATGTTCTTCACAATGGAAAAAGCACTATCAAGCAAGAAAAACTCGCCTCCCAAGCTAAGATTTATTCTCAACAAGTATCTCGGTTTGATACAATATATATAAGGTGGGGCAAACATTTACATTATGGGGGAATTTCTACGCAGTTCATTAGAAATAAAACTCACAGATATGTAGTGAGTTTTTAAAAACAAGTACTGAAGATAATGTTACCCAAATATACTACAGAAGGTAAACATTCTAGATATTTTTTAGAAGGACTGACTGTGCAAAATGCCCCATTAAATATTGCTGGTGACTTTGTAGCAATTATCAAGATTTGATTCAATTGTTTAAAACAAATTTCAGGGAAAGTTTCAAGATACTGGGCATACAGAGTAAGTAAAACAATTTAATTAATTTTATAAAAGGCTGATTTAATTAACTTGTCCTGAGGCCTCTTCTCCCCACAGACTGGTCCTGCTGCTTGTCTTTGTTCTCTAATCCAACTGAGCTTGTATTCTGTGGCTCAGAAGTGCGGGGTTTTTTTATCTGCTTAGCACTTCCCTCACTTTTTCGTTACACCTGAAGTGGAAAAGCCTGCAAGTGTTCACAGCCTTCCCGTCTTACTTAAACAAGCTACTACAGCCCTAACTATAGACAACAAATCCTTTTTCTTGCATACTGTGTTATGATGCAAAGTAAAGGCTACTTCCTAGGAAAGTCTGCATTTACCCTTGGAATATATTCTAAAGGAAAGCACAGAGACCTTGTTTTAGCATTTTATGTTATGCTAATTGTGAGCTGAGACAACCTCCAGCTCCAAGATGCTCCTTCCTGAAAGTATGGCAATTCGAAAGGGTGCTGATAGATCAACAGATAGGAAATAAAAGGACAAGAATTAATTAATGGGTTCACTCCACGAAATGTCAAGACACCAATCAAATATATGTAGTAAAGGTGGGCATCTTCTTATTGCTTGGGAAGCTTACAGAACAACGGCCACAGGTTTAACACTTCTCGTGCAGATTCTATGTTACCGCTGGTCCTGAAAAGCACATTAGCAGCAGTCACTAAATGCAGGGCATTAAAAGAGGGAACACATCCATTTTAAATCTCTAATAAAGGAACACAAAGAACAGAATTTTCCCTAATCTGCTTTCCCCAGCTTTCCACCCACAGTAAACAGAAAGTCAAGACTTCCACAAAGATATTTTCCTTTACACTTGAAGTTTACCTCCTAATCGTTCTCAAGGCGTTAGGGGCTTGCCTAGCTGGGTAAGAGATTGCTAAATGAGCTAGCTATCTGATTTGAAGCACAAGACTTCTGGACTCTCTCCTTCTAGCATTGGGGCGATAGAAGGTTTAGATCTGTACAAGTCAGGATGCCACAGTTCTGCACAATTAAAGAAAGAGATGCCCAGCAGGCAGGGGAGAGGAAAGAACGACAAGGCAAGGTACGCTTTGGGTCCGGTTTACATCTGCTCCAGGGAAATAATGTACAGATCACTGGAAAGCAGAGGAAAAAGCATCTACACCGAATCAGCTATTCCTCTACATGCTCTTTACTTTTGATAACCAGGCACCCAAAAATTTTAAAAATCCCACTTAGAAGTTAGATAACGAGTTTCTTCCTCATCAAAAGTCAAAATCATCATGCTGCCAAGAACATGCCTTTTTGTTAAGATGCAAGGTTGGTTTTCAATAAATCTATCAATCAATAGAAAGTAACTATTTGGGATTTGAGGAATTTCTAAATTGTCAGTCCTAATGACTGCACTGAAATCTCACAATTTCTCCTGGAGGCTCAGCTCATGCAGTCCTGCAATGGCAGGTTCAGATATGTTTTTTCAAGGGTATTTCTGTTTTGGATTCCAGAAATTGTTGTTTCAAATCCCTCTCTGTGACCTCAAACACCAACAGAAAATTGAATCTGAAAAAAAGAATCTCTTAAGTTTAAGCTGTTCCATCACATCACGGAGGGCTGACTTACACTTTAAAAAGTAAGTAGCACAGAGTATTAAAAAACCTTTCTGTCTTCAAAGCAAAGCCATGTTTTACCTGAGAAAATCTATTCTCTAGAATATATGTTGAAAAGCAATATAAAGCATGTCTAGACTATTGTCCAAACAAAACCTATTTCCTGACCTACCCCTCCGACCTATATCTCAAATACATGCTGCCTCATACTGTGGTCAGGGGACAGACGGATGAAACTATATGTCCCGGGTCACTAGAATTACTGTGGCTAGAAGCTACACTGGGTTTCTTAATGAGCTGAAATCAGACTGTTAAAGAATTATAGCTGAAGCCACGGACACTCTATTACGCTCTGACAGCCGGTACTCTCTCTCTTTCAAAAATGTAGGAACTTGGTGGTAAATTTTTGCATTAGCTTCAGTATCTCTGATCTGTACCTCCCTGCAAATACGCCACGAAGCTGCAACCTACACAAATTACAGATACCACCACCTACCGCTACTTGTCTTGTCCCAATAAAAAGCCAGATGGAGGACTAAGCAAAAACCAAACAAAAAATAAGAACAGCTGAGAGTGAGATTATTCCCAGCAATATGCAATTTAGGTGAAGCCTTCAGCTTCCTGGCAAACTGCCCATGAGAATGTTGCTTGAGCCAACTTGAATACTTCTGATGTATGGATGTGTACAGAAAGACACCAATTACGGAGTGCTGCAGGGTCAAATTAATGGGACTAAACAATTTAAACAAGAAAAGAAAAAGCCTGCACTGGACTTAAAATTTTACAAATACCATGAGTTTTCCTAGCTACGGCTGAATTATCCACAAAAATAGTTCAAACCGCTAAGGATTCCCGAGTCGTTCATTCAGCCTAATTCTTAGTTAAAATAAATAAATAAATCGGAAATATTTAAATTCTAGAAATGAAGCAGTTTTGATTTCTTTTCGATAGCTTCAGATATTTAGACTAATAACACGTTACATAGATTTGCTGAAATGCCCATCAACCTTAGATGTTCCACTTCTTAACTCTAAGTCAGTTCTACAGAAAGGGGGGGGGGGGAAAGGGGGGAAAAAGCCACACAAAACAGCATCTGTTGTACTTCTAAAAGTGAATTGACATTTTCTTTTCTGTTCTCTCTCTTTTTTTTTCCCATCTCTCATTTCTTTTTTCCCCCTTCCTCTCCAACGGCCCCTTTGCTGAGAGTCTCAGAGAACCTAGAATCTGTCTGCAAAGACAGAAAGAAAAAAAAAGGACGTGCAGCTTGTGAGAGACTCTGCCTGGATGCGAGCACAGTTCAGGTTCAATGGTTTCTACAGGAACACTGTAGCGTGTTGAGTTTTTCTGGATTTTAGTAAGGCTTTTGATACTGTTCCTCACAGCATCCTTCTGGACAAGGTGTCCAGCTGTGAGATGAGCAGGTTC
>VZTQ01014126.1:115438-300380 GCA_013400755.1 Pelecanoides urinatrix
TTTCTTTACCAGGAGGGTGGTCAGACACTGGAACAGGCTTCCTAGAGAGGTGGTCGATGCCCCGTGCTTGTCAGTGTTTGAGAGGCATTTGGGCAATGCCCTTAATAACACGCTTTAACTTTTGGTGAGCCCTGAAGGGGTCAGGCAGTTGGACTAGATGATCGTTGTAGGTCCCTTCCAACTGGAACTGTTCTATTCTACTCTACTCTGTTCTGTTCTGTGTTTCTTTTTTGACTTTTGTCTGTTAATTTTCTTCCAAAGCTTCTGAAATCCTAAGTCCCTGGCCAGTTATAATTTATATAGTATAAGGCTGTACTATCCCTCTTTCTAGACCCTTTTACCACACCATTAGCTAGAACTCCTTATAAGCTATTAGCTCCAGAGTAATTTTCAGATCAACCAGTCCTGTAAGAGCACTATTAGAACAATATATTGGGTACTTAAGCAAAACCAAAGTAAGAATTTGCCAGGAACAGGTGCCAACTAGAGGCTATGGCCAACAGAATTATTTTTCACTTGCATCTCATTGTACTGCATTGCTTGTTATTGCTGGCCCCATCACACCTTGCCACAGTGATGCATGAACTTGTCACCTCAAAATGAGACTGCTGTGACCTACCTGGTGTGATGTCGCCCAGGCCCCGCAGCTGGCAAGGAACGCTGAGGCTCATTTATGAGGTGGCATGGTGCCACTTGAGCACATCGGGCTCGTGTTTCAAGGATCTGTCCTTGTAAGTTTGAAAATTCAAGGTTCTGATTTTAATCATTACAGCCAAATTGCTTCAGAGGGAGTTATCCAAAAGACTGAGCCCTGTTGACAACTGCTGATGTAACGACTGGGCTTTGGAGGTAAAGGAAACTACCAAAGAGGGTTCTCGAAGACAGGTTCTTGATTTAGATTGTTCACATCTACTGAGAGTTCAGCACAGTCTAAATTCATTTGGACACACAAGGACATTCTTTCTCACTCCTCCCAACACTTCCCAAATTCTAGCAAAAGGACGGGCTGGAGATTAGTGCTGACTGATTGACTGAAAACAGTCCTCTTATCTGCACTTCATTTGTCAATAAAGCACCCATACCACAAAATATGCTCTTACAGACTTTCAATAAACACAACCTTGCTGTTAAAAAAAAATACCAAACAAAACCTTTTAAACAAAAACCCTTTACCCATGCAGATATTTCGACCATCTCACCTGATCACTGAAGCAACCGAGAGCATTTCACTTAGTAGTTCCTCTCTGACAATCACCACTTCTACTTCAGTTTTTTGAAAAAGTGTTTTGGAAAGACTTGCCAATTTTGCTTTAGTTACTTCCAGTTACGGATGTTCAAATCCATTTTGAACCAATACAATCAACAGAAATTAATGAAATCGCTAAAGGAATCATTAGCACATAAATCACACACTACTCATCCCTATAATCACATAACTGTCTAGGTACCTCCTGCTTTATATGTAAGAATGTGGTGGCCCCTTTCAACATAAAATGTAGTTTACATCTCCAGGCAAAACAGAGGGGTGCCACTGCCAATCCTGCTCTGTTCCTCTAAAAACGTGTAATTTAAGTGTATTATCAAAACGCAATAACCTACCTCTTGACATATCTTCAAATGCTTCTACACCCAAAGCTTCTAATACCATCTTTTTAGAAACCACTGAAAACAATTTTCATTATTAAAAAACTGAATTATTTTCTTCCCATTCAAAACATTTCCCACCATTTCCCTTAATTTTTATAACCTGCAGTTAAAAAAATATTCCAGATATTTCTTAAAGTCTAAGCTACTTCCTACAACTAAGACGACATGCAGATCAGATTTTAAACAATTGAACAGACACATTCCAAGCACATTTAGCTTCATACAGAAGGAAGTAGCTATAGGATTACTTTAGGAACAGAGTCACATAGTACAGATGTGCTGATCCACCGCATCTCACAGAGAAGCAGGTAACGTCTGAGTGGTTTAGATACCAGCTTTGCTACTACTGATTTCCCACATTGTTACATATGGGAAATACACTAAGCAACCATAACAGAGTTCGTATGTGAGAAGTTCATACACTGTACAGCTCATGTCAAAAAGAAGTTTTCTTGCAAACACATTTCTTTTTGGTTTTGGTTTGGTTTGGTTTTTAATATGGTTTACAACCATTGTATATGGCCCAGAATAAAAATCACTATGACAGGGCTGGTTGTGGGAAGCTGTAACTAATCACAACTCAAAGCTGATCGAAAAGAAAATGCTTGTAGTTTTGCCTCATTCTTAGAGAATGACCTTATCGAGCAACAAGTAAACTATTGTGCACTGCTCCCTTTTCCCAAAAAAATCCTCTGTAAAAACGAAATGTAATATTATGCCACTTGGCAATGTATCAGGATTTATCGCCTGTAAAAGGACAGCTAAAGGCTGTACCAGATGCTGCTTTATCAGAAAACTAAGAGAAACTGGAGCAAGACAGAGGAGGCTTTTGTTATTGCTAATGCTTCCATGTTTGTTCTCAGGAGCTTGACACCCTAAGGGAGGAAGCGACCATTACATTAGTTCCTTACAGACTTAACCAACTTGCGAGGGGAATTTAAGCTATTGGGATCACCAGCCAAACCAATGCAGAGATGCTGTGACAGACGGCAGTCCGATTCATTTTATGCTGAAAGAGGCACAGGGGCAAACAAGCAGTATGTAGTTGCTGCTGCAGAACTCTTCCACTCTTCCACTGGGAGAGTTACCCTCAACTCCTCATCTTCCAGAGATAGTGGGATTATGGAGGAAAACTCACATATTTCACCCCTGTGACTTCCTCATACACAACCACACCACACTGTATAAGAGGAAAAACGGCTATTGCTGCGCTGTCCCCATCCCACCCAGACAGACTGCAGCGGAGTACACGAAGATACCCAACGTCTTCCTCACACTGCACAGAGGAGAGATTTGAGGTGGGTACCACGGGACTTTTTCACCAGCTTGACTTGTTTCACTCTTCCTGCCTGCTTTAGGCCACATGGCACAGTGGTGTGCTGGTAAGCAAAGCTCAAACAAGATCAAAATAAAAGCCAGTGGTGTAGGAGAGGTAAATGGTAACGAACGGTAGCACAATTTTCTATGCCAAAAACATCAAAGCTTTATCTTTTTGGAAAAGGACTGTTTCCTTTAAATTCTCACATGTTAGAGGAAGCTGTAATGGACTATCAAAATCTAAACTTCTGCAAGAACTTTTCTCCCCAGAGTTACAAAAGTAACTGCTACCAGGACACTGCATAACCAGGCAAAACATGAGGCAAGCTACTAAAAGAGGCTAATCTCCCAGTCGCTTATATTTTAAATAGGAAAGGAGCAAGGGGAGAATACCGAAGCAAAGATTAATTATCTACTAGGACCTTTAAATATGAAACCTTAGTATTAAAATATAGAAAGTGCCTACTACAAAGTGATTTCTTTTACAAGAGCTACACCCGAAGAAGCATGGCCTATTAAGCAGTCAAGCTCAAATGCAATCTACTCTCAAATGTCATCAGAATAGCAGTGTCCTTCCACCAGGTCTGTTCCCTACATACAGCTGCAGTTTCATCTATTAAATATAATGATAAAAATAGCCAGCGAAGGTTTATCACTCCTTTTTGTCCTATGAAGGCAATGCAGTTCAGAGAGAGGGAGAAGTTGTTTACCCTTGGCTGTAAGTCATCAAAATAATTTACAGCTGGTTTAATTTCTGCACATCTACAAAGAATGAGATTGCATAGTGCCAATTCAGGGCATAATCACAACCCAACAATTAAGCCTCACAGGAAGAAAATCTGGTGCTCGGCAACATCTCTTCTGCTGGTTATAAATAAAGCCTACTATAATCTCTCAATTTGCAAGGCTGGCAGTTAGGATCAAAACAAAACTGCTATGGTTTTCTCATTTTAATTGGTTCCTTCTTGTGATCCAGAACCAAGAGAAAGAAAAGTGCTCTACTACCCTATTTTTTTAGAATCACTTCTATGGCAATCCAGTACCACTGAAGTGGTACTATGGCACTGTCCAAAAGCCAAGCAGGCCTAAGCTTTGCAGAACCCCATATGAAAAAATTAAGCAAGCGTCAACCATTTTCAAAATCTGTCCTATCAATCAGCACAGGCTGGTGAGAACGCTTATGCTATGTCCAAAACTGCCAAGGAAGTGTCAGAGATAATAGATATTCTCTGCAACATAAAAAGGAAACGATGGGAGAAACCAAGCAAAGGCACGAAACCTGCAGCACTTTCAGGATATCACAACAAAAAGAGATAAAGCCATTCCATTCTCTGTGACTCCAGCTCAGGCCTTTCTCTCCTCAAACCTGGGAAAACTGCAATCCATCGTTTTGCATCAGTGTCAGCATCACAAGCCAAACCACACAGTCCACTGTCTGAAACCAGTCTTTTTTTTTCCCTTTTTTCTTTTTTCTCCAAAATAATAAATTATATATTTTTTTTTCCTATTACTTGTGCCTACA
This sequence comes from Pelecanoides urinatrix, assembly GCA_013400755.1. Taxonomy (NCBI): domain Eukaryota; kingdom Metazoa; phylum Chordata; class Aves; order Procellariiformes; family Procellariidae; genus Pelecanoides; species Pelecanoides urinatrix. The sequence continues at coordinate 119,925 of VZTQ01014126.1, forward strand.
GCTTAGGTATTTTAATTCTTCTCTCCCCCTCTGAAAGCTAAAGAAAAGGTTTTGATTAAAACTACAAGATTCTCCTTTAACTACAGAATTCCAGAAGCTTAGTTTGAAAGAGAAAACACTATGTCCTTACTGTCACTAGAAAACTGCTAGGGTGCAGAATGTGCCTGAGAGAGGCACAGGTTACTTTTCAGATCACATAACTTGTAGAGAGGGAAACAAATCATCTGACACCAAATCAAGGAAAAATCAGGCTAACGTCGTACACTAATCACAAGAGAGGAGTTCCTTTCTTAAAGGCTTGCTGATACCGTTTTGTTACTGTTCCAAACACCATTCGAAGTTCAAGTGCAAATAAGCATTTGATCACTCAGCTGCTGTTCAGCGCTCGCAGTGAGTGTAATGGATTCAAAACAGAAGAGGAAAAAGAAACCAAAGAGATATATAAGCAACCAACTCTTATGAGTCTGATGAGGAGCGGCTGAGGGAACTGGGGGTGTTCAGCCTGGAGAAGAGGAGGCTGAGGGGAGACCTCATCGCGCTCTGCAACTGCCTGACGGGAGGTTGGAGCGAGGGGGGGTCGGTCTCTGCTCCCAAGGAACAGCGATGGGACGAGAGGAAACGGCCTCAAGTTGGGCCAAGGGAGGTTTAGGTTGGACATGAGGAAAAAATTCTTTACAGAAAGAGTGTTGAGGCCGTGGCACAGCGTGCCCAGGGCAGTGGTGGGGTCCCCATCCCTGGAGGGAGTTAAAAGACGTGTAGATGAGGCGCTTGGGGACATGGTTTAGTGGGCATGGGGGGGTTGGGTTGACGGTTGGACTCGATGACCTTAGAGGTCTTTTCCAACCTTAGTGATTCTATGGTTCTATGGTTCTAACTCACAAGACAGAACTCATTCTTACTTTACAGCCAGAACAGATTAATATCACATCTCTGACAATACACTCTTGAAGCAATGTAAAACAGTACCATGTTTCACTACGTATTTCATACTTTCTTAATAAAAAACGAAATGTTTCGAATTTCAGGTTTAAGCCAAGAAGAACTCCTGTGGCAATTCTCCCACGAGCTCTGAAGATAATCAGTTTTAACTGTTTTGACTTTTCCTTTCTGAAGTCTTCATATTGGATTATGTTTTCTGATTCCTGGGAGGGCAGGAGAACCTCTGGAAGGACAGGGGTTGCCATTTTGAAGCTCTGCTAGGGAAAAAAGATGACTTTGAAGCAGAGCATAGAATAAAGAAAGATCGAGTGAAGTGTTTTGGAATTTAATTTAAAATTATATACCAACAAAAACTACAAAATTAATCAGAAGTGCTATAAAATAAACTTTTACTTTCTTGAGAAAAATTAACAGTAGAGATCTTTAATACATGCCCATCTCTGGCATCTCTCTCCTTGTTTCTGAAACAAGGGGGTTCAAAACACCCGTCTAATCATGGAGGAAGTACAGGTGTGTCTTCACAGCTAATAAAATGTGAAACTTTCTCCCTCCTTGACTGCTGATCAGTCTAACTGCATGATAGAGCTATAAAAGCACAAAGAAAGCTAGATTCCTAGTTTTTAAAAGGACTGAAAGAAATAAAGCAAATTAATTGCTAAAAATAAACATCGTATAATAGGTGGTTAATCAAACTCCTTTCTTCTGGTAATGAAAAATGAAAGCTGTTCTCCTAAAGTTGGTTTTCTGAAAGAACTGAAGTGTTTCAGCCGCCCTCTAGTGTTAAAATTAATGCAAAGGCTGGCCAAGAGGAAGACTGAAAAGATACTTAAGAAATTAATTATTATGTATGCTGTCTTGTTAACCACTGTAAAGCTAAAAATTAAAAAGTAGATTTTTAAAAGAGCAGTGGGCCATTTTTGTCTTTAAAATGAAGGTTTTCAAACATCTTTGCAAGGTGCGACTCTGCCCCACAGCAGAAATTATGGGAGTTTTTTAACTCAACTTCAGCCCTATATTTCTATGAAAACTGAAAACAGTGCCCAAGAAGAAGTTCTGCTTGATGCTAAAGAATGAAACTATTAGAATTTAAAAAGAGAAAAAAATCAATCTTCTATTTCCATAGCCCAAGCTGTAAGATAAGCAAACATTAAAATTAAAAGAGAACTACCGGCTTTTATAATTCACTTTATTTAAAATAAGCTGTTTATATAAAACCACAGCTGAAAAATTCTCCTTTTCCTCCTCAGATCCCACATGTGAATTTTAACGTGCGTTTAACTAGCATGCAGAACAAGGAAAGCTCAGAGAGAAACCTCCTCTGAAGGGCATAAAGTCCTTTACCGGCAAATTAAATGAAATCTTGAGCACCAATAACAAAATAAAGAATAAAGTAAATATGCCAAAAAGTGAGACCTTTCTGAGACTATTAGGTACTGATAGAAGAAAGAGAAATGTTCTAACAGACAAGCTCTCGAGATAAGCTATCTAATGGGCTAAAAAAGGAAAATACAGATCAAGGATTTAATGACTAGGAATAAACATCACCACCACATCTGGATCGCTACATCAAATTCAGCCAGGGTTACTGCTGAAGGAGTCAGGGCCCTCTCTAAAGCTGGATATAGTGCACATAGTTCAATGGAAATCGGCAGATCCGTTATTCATGGGTGGTTTTGTATGAAATGCCGAGGTTTTACTCTGAGCTAGTCCTGACCAAGTTTGCTGCAGAACCGGTGACAGCGTAATTGCACCGGGCCAGTGCTGTTCCTGATCTAATTAATCCCCGCTGAGACACGAGGGTGATTAGCTCAGTTGTAACGCTGTAATAACACATCTACTCTGTTTTCAGGACGTAGATAATACCTCCACGTGATACCGTCGGTGCACTACTCCAGTCAGCGATAGCGGAGGATGTTCTGAACACAGCGCCTGATGCTACGTGCGTTCTGCTGCCTTTGCAAGGTCAGGGACTGTATTTACTGCAGCCTACAAAAGGCCCGTCACATCGCTCACACCTAGCCCAGGCCTGCAGTCTCGGGAAAGCCAGCAGCCTGGTCTGGAACGAGCCATCTTCTAGCTCTTAACCAGGGACGGAGAGGCTGGCAGGTCTTTGACGGCAACCTCCTCAAAGCACAACAGTCTGTTCTACTACTCAGGAAAAATAAGTGTACATATAGGAGACTGGCTTGGCTAAATAAGGAACATAGGACTGAGCTCTAATGCCAACAGGACATTCGTTAAAGACAGAAATGAGGGCAGGTTACAGAGGAGGAATACAGAAGCGCTGCCTGTGGAGGGTGCTGCTAGGAAAGCCAAAGCTCACCTAAATTTGAAACTGGCAAGGGACATCCCGGGCAAGAAGAAAAGCTACATTAGCAGCAAAAGAGTAGCTGAAGAAGACATAGGCCTGCTGGGGGGCAGATGATGTACAGTGTCAGCAGACACAGATAAGTCTGAGGTTCTTAGTATCGCCTTTGCCTCAGCCTTCACGAGGAAGGTCTCAGGCCCCTGCGCCTAGAGAGAGGGTTCAAGGAGGATATCAGTAGCAGCAGCAGAAGAGAATCAAGTCAAGGATATCTTAAAAAATCTCAACCCATAGAAGTCCCTGAGACGAGACAGGATGCATTCTAGGGTGCTGAAAGAATCAGGCAATGTGATAGCGAGAGTGCTCACTGTCACGTTTGAAAGCTTGTAGACATCAGGGTAGGTCTCCCGCAAGTGGAGAAAGTCAAACATTTAACCTGTCTTCAAAAAGGGAAAAAGGACAACCCAGGCAACTATAGGCTGGTCAACCTGACTTTGGTACCCGGGAAAATCACAGAATCATGGAGGTTGGAAGGAGGCTCCTGAGATCATCTAGTCCAGCCCCCTGCTTACACAGGGTCCGCTACAGCAGATTGCCCAGGATTGTGTCCAGTTGGGTTTTGAGCATCTCCCAGGATGGAGGCTCCGCAACCTCTCTGGGCAACCCGTTCCAGTGTTTGACCATGCTCACAGCAAAAAAAAAATTTTTTTCTTGTGTTCAGAAGGAATTTCATGTTTTAATTTGTGTCCCTTGCCTCTTGTCCTGTCATTGGGCAGTGCTGAGAAGAGTCTGGCTCCCTCTTCTTCATTTTCCCCCCATCAGGTATTTATACACATTGATAAGATTTTTCCCCCTTGAGCTTTCTCTTCTCCAGGCTGAACAGTCCCAGCTCCCACAGCCTCCCCTCATATGAAAGACGCTCCAGTCCCTTGATCATTTTGGTGGACTTGTGCTGAACTAGGTCCTTTCCTTTGCTGAGGAGCCCACAACTGGACACCGTACTCCAGATGTGGCTTACCAGTGCTGAGACAAGAGGAAGGATCCCCTTCCTCAACCTGCTGGAAGTGCCTTCCCCTAATGCAGTCCTGAATACTGTGGCTGCCTTGGCCACGAGGGTGCATTGCCGGCTTATGGTCAGCTCGTTGTCAACCAGGACCTCAGGGTCCTTCTCTGCAGAGCTGCTTTCCACACAGTCAGCCCGCAGCGTGTACTGGTGCATGAAGCAGGTATTCTTGGAACAAGTTTCTGGGCTTATGAAGATGCTGTTGGTGAGCGGGAACAGTCAACACAGATTTACCAGTGGATTTGTGGACAATAGGAGAGCACTGGATGTTGTTTCCCTCAGCAAGTCTTTTAACAGTCTCTCACAGTACTCTCGTTATCCAAGTTATGACATTACAGTCTAGATGGGTGGACAATTAGATAGGTAAAAAACTGGTTGGAAGGCTGGGCTCAACAATAGTGGTTGAAGTGTCATACTCCACGCTGGAGGCCAGTAACAAGTACCGCGTGGATCTATCTTGAGGCTTGTCCTGTTTAACATCTTTATCAGTGACCTGCAGAAGGCGACACAGTACCCTCTCATCGAGTTTGTAGATGACAGCAAACTAGGGGATGCAGTCAATACGCTCCAGCGCAGGGCTACCATTCTGAGGGACCTAGACAGGCCAGAGCAACAGGCCATCCGGAAAGGACTTCTGCTGAAAATGATTTGTGGGTCCTGGTGAACACTAGGCTAAACAGGAGTCAGAATTACGCTGTGACAACAATGAAAGCTAAAAGCTTACTGGACAGGAGCATATCCACAGGAGCATATGGAGGAAGGCAGCAGTTGAAAGCACAGCACTTCAAAAAAAGTAAAATTAGGGACATGGTTTAGTGGGCATGGGGGTGTTGGGTTGACGGTTGGACTCGATGACCTTAGAGGTCTTTTCCAACCTTAATGATTCTATGATTCTATGACTCTATATACAGTAGGTAATGGAAGTGATTATTTGCCTTTACTCAGCACTGTACTAAATCTGGTTTTGGTCCCTCCAGTACAAGAAAGATGTTGATAAACATGAGCAAGTCCCGCCAAAGGCCACCAAGGTGCTCAGGCAGCTAGAGCACTGGACCTGTGAGGGAAGGCTAAGGAAACTGGGGTTGTTTAGTCTTTGTGAAGCCTTTGGGGGAGCAGCATAACAGACTTCCAATTCCTAAGAGGTTACCAAGAACACAGAGCCAGGCTCTTTGCCAAGGTAAACAGCTGGAGAACAAGAGACAATAAATTGAAGTTGCCACAGGACATAAAAAAATCACTGCTATGAAGTACTGGAACAGGTGTCCAAGAGGTTATGGAATCCACATCCACGTAGATTTTCACGACCCACCTGGACAGAGTCTGAGCAACTTTGTCTGAAGTCAGCGCTGATCTTGCTTTGAGGAGGAGCTGGGCTAGATGATCCCTGGAGGTCCCTTCCAACCTGAATGATTCTGCAAGTGACCTCACCTTATAACCCTAAGCACAAGGGAGTCAGGGGAGTCAGATTCAATACCCTTTCTGATAGTAACATCACAAACATAAATATTGACTTATTTTTGGTTGCTCACCACTCTGAAGCAACTGCATTTATAAATGCTTCTAAAATGGTATTTGAAATGGCATTAGCATCTGGCTTTCCTGTTCTGCATTCACAAGGAGTGCTGGCATGTTTGTAGCATTGAGGAATGTTTGGGCTGCTTACCCACAGCTTACATGCTGAGTTAACAGCATTTGTTTCAAGAAAATTTAAATCAGTGTCCCCACTCCCTCCGTATGCTCCCTTCAGTACAAACTTACTGATATGGGTACCAATATGCATAAGGTCATATAGACACAAGGCTTTTAATCAGGCTGGAAGCAAGTCTTTGGAAAGTTTCCATGATGCAGATGGTCGCCTTCGGCCTGGGTACCACCTCTATAGTGCCATTATCCTTACCGTATCTGCTCCATAAGAACCACCATTAGCATGAAGGCTGCCAGTTGTAGAATAGCGTCAAGTATCTGACCGCAATAGTCAATGATGGGACCCACATTTAATGTCATTAATCTAGATTAAAACTTCATATCAGTCATGAGTAGACTTGCTGACACAAACTCTGAGAGCAGCAATAACCCAGCAGGGCCAAACCAAATCGCTGCCTGGTATGCAGAGTCTGATGTAATACTTGGCTTCGAGTTGCTCCCATGACTCTCAGTTACACATGCAGACACTCACCCACATTACACAGCTACTTTTGTTCAGCAGTTCTGTGAAATCTGTCAAAAAATTCTATGCTGTTGACACAAGTATCAGCAGTAGCATTACAACACAGTAAGCACCCTGGATCTCTGAAACACAGTTAAATATTTAGGAGGACAAAAGATACATACAGTTTTAAAATAGAGAATGATGTTTATAAATATTTCATAGGAATGCTGAAGTCTCTGAAGTAGAGGAGACCAGAGTTCATCAAGTGCAGAAGTTTCAAAATCACTTTGCTCATACTTTAATGGCAGTGCTGCTGCTTTACGTACATTCCCAGCATGATAATATAATTCTGCTGCGTGGGCATGCTCAGATACCACAACCAGCACAGGCACCACACTTTGGAAATCTCTGAGTTAGTACAGCATCTAGCCTGGCATCCATCCACTTTTACAAAACAACTCATCCAACGCCAAGGCCATTTCCCATCATCTTTGTTGACTGTCCCACAGCTGTGGGCAGGCTAATTCCCCAGGGGCCTGCAGCCTGTTTCCTTTCTCTCTTTTTCCTGACACTCCCATAACGCACTCCCATCGCATGGCAGAAGTTACTGAAACGGGTGGAAAATGCCTCCATTTTTGCTGAATAATAAACGTGCATCCAGCCTCACGCAACAACCTTCCCGTCAGATGGTGACGCACCCATGTGCCACGTTCTTACAGTACCAGAAGTTCACCAGTCCCTTGACAGGAAGGTTTTACGGGCACCGTGGTCAGACCAGAGCAGACAGACCCTGATGCAGAGCCTGACGGTGCTTCACTTAAGAAAATATTAGACCATGTGCCGTCTTGAAGTGCCAAGTGCTGTACTCTCACAGGAAGGGACAAGAATCTCACAGCAGTCAGTAAAGAGAGAAATTGTTCCCACTTGAAAAGCCCTAATTGAACTTAATACGTGGAGAATAGACTTCAGAGCTGAAACCAAATATTTAATATCCCTCTCCAAGTAGGATTTCTTGAGTATTATATTTAGGTATTCATTACCTGACTGTACCCCCCAACTGTTTTAAATGCACTAAACTCACAGCCCCACCACCAACCTTGATGATGACTTCTACAATCTATAATAAAGATATGATGTAAAAAAAGAAATACACAATTTTCTTTCATTGTTTTTCCCATGTTTGAGTTTCAGTGAGCCTCCCCCTCTTGTACGGGACAGAAAGCAATCCAAAGCTTTCTTTTAAGAATCTTGGAAGACTACCAAATTAAAAGATAGGACAGCATGTATACCATATATTTTCAATTTTAAGTACTTACCCTCTCAGAACAAACATATGAAGTATCCATGGAATTACAAGAATGCAAATAAAAGTGCATAAGGTGAGTTAACAGATGTTATTTGGAAACAAGGGTAAACAAATATATCTACAGTTTTCTGTAAATTGAGTGCAGAGAACAAAAAGTGGACAAAGTCACTAAGCAGTTTTAGTATTTTAACCTATAAAAATATTGAAGATTAGTCTTTTTCTCTCTCTTTACACACCCTCCCTTAAAAGAGAAAATTCCCATGCCCATACTACTTTATTTCTTTCCACATACTGCTACTATCTTCTCATTCACCTAAGGTTCATCAGCCTCATTTAATACATTTCAAATTGGGTAGCTGTGGATGCTTTAACAAACAGGAATTTGTCTGAGCTTGGCTGGATTCCCTCAACTGCACCCTCATCCACCAGTTGTAGATGACTGGTACTAGCCAACTGTAAACCACTGTTCCTGAACAAGTAACAATTGTTGAAAAAAAAAAAAAAACAAAACCAAACAAAAACCAAACAAACGTAGAGTTTAATCTATATATTGTTCTGTGCTGCTATCAAAGGAAGCACTCACATGAAAATACAAAAGCAGGAAACATTAAAAAAGTACATTCCTTGGCACCAGCTCTTTGCCAGTTTAAGTCTTCACTGCATAGTGCATCATACCAATAAATAGAAGATGCACTGTGGGCAACTTTAAAGCAAAACCAAACTAAAACCAAAACAAAACCCAAACCAACCACACAACACCCCCCCCGCAAAAAAAACCCCAAACCAAACAACAAGCAAACCGAAGACTAAAGCGGCAAACACTGGTGACTTGTAAAAAATCTTGACAAAGGTCAATTTTGCACCCGAAATTTTTATTTCAGCCATTAGCTTTGAAAGCCAGCATATACAAAAGTCAGTTAATGCCAAAGGTAAGAAATAGTACTCTTATACAGCCACACTCACTAGCTTTCCACAAATTCTCTCTTTTTTTTAATTAAGTAACTAGGTTATAATAATAAATTACAAGGAAGGATACCAGCTTTGCTAGCGTGCTAATTTTCTTATTCAAAACTGCAAAATATCAATACTCAATTCACTCCTGGTGTCCTCTTCCCATCTGGCATGTCTCTGGAATGACCCAAACAGCACCACGTATCACAGGTGTGCCTGGACAAAGTGCACACTTGACCTTCTGTGTGAGGTCTCCCATACAAAAATCAGCTCTTAGCACATCTTCACTTTCTAGTAGGTGAACAGAACTTAGAATCACAAGCCGCAAGGAAAAAAACCAGGTTTAATATCGCATATTTTAAGCAACACTGCTCACAATGCTTTTAGTTTAAATTGTACAACAACCATTAAAAACTTAACATCAAACAGTAAATAAAACAGTCACAACATGCAGCCTTCACTAACTTCTTCCCGACTGTTTCTATATTCTTTTTAGTAGGTACAAGGCACGTAAGAAAAAAGTAGGAAATGCTGTCAGAGAAGCATGTAACACTTAAACATAAATTAGGTACATAAACACTATTTAGGCTAAAAATAAATCCCCGGAGACAATATAAACTAATTGTTAGACATTCTCTTCTTAAAAGTATGCTTGTAAAAAAGCAAATGCATTTAAAAATCAAAGCCACTTTAAAAAAATGACATCTGAAACTACCTAGTTTTCTGTTTTCACCTTAAATTGCACAAACACTTTAAAAAGGTTACAAAAATGAATATGACAAAAAGATATATGTCGTGATATGACTTTTGCCCACTAACTGGTATTAACATATTATTTTCAGCAGTGTTGTGTGACAAGTCCATCACCCTTCAGCTTGTTTAGGCTGAGAACAATCCAAAATAACTACCGTGTCAACACTCTGCGTGTGAAGGCTCATGTCAGAGACAGAGCCCCTGCAGAGCCTGACTGTGCTTTAAGCTTACATTCTACTCCAATTCAAACTAACTTTGCTGTAAGGATGGGTTTGTGCTTTTGCAACTGCTCCCCACAGATCTGTGTCATCTGTCCTGCTCGGAGTCACAGGCACCGAACGCCGTTGCTGTCCTTAGCCACGCAGGGTTCACTCTGCACGCCCACAGCATCCCCCACCGTTCTTACCACTGCTAGCAGCGTCCAGTCGCGCCTGACTTAATGCTCCTCCCTGGAACAAAAGGTAAAAATAAACACACCACAGCAAACCAAATGCTAGCAACCTGGGATTCCAATTTTTTCCATCAAATAGGCCAGCTCAAAACGTTTGCTGCTTGACCTCCTCCTGGTCCATGTGACAGGCTTTTGTAAGTTGGTACGTCTTTCAGTTTCCATCTGACTTCATTGCCTGGCTTTGCAGTGAACACCTTATTCAAATAGATTTTATCAACTCTCAATTCAATCAAATGATTGAATGAGATAAGGGTCTGGGATTTGCTTGATGCAGCCCACTTAGAAAAAGAAGTTTCCTGCTGAGTTACTTTGGGGAATCTCTCCATGAGCCTCTGAAACCTACCACTGAGGGCACATTAGAGGAAATGCAGTAGGCTTTCCTTCTCTCCCATCCTGAGCTCTATATAGCCATAGTGCATTTATGCCATACTTTTCCCATTAATAGTACTGCTTTGTGTTCTCTGTCCTCAGATGTTGGGCACCAAATCCTAGCTAACTGACCGTTTGTTTCCTCATTCCCTCATTTTCCTTCTTAAACATTCCTGGAGTGAGGACTTTAAAACAGGAAAAATTCTACAATACTAGGTCAATTCATCTCCATGTCAGCCTGAGGGCAATACAGAGGCAGGCAGTGAAGGAATTGGCAGGATGGAAAAGATAAAACAGCTGAGTAGCACAGTATAGTCAAGAACAGCACAGGGCTGAGTACAAGCCAACAGCCTCCCAGTACCGCAATGGTAGGAACACCAAGGGCAAGAGCGATTAATTAGCTTGATAGAAGGGAAAGAACTAGCATTGATGGCTATTCCTGTTACCTACATACATCCCCAACTTTTTTCAAAAGCACTGAACTGTCAGCCCAAGCAATGGGCTTGGCAAAAGCCTTGCCAATGACTTCTACAATCCATAATGATACACTCTCCAGAAATACGGAGTCTATCAGGAAAAGACTTCTGTGCTTCCTCTTGGGGGAAACAACTGCCTGAGGGGCACCCAGCTGCCCGAAAATCTGCAGCAACTGAACCAAAGTGCCAGGAAACGCATTAATAGGAAGCAATTTGATATTGGCTCTACAGAGCGCTGGGAAGTTTAACGCTTTCCCCTCACCACCAGCTCTAACCTCGGTGATACTAGAAATGCTTCTGCTGAGTGAGAGAGGTATCCCGTTGAAAACGATGGGGAGGAGATCAGGGCTGCTAGCAAGGAAAGTAGTGCAGCTCCTGAAATCCCACCGACATCCACACGGAGCTAGTTTCTCTCCTACAATGAAGGAAATTGGTCAGGGATTATAAGGGCAATAATTTTATGCAAAAAAATAAAAAGAANGACAGAAAGAAAGACAGAAAGAAAGACAGAAAGAAAGACAGAAAGAAAGACAGAAAGAAAGACAGAAAGAAAGACAGAAAGAAAGACAGAAAGAAAGACAGAAAGAAAGACAGAAAGAAAGACAGAAAGAAAGACAGAAAGAAAGACAGAAAGAAAGACAGAAAGAAAGACAGAAAGAAAGACAGAAAGAAAGACAGAAAGAAAGACAGAAAGAAAGACAGAAAGAAAGAACGAAAAAGAAAGAAAGAATCCACTGATAATGAAAGTTTTGGTACTCTAACAAGTTAATTTTCTTGGTTCCTTAAGACAAATACACCAACCATACATAGCCTCTCTGGAGCTGAGCAGCACGAGCGTGATGTGCAGAGCAGACGTGAACAGCTAGGTCAAGAATTTAAATACAGAAGCTGCAAAATCAGAGTTCCAAGTAGGTTTTAAATGACTGTAGCCTCCAGTAGAAAATGCTTAAGGTCTGATAATAGAAATACGGAAAACTACTGCTTTAAAAAAAAATGAATTTAGTTCACAGTTGTCCAACAGGCTAGCATATGAACACCACTATTAGAAACGAGGCCTTTCCATTTCATCACAGAGATGCAGACGATAAGCTGCATGCAATGGAACACGTGCCAGGGGCTAGCTCAGACAAGAGAGAAGCCCCCAGTTGCTTTCCGAGGCAGCCACGCTCGAGGACTGCGGTATGGAAGGCAGCCGGGGACAGCAGCTCTGCTGGAGCCCGGTGACAAGCAATAGGGACCACAAGCTCAGAGAAGAAAACGGCGCTCCATCAGTGACCACCTTCCCCCATGCCTTCTCTCACATGGCAAGTGAGTAAGAGACAGCCTCACTTCATCATTCATAAGGAGATTTGTTTATACACGTCACTAAAGACTCAGGTGAAAATGTTTCTCCGTATTAAAAAACTTAAATAAAAATCTACCTGTGGGAGAGGGCCACAAATCGTGATATTCCAAGGGAGCAGAAGTAATAAGAAAACATGTTTTCTTAGTGACAGTGGTAGCACCAAAGAGAACCTCTTAAGTTCATTAATAAGGGGGGCAAATATTCCAGGTTCAAGCAACCTGAGAAGAGCCAACGATTAACTCTTAACAATATCTCTGGGACAAACCATTTTCCCTTCCCCATAACTAATTTATCTTTTGCCAGCAGGGTGCTCTCATACATGGAGATTTAAGTTTACGGCACATTAAAGCTCAGCTATATCATATTACTTAGTAACTTACTGGCCAGGATCATTCACAATTCTGCCTCGAGGCCTCAGAATCCAGTTTAAAACAGAGACCCCTGCAAACAAAATTACCCTGACCTGGCCAAAGGCCAGGCCCAAGGCCACTGCCCGGAGGAACTTTTCCTCAGCAGGACTTCTAATAACGTTCCTGAAGACCTGATCTAACATCGCCCATTTAATTGGACAAGCTCTTCGTATGACAAAGAACAAAGACCGATGCCAAGAAGTCACTCAAATCAGACACGAATGAGGTGCTGGCCCAACTGCGGAACACCCCAGCACGTTACGCACATTTTAAAAATACGTGCCTTTGACACAACCGGGTCATCAAGTTACTTCTGTAATTGTAAGACGGCCAAGAAAGTTAACTAAATCTGTTCTCATGCTTCTCTTTCTCACCTTGCTGCTCTGATCTCATTGTGGATTAAAATTTACAGCCTGTATTTGTACGGTTCTTCCCAGGCCCTCCTCTCTGCGCCCCGGCGCAGTACGAAGAATTCGGGAGCAATAACCCTGCCCACAGTCCAAAACAAAGGAGGGAAATGAAGAGCAGACCTGCCCCACGGAGGTATCCAGGGCCACCCCAGAGGACCCGCAGTCGCCCGCGCGGGTGAGGCATAGTGCCAACTTGCCCCCGTACAACAGCACCTCAAACATTTAAAACCCGTTATTCAATACGTCCTATATGTTAAAATGTCCGCCTTACTTAAAATGGCTGCCTGCCAAAAACACACCATCACAAAGCAACTCGCACCCCCTTTTTGATTCCATTACACAACAGTGAGAACAATTAGGGCTTACAGTGCTTTACGGACATTTAAAAAAAAAACAAACCACAGTAAGTGGTGGTTGTAAGATATAACTGAAGACCGTCTCCACTAATCATCTAGGTCTGACTTCTTTACCAAGCAGTTTCCTACAATAGCTTTTGCAATACACTGCATTTAATTTTGAGTGATGAGTAGGAGTATTTCACTCACCTTCAACACCACATGCTAGCAAGGCGTTCCATCATTTTATTTTAACAGTAAATTTATTGTTCAGATACTAGAAATTCAAGTCTGGCAAGCTTTTTAATATGCATAAGTACGTTTCATAGAAATTAAAAGGAACATCTCCCATTCTGCTCAGCATGACAAAGTCCTACCTTCTTAGCAGAAATGGACACCTTTGAAAAGAAAACCCCTGAATCACAGTAAAGGGTACCTGAAATCCCATAGCTAACACTGATCAACAAGGTAAAGAAAGTGAGGTAATTTCTAGACTCCCATTAGAGATGGGCTACTAATTTTTCAATCTGCTGTAAAACTGATTTCAGTAACATAATGGAAAGGTGAGAAAATTGCATATTACCATGCATGCAAGAAAAATGTTTGAAATATCCTATTTATCTTCTCTCTCTGAGGGATGTGAATTCTTTTGTACTCCTTGATGATGTGATTCACAGATCAGCATTTTGGGAATCAAGCCTATGCCCATTTACCAGTGTAATATGATCATTTAGCATAATTAGCATATGATATTTCAACACTGCCATGGACTAGGACCAGATTTGAAATGTAAATATTTGCCAAACAGTACATCCTAGTGCCCAGTGCTACATAATGGTGTAACTTAAGACACTCACTTGATGTGCTTTCTCTTCTGGGGGCAAAGTTAAGGCTGCTGTGGGAATTCTCACTTTCATAACATAAGGCAGTTTAAACATGATAGATAATGTTACATTAATTTCTGCAGTATCAAATTTTAAAGGGGTGGAAACAAGATGAAAGAGTTCACAACACAGCAATCATTTCAAGTGGCACAAGGATGAACAGAAGGAAAATCCCTGGAACAAATAACAACCATTTCAAGCTTCCCCAACTACCTTTTCCCTGGTGTACTCCATCACCCAGGAGCAGAGCCCGGCTTTCCTAGGACACAGGAATCAACAGAGCACCATTCAGCATGACTCAGAGCATGGCACACACGCAAAAAGTAATCAAAAAAATAACTGCAAGATGTAAACACACAGCAGCCTTACAGGATAGACATTTTATGCTTAAGCCGAGGCTTTTTACAACCGTCTTAAACTCTACAGCATGAAATTTCATAGGTTCTTTTTCTTACATACTATAACATTTTGTCTCATCTATCACAAATACACCCATATATATATGGGGGATATAACACCCCCCCAACTATCTCTTCATTCTTCTTCTTGCAACCGAAATATCCAGAATCTGTTCAGGTCCAATAGCAAATGTACAGATTTTAAGCTAGTTGTACACCTCTTATTAGTATATCTTATTACTGATTTTTTTCTCTCAGAAACATACAGGCGCTACGAGTGAAATTTTCCACAGCAGTTAGACAACAAAACTACTGCCTTCTCATTAAAAAATCCCTCTCAGTGTATTTCTCAGTTCTCCCTTATATAAACAGTGTCCCAAGGTCAATGCATCTTTGCCATATCCCCACGACTGAGTCACTGTGTGACATCCCCTGTAATGATGAGTTATGCAAGAGTCTTTACTCAGCAAAAAGAAAAGCTTCAGCATTTCTTTTTCTTAGCCTCATCTAACACGTTCTTTGCCTTTTCCAATTGCAAGGAGATTTTTTCCCTTCCCAGACCATAATCTCTGGTCACCCATCCCAAAATGTACAACAGCAGATGTTCTTTGCCTGCAGTTGTCTTTACAAGTTTTACACAAGCAGCACAGAGGTATGCTGCAGTCCTTGGCCAGCCAAGTGCATGAGTGGACTATTATCTCTCTGCTGCTCCCATTGCCCGGACCAGCCTGCTCTCTTCGCAGCCTCTGGCAGAACAGGTGGCATTCAGCTGAAAGGTGGCTCTCACCTTTCCTTTCCCTGCGGGGCCAGAAGTTGCTTCCTCTATGTCCTGGTTCTGGCTGGGACAGGGTTAACTTTCCTCCCCATAGCTTGGGGCTGGGCTGTGCTGGGTTTCGGTTGGTATGAAAGGAGCGTTAATGGCCCATTGACACTTTGGCTGTTGCCGCACCAGGGTGGGGGGAGCACCCAGCTGGCCCATGGGGTGTTCTATACCATGTGACATCATGCTCAGTATAAAAACCAGGGGTGGGGGGGCTCGCCCCGGTTCGGGACACGCGGTCAGTGAGCAGTTGCACTGTGCATCGTCTGCTTTGTATATTCTGTTATTGTTGTTGTTCCCATTGTTATGCTGTTCTACTTCTGTTTTATTTCAATTATTAAACTGTTCTTATCTCAACCCGGGAGCTTTCCTACTTGTACCCTCCCGATTCTCTCCCTCATCCCACCGGTGGGAGGGGGAGTGGGGGGTGAGCGGCTGCGTGGCGTTTATTTTCTGCTGGCTGGGGTTAAATCACGACACTCTACTATGTCAGAAACGCAATGAAAGGTAGGCAGTGCCACATTCTCCACTCACTTCTTAGCCAAGGCTAAATCCCTGAAGAAAGTAGGGAGTGTAAAAATACAAAGTAATAGGCCCGCAGCTGCACTAGGATACCAAATGCAAGGGTAACAGTGGGTCCCTCCAAGATGAGTCTATTTTTCCAAGCCTGTTTATAAAATTACGCTTGCACAAAAGGACAAAACTTACATAGACAACGAAAGTGCTATCAGTAAGAACCCTGTTTGGTTCTTCCCTGCTTCCTCTCCCTTCAAATGTCAGAGACAGGTAAGAAAAACAGAAGAAGAATATCTGCATATAATGAAGAGAATTACTGTTCTCCTCTGTTACATTTCCTTGGGTACCTACAGCAGCACGTGGAGACAACCCCAACAACCACCATGTTACTCTGGACTCTCTCAGCATTTGTGGCAAGAAAATAACAGATCACAAGAAGGTTTCATAAGGGCTCCGTGTTGGCCCAACTCATCTCCCCTTAATGTCAATGCGAGCAGCATTAACGATCAGATTAACTGACTCCGAGTATCCTTCACAGAGGTCTTACTTACTTGAGGTAACTGGATGTATGCCAATGGAAAAGTCACAGACCAAACCTGGAGAGATGAAGACCAAAGTGAACTTTGTTGCCTTCTGGACACACCTCCCATCACAACCGTAATTACCTCGACAGAAAGGAGGGATTGAGAGGGGGGAAAAAAATACAAAACAGGAGAAATTATGTCAAATCCCACCTCCTTCTGAACAAAAGGAGTAAGTCTAAACACTGGTCTCTAGGGCATAATACACTGATTTCATCTGGACTCCAATTTAAACAATGACAATAGGCAAAATATTAAAACAGACTCCCAGAAACTAAAGAGAAAACAGAGATTAAGGGGAAAAGCAAAACCTGTGTGTCAATTAAATCAGAAATACTACTCAGAAAAATCAAATGCTTCTTCCCCCTTTGCATTTAGGTCCCCTATCATCACCAAGACACCAGATGACCTGTTTACAGCAGCAAGAACAGAAATTAAGCAAGACCTTTCCTGCTGAACTCTACTGCACTAGTCCCACTTTCTGACTGGTCTCATCTTTGCTTCCAGTACAACAAACCACTGCTGGAGAGAAAATCACACAAAACCAAACAACAAAAAGCATCCCACTTCCTCCAATTCATACTGGTACTTCCAGGGCTGTCACAGCACCACCCCAGTGTTAGAAGGCTGCTGCAAAAATAGCAAACTGACAACAGTGAGACCAGGACTTCTTCCAACCATGGGGAGGAGAGACACAGAATAATACTATCTCCAATGTTTAAAACCCCATAAAAATTATTGCAGCTGCATACAAAAAGTACAGGCTGATTATTAAAAAAAAAGTGATTACTCACCAAACTTTTTTCCAACATTTCAACAGAAATGTTTCCATTATTCCATTGTTGGTGGTGGTTTTTAAATGAATGCTTTCCCTCAGCCTGCCTCACGGTAACATGTAAGATTCTTAAACACAGTTTCCAGAGTCTAGAAGTCACAAAAGTATTCAAGTATATATATGAGAAAATAATTAATTTCTAAATGTTTTCAGATTTCCAATATAAGGCATTTTTTGAAGGTAGATAAGAAAACCCTATTTCAAGAATGGTGTTTTCAAAACTAACTACTGCCCCTTTCAGAACAGTAAACATGGAGCTAGTTAGTTGCCTTCACCTTCAGTCTTTTCACATTCCGTTTTAAGAATTAATTCACCTCAAATTAACCATTGCCTTTGCTGCCAAGAGAAGGTCTTGCTGATTTCACAGTTCACACAGTCTATTTACTATACCTGCTGGAGCACACGGACACCTCAACATATCATACACATCAGTTCTATACATCTTCCATAAAGTGGACTAACGCTCCATGAACACTAGGCTCACTGCTGATGTCAAGGCTCTACGTCAAGCACATGCAGGCAACCAACCAACCAAACCAGCTCCCTAGAGACACGAGAGACAACTTCATTCAGCAACTGAATTAATCATATTGAAGTCAAACGTGGCTTAGCAAAAAAATAAAAATAAAAAAAAATTCAAGAATTAAAGAATCCAAGTTGCCTGCAGTTCCACTGCAGAGATGTTGGCTAGTGAGTCACACTGATGCCACACAGAGTATGCTGTCAACTACATTTAAAGATTAACTTCATTCCTGTTATGAATACAGCATGATCTGTAGCAAAGGCAGAAATGGTCTGAGGGGAACCCTTCACGTCATGTAATCCAGTGCCAGGTAGTGGTCCTCGCCACACCACAGCTACGCTGCTTGGCTTGACGTAAGCCAGCTCTATACAGTAAAATTAAGAAAGGAAAATCAAACGCTTGCAAGAAAACTGTTAGAGGAAAGAGATCTTGCTGTTGACTGAGGCAAATGTTGATAACAAACTCAGAGAAACAAGAATCAGACCAGAATTGGTGAGACGAAAATTCACAGGCAGATGCAACTGAAGAGCTCAGTTCACGCCCTCCAAGATTCACTACAGGGCTCAGGCAGGTACAAGGTTGTTGCAACAACTGACGATGCAAGGAACAGACGTCCCGCGAACCCTTCAGAAACTTGCATCTGTTCACAGCAGGAGGAGGTCAGGAGACAGGGCTGCCTTCCAAAGCAGAAGTCCTATAACATGAGAGAGAGCAAAACCTAGAAAAAAATGTAGATCTTTTCTCTTCTAGAAAGCTCAGTGATTGGTAGGCACTTATCTCCTGATAACTGTTAGCTACATCATCACACTTGGTCCTCTAAAATAAAGCATACTTTTCTTTCAGTTCCTGAAATCATGTCCCAAGGGCAAGCAAAGTCTGTTTGCTTTTGTAAATGCATGCCTTGGACTAATGCCATCAGCAGCAGATAAATACCTACTTTGGCTGTCCCCGATAGTTTCAAGTTTGCTGTGGGGATATTTTGTACCTGAAGCATGGGATGAGTGTGTTTTACTAGTAAAATTAAAACCTACATCTCTAACCACTTTCAGATCTTTGAAACAGTAACAGGCCTGTCTAGTGATCCAAGCAGAAACAGCCTGATCGGTATCTTCTACTGACTTCAGAGGAACGTGGAGCAAAGAACATAACCTCTCAGTGCCTCTTAAGAGTAAAGGAGAGAGATGCCTTAGCAGCTCCAAAAGAGCCAAGTGCCTTAAGAAGATTTTGAGATGTAGAGGAGTTAAATACTATTTGCTAAAGCAGGAAGAAAGGTGGAGATTCCTGCACGAAGCAACATTTCTCTTTAAAGCTCTTTAAAAAGCAGTTCAGAAAAAACAGCTGAATGTCCAAATGACTTGAACTAGTTTTGTTTCCCTGGTTGTGGTTTAATATAAAAACAGCGAGGAAGAAACAGACTTCAGACAGCAAAACAGAATGTGTGGTTCTCTTACCAGAGAATGAACTTCCTCAGCTCTTCAAAGAGGAATTGATGGAGAATAGAATGAGAAGAAAGAGTTGAAGATGGAGACGACACAGCTGGGAAAACTAAGCTATGATGAGACACAAGCAGGACTTTTTGCTTTCATAAAAGAAAGCAAGACATAATAGAGATTGCTTAGGGGTCTCTGGAGAGTAGGAAACTTCAACTGGTGGAGTAAGAAAAGGAAAGCCTAAGAGCGAAAAAGAGAAAGAAGCTAACGAAGATGAATTTTTCAGGGAAAAGTGCTTTAAAAAAGATATCTTGAGAAATTATTTAAAGCAAAATAGAATGAAAAGGGGAGAGTTTCTTGTATAACTCTTGGGAGATATTTTGTGGTGACCATCCCACCAGGAAAGGGTGGGATAATATGGAACTTGGAAAACAGAAAGCCACGCAGATGAATTTACATTGGTGTGGGAACTTAAGACTCTCTGTCTGTTCTCATTTCCTCCTCCTGTTTCTCCCCAGAAGACCCCTTCTCTGCTTCACAGTCCTTTTCACTTTGCCTTCTATGTTTGTAACAGAGAACACTTGCAAAAAGCTCCTGTTCACGACGAAGTCTCTTCCTCACTTTCATATCCCTCTATGGATGACTGGTCTCAGCAATTACTTTTACCATGGCTTTCTTATCCCAATCTATGACCACATTCACCTGAAATACTGGCCTGGGAAGTACTGGGTCTTCCTGTTACCCACCTGAAGCAGGAGAAGCTTCATAGTATAGGATCCAGCCCCTCCTCCATCCTGAGTGGTTGTGAGGGGAATAAGTCAGAAGCTTTTCTAGAGTTGCAGTTCTTCCCCCTTGCTCTTCATCTTTTATGGCACCAAACAGCTCAGCAATAGGTGTCTACACAATGTCTATGTTCCTCACAGCTGCCTCTGCTGCTATTAGTAGTGTCCCAGGCGCTATGCAATGCAGAAGTCTTGCCTGTCCTGCCACTTTCCCCATTGCTAGGAAACAGATCAGCAAGAGCCTTTTTAACACTCAGAGCCACCGTTACTTGGCGAAACTTTGCGAGATAGCACAACAGCACCGGAGAGCTCAAAATGCTCTCCTGTCCGCTTGTTGGTACACGTCTCCTGTATTGCCAGAGCCATTATCCCATTCCCCTGATGGTATTTTGTCCACATGTATATAAATACATATAAACAATATTCTGCACACTGTCCTCGAGTGGAAACAACATGCTAGACATGCTTAGAACATTGCTTTCGATCTGTCATAACTTCAGCTGCACTTTCTTCAAACGAAGCAAAGCAACAACCTTCATTCACATAAGGTTACAGTCTTAACATAAAATGCAATGCAAAGCTGGTTTTGGGATAAGTATATATTTGAGAAATCAAAGAATTGTTCAAAATAAAGCTAGTTGAACATCCTGGGCAGAACCACCTTGCACTGAACTGTATGCAGAGTTACGGATAAAAAACAGCAATAGACACAGAGAATGGAAAATATGCTTTCAAAAGCATTCCTGAATTATTCAACCTTTAGAAATGAGCAAATCCAAACAGAAATTCTCCTTGCCTGTGCTCCACATGAGTTTTGAGTGTGGCTGCAATCACCATAAAAAGCGTGTGTCAACATACTGCCATAAGGCACTTGAGGAGACAGCATTCACTACCAAATTGCCAAAGACTAGGAACCTGGGTCAGTAACACTAGAGTGTACAGCGCTGTCTCTCAGGCTTTCCCCCTCTATAGCCAGACTTATTTGGAAATTAGTAATGATTACCTAGAGGTTACAGAGAAGAGTGCAACCCCTGCATACAGATAAAACTACCAAACAGAAAGTACTACTCCTCTAGCTTTGTCACAATATTTTCTTTCCTATAAGTCCTTCCACCGGTGTCCTAAACCCAGGATTCCTCCAACTTCAAGCCCTGCCTCTCTCAATCCTTCAGGTCGAATGACTGTAGTTAGGAGCGAACTTGAGGGACACCAAATACAGGAGAGCTCGCTCTGCTCTCTGGGATTTGAGCTGATCCCTGTTCCCTAGGACAGAGCCACAAGGTTTTGAGCCGAGTCTCCTTCCAACCTGCTGGGCGCGATGCTTCAGCGCTCTGCTCAGTGCACCATCTCATCCTTCCTTCTCAGACCTTCCTCCCAGGGGAGGGCCGCAGGCTTCCTCTCCCTTAGCCTGCTGCCTTCTCAAGACTCCGGCATTTGCACTTACTCCTCCCTGAGCTCCTTCTCCAGCCTAGCCCGGCCTCCTCCTCAGACGTGCCTCGTAGGGATAACACAGCTCTTGTGGTCCTGTGCCTGCGTGAGGTTGATAAATTCCATCCTATCCTTATTATGAGTACGCACAGACCAGTTCGGGCAATCCTAAATCAGTGAAGGCTGTCCACCGCAGAGGCAGCTCTACTTTAATGATATCAGTCTAGAAACTAAAGCTCAGTTCACACAGTTCAGCTGATTCCAGAGACATGCAGCGACTTGGCCTCAGAAATATAATTGGCTTTTCACTAGTTAATGCAGTTTGTTTCCTTTTTTGCATGTGTAGCAGGGATCATGGAAATAAACACCCTAGCTATTAGTCACTTCCACCTTCAGAAATATCAGGCGTTAGAACAGCATGACGGAGTTTGCATTAGAAAGGAGAACTCTGACAGCAAAAGGAAAAAGTGCTTTCAAAGGAACTTAAATAAGAAAAATATTCCTGTTACGCCTTTTGAAACAAAGATTAATGCAAACGTCAAGTCTTTGAAACTGATGTTATTACTTCAGTGTTATCATAATATCACAATGTCATATTCACATCACTGCAAAGAAATGCTAAGCTTAATTACATACCTTTGTCCACTTAAAGGCTTATTGGAGCATATGTTTATGATTTAGCCTGCCTCATCTCCCTGGAGCTATCCCCAGAACACGCCTACCTGTTTTATACTCTTGATTTCAAAAGCTTTTCAACAATATGATTTTTTCACCCCTCCTCAACAGGCAGTTTAAGAGCCTAATACATCTCATTGCCACCAAAATGCAGTTCATTACCTACTGGGGATCCCAGTTTCCCATCTCTCCTTCTGCGTGAGGCACGGAGGTCAGATGCCTCCGGTTTTACTGTGCTTGCAGTCAAAGCCAAAGCAGCAGGGCTCTGCCCAAGGATCGTGCCTTATTCTACAAACTCCAGTCCTCGAGGTTTATTTCTGACAGGAATGAATGCAAGTGCTTGGAATATCAGAAGAAACGGTTTAATAGAGCCTGAAGAGGAAGTGCTTTCAAAAGCAGGCCGGGAAGGAAAGGTGAGGCAGAGATTGAAAGAGAGCTGAAGCACAGTGCTGTCTAACTGCGGCAATAGACAACTCAGAGACACACGACCTCTCCAGATACACCCGTGCCATGAGGAAAGCACCCACCGCCTTTCACTGGAGAGCAACGTCCTGCCTCACTGCAAACCCACCACGGGAAGTTTGTCACTGAGCCAGAGGAAGTGACCCACGAGACCTACTTGATGTTTTTTTCCCAGGAAACATAGCACTGACGTTCAGCAATGCAAGTTCCATCTGAGAGAGCCTACAAGAAGCAGCAGAAACAGTCTCTGGAAGTCAGCTTTAGGAGAGCAGGAGAGATGGAGAGGAAGGACAGAGTGCACTAGTGACAGCTCTTTTGTCTCCAATAGAGCATCTTTTACACGAGCAAAATATACAAAAGTTTGTATCTTCCCAGTACGCACTTCTCAAAATTAAATTCTAGCATGCATTGTACTGAGTGAAGAGAAGGTAGTTCCTCAGCACACCCCTACTTCACCACAATTTTACTGCCATGTAGAGAGAAAAAGACAAAGACCTATTTCTGATCCACTCACATTCTCTGGGTATTGCTACGCCGGCCCTACCAGGACTGACTCAACCCTAAGGTCCGTTAACAACCACACCGCAAATGGGGAAGTGCTCTGCTGATCCCGGTATGTTTGTGCTATTTCTGCAGATCAAAGAAGGTAATCCTCCGGCAAAAACTCCTCCCTGATCATACACTGTCCTTCCCCAAGCTCAGCACCATGTTGTATTGTCATCACACTTCCTACATGAATTCTGAAAGAACACGGCTTGCCCTGTTCCAGAAAGCATGTTTAAGTGATGTTACACTAAAAAGGCACTTTGTACATTGAGAATCACTAAAGGAAAGCAAGTTTTCAAATGCAAAGTATCTTCAGCCCCCCTGCCCACACACAACACACTTTTCCAGCATAAGCACTTAGCATAGTGAGGAAAATTTTTAATTTAATGTTTTAAAATTGCTGTACTAAGTATCTTAGCAACACATCAGCATCCTAAAACCTTACTCCATTTCTTCATCTGTGGTGCTTACAAGTACTGCCATAGTTTTACACACCTCCTTCCTTCTCAGACCAAACGGACTGAGATCAAGACCTGCTTGATCTTAAACCAGGGAATTCACGCTGGAGCAGGCCTGAGGAGGCTCCTCCCGCTCTGCGCAGGGTCGGTTACGAGGTCACAACAGGACTTTATCCACTTGGGTCTTGAAAACCTGTGAGGGCAGACAATTGCACAACCGCTCTAGGCAACCTGTTCCAACACTTGGCTGTCCTCACTGCAGAAAAGGTTTTCATTGTATCTGGCTTGAACCTTTTGTTTCAACTTATATTTGTTGTCTCTCATCCAATACACCCATGTGAAGAGCCTAGCTCTGTCTTCTTGATAACCTCCTCTTACGTACTGGAAGGTTACTACAGGTCCCATCAAAGCCGCCGCCTCCCCAGGCTGAACAAGCCCAGTTCCCTCAGCATATGATCCTTATACTGTATCAGGGCTCCAAGTACACTGAAAAGCCTTTAAAGGCCCTGATCGGCCTCACCTGGTGCCTCCACCCCCACTCTCTGCCCATGGCCCCAGAGGCTCCATTTAAGCTCTGCCTTTGGCCTTCAGTCCCTGCCCAACCTACGCTGTAGGTGTGCCTGTCTCTAGCCATGCCTGCGTATGGTCATGGACCCTGTTGGTCCAGACCCTGACCCGTGGTGTGACTTCCTCACTAGACCTCAGACCTGCCGCATCACTGTGGACCTACTCAGTGATACCTGGACTCTGTCTGACCCTATTACTATCAGCGGGCCTGATCTTGACCTGCTGATTCACGTCTGTCGTAGTTTAACCCCAGCCAGCAGAAAATAAACGCCACGCAGCTGCTCACCCCCCACTCCCCCTCCCACCGGTGGGATGGGGGAGAGAATCGGAAGGGTACAAGCAGGAAAGCTCCCAGGGTGAGATAATAACAGTTTAATAATTGAAATAAAACAGAAGTAGAACAGCAATAATAACAATGGGAACAACAACAATAACAGAATATACAAAGCAGATGATGCACAGTGCAACTGCTCACCGACCACCGACCGCGTGTCCCGAACTGGGGGGAGAGCCCCCCCACGCCCGCACCTGGTTTTTACACTGAGCATGATGTCACATGGTATAGAACACCCCATGGGCCAGCTGGGTGCTCCCCCCACCCTGGTGCGGCAACAGCCAAAGTGTCAATGGGCCATTAACGCTCCTTTCATACCGAACCTAAACCCAGCACAGCACAGCCCAAGCTGTGGGGAGGAAAGTTAACCCTGTCCCAGCCGGAACCAGGACAACATCTCAACTTGATCTTGGACCTGCCTTATCACCAGAAACCTGCCTGGTGATGCAGACTCTTGCCTGGCGCTGGCTGCTCACTCGGTACCGTGGGACAGGGCCCTGGCTGGTGGGGCACCTGCCTTGCCAGTGTGGCTACCACACTCAGCTCCCAGCTCCCCATCCCTTACCGGGGGCCAGCTGCTCCACGACACGTGCTCCGGCCCCCGATGGCCCTCCAGTGGACTAGCTCCAGTTTATCCATACCCTTCCTTTCTCTGAGGGCAGAAAACTGGACGCAGTATTCTAGACTCTGTCTAACGAATGCTCAGTACAGGGAGATAATCACTTCCCTTGGTACACTGTCTGCAGTCTTACTAATATAGCCCTGCATATTGTCGGCCGCCTTTGCTTCCAGGGCACGCTGCTGGCTCACGCCCAGCTTCTTTAAAGCGTTCTCATCTCTTTTTATGCATCAAAAAACATAGTGACATTCTTGCAATGTAGAAAACTAATGGGGCACCAGTCACTTGCAAATAGCACAACACTGAAACATGACAAAAGTGAAAAACTGAGATGGGTTTTCAATTGTCAAACCCAAGTGTGACAGGAATGTTAATGTACTGCTTCAAAAACAAGCAGTCTCTTCTGATCAAGACCCAACCAACTCCATACCAGCTCTCACAGAGTAACACCGAGACAAAGCTTTGGATTCTCTAGTGCAAACCTGCTAGTTTCACATGTGCCACGAGTGTGAAAGTAACCACTCCAACCAGTGCTGCAGCCTCAAGTGTTGTTTTGCTATTTCATTTTGTGCTGTTCCCATGTTTCTTCTTTTTATTGCAATGTTTTAGTTTGTATGTTTGGGGAGGGAGGGGTTAAACACTAAAAATA
This sequence comes from Pelecanoides urinatrix, assembly GCA_013400755.1. NCBI lineage: Eukaryota > Metazoa > Chordata > Aves > Procellariiformes > Procellariidae > Pelecanoides > Pelecanoides urinatrix. The sequence continues at coordinate 145,694 of VZTQ01014126.1, forward strand.
CACAGTTGTGTTGGAAATACCCTCATGGACAGGCTGAGGTTTGGCATGCTTTGGAAGAAAATAACTTAAAATAGCAAGGAAAGCAAAGATTGTGGGATATGCATCTCTGACGGTTATTTTCTGTTAAAATAACCACAATAACTAACATAACACTAACATTCCCAGTTAACCCTCTACCCTCCTCAAGAGAGATGAACAGGATTATTCTAACCTGAGAGCTTTGTCTGAATAATGTAAATGATGCTGCATTAGTTATATTCTGACCCCAAGGTCTTCTCATGCAGCTTTATTAATGAGAATTAGTTTTAAAGAAAGTGTAGATGCCCAAAACCAAATTTGCCATAAGTTCTACAGCCCCGTTATAGAAAAGGCCTTGTCTGTAGGATTTGCAATTTGAACAGCACAGGTCTAAAAATATGAAAGGGAAAGATCAGGAGGCAGAAGCTACATTTGCTCCATCAGTTTTCATTCTTGGAGGTCAGAAAAAACGCAAAACGGAAGCCAAGGGCATAGAACTATGAGGACTGATTTTTTTCCTTGATGTTATCAACCACATGCACATCACATTAAAAAATATCGAAAGATAAATTATCAAATTATTGAGTGCTAACTATGGCCCCATATTTTATGCTGATATGAGTCACATGAATGCACTTCTTCAGCGGTTATTATCCTTTGCCATTGTACACCCTGGCTATAAAGAACTTCATCTATCACCTTAACAAACAAATGATTAAAACTACCTGTGGCACCTGTTACTAAGAACTTTGCTACAATAACATGTTCAGTTTTGGCATCCACAGGTAAAGTTTAGGTCCATCTAGGAATAACAGCACAAACAAGCTGCATCATTTGACTCTCATGGCTGTTCTGGAGAACATCCAACTTTTTTCCCCGTCAAATCCCAGATGACCTACCCCAAAGTCTTACAATAAGTTCAGTGCAGTCAGGCAGGAAAATCAGGTGCCCCCATTCCCAGCCCCGTGCTTCAAACCACAAAACCATGCAGAGTAAAAGCATAGAAAAAAAAAGAGTTGATAAAAGGCCTAAGGAAAGAAATACAGCTTTGTTCACCCTTGTGGTCTAGTGTTCCCCCCAAGACAGCATCCCCACACCACAGGTCCTCCTCTCCTCCTAGCTGAGGCCTCCGGAGCTGACGGCCTTTTTGAGAGAGGCAGAGCTCACGGAGCTCCCACCTCCGGAGCACAGTGACAGGCGGATATCCAAGATTCAGCAAGAAAAGTTTCCAAAAGCTTGAACAGGAAAAGGCAAAGCTGGAGTCCAGTTTTACATCAGCAGGGGCAAGGCAGGCACTGCGGGCGGCTGCCGAGGAGAGCTGTCAGCCCGCTGGCCNGGCTGCCCCCCGCCGCCGCCCCGGCTCCTGCCACCTCCCACGGCCGGGAAGCGCCCGCAACTTTCCGCCGCCTCCCGCCCCCCTCGGCGCCGGGTCTCACCCGCGCGTCCCTGGGCCGGGCCGGGCCGGGCCGGGCCGAACGGGGCCGAGCGGTGGGGGAGCTGCGGAGGCACGGCAGGACACGGCTCCAGCTCCTGCCAGCGGAAACGGNCACCCTTGTGGTCTAGTGTTCCCCCCAAGACAGCATCCCCACACCACAGGTCCTCCTCTCCTCCTAGCTGAGGCCTCCGGAGCTGACGGCCTTTTTGAGAGAGGCAGAGCTCACGGAGCTCCCACCTCCGGAGCACAGTGACAGGCGGATATCCAAGATTCAGCAAGAAAAGTTTCCAAAAGCTTGAACAGGAAAAGGCAAAGCTGGAGTCCAGTTTTACATCAGCAGGGGCAAGGCAGGCACTGCGGGCGGCTGCCGAGGAGAGCTGTCAGCCCGCTGGCCAGCCCCGGGCTGGCTCCCCCTCGCCCCCCGCACCCAGCCTCCTCCTCCTGCCGCCCGGGCCCCCCGCCCGCGGTCTCACGCGTGCTCCAACCCCCCGCGGGGGCTTCTCCGCGCTCCCGCCCACCCCAGGCTCGGCTCTGCGCCCTCGCAGCCTGCTGCAGCCTCGGGGGTGCGCAAGGGGAGAAGAAAGGAAGCCCCCCGCCTGCAAGCAGCGCCGTTCCAGGCGTGTTTTCCCCGGTGGCGGGGAGAAATCCCCAGCCGAGGGCATCTGCTCCCGAGGGACGGGCAACGCGGGCTCTCCGGCGGAGAGCAGAACCGCGCCCGCAGACGCCGCTCGGCTCGGCTCGNCGGGTCTCACCCGCGCGTCCCTGGGCCGGGCCGGGCCGGGCCGGGCCGAACGGGGCCGAGCGGTGGGGGAGCTGCGGAGGCACGGCAGGACACGGCTCCAGCTCCTGCCAGCGGAAACGGGAGGAGGGGCTCGGCCCGGCGCTACCGAGCGGGGAGGAGCTGGGGGCGCTGCCCAGGGCAGGCTCCCGCCCCGCCGAGCAGGAAGGGAGCGGCCCCGGCCCGCCCCTCCACCGCGCCTCACGCCGCCCGGCTGAGTCCGCAGCAAGGGGCCGCCGCCATCCCGCGCCGGATCCCCTTTCTGAGAGCTCTGCCTGCAGCCTGCCCGCCCGCGGCCCGCCCCGCACCCCAGGGCAGCCCCTCGGAAACCCCTCGGGGTGGAGGCCAGGGGCATCCCCCGCCTGCAGCCTCCCGGGGCTGTCCAGGCGTGTTTTCCCCGGTGGCGGGGAGAAATCCCCAGCCGAGGGCATCTGCTCCCGAGGGACGGGCAACGCGGGCTCTCCGGCGGAGAGCAGAACCGCGCCCGCAGACGCCGCTCGGCTCGGCTCGCCCCTCCGAACGAACTTTCCTGTTTCCGCAAAAATGATACAGGCGGCGGGGGGTGCGGGGGGCTTGCCCTTGTCACCACACGCTCCTTACCCCTACCAGCCTCCCGCCCCCCANGAGGGCTGCGCCGAGGCTGGCGGCACGTAGCTGCCGCCCCTGCCTTGGGGCCGCCCCGGGGTTCGTGTAGGCAGCGGCAGCAGCCGCGCTCAGCGCGGGTGAGTGTAACCCACTGGTGCCAGTGGCAAACCCACGGCTAAGCGGCTTGTTGGTCCGAAGCCCACGACTGCCAGCTTGTCCGAGTGCTCGTCTGAGCGCTCTGCTCCGGCAGCAGGAGACGGCGGGCTGCGCAGCAGGGTATGGGTGATGCTGCGTGAGAGAAGGCGGTGAGGAGGTCCTCGGAGGTCCTACAGAAAGGCCCCACCTGCCTGCCCCTGGGTGTCAATGGGAGTGCGACAAAAAGTTAACGGAGCCAACTTCAAAGACTGTCTCCAGCAGAGAGTCTTAACACAGCTGGGGAAGGTGCTGGTGCGGACCGGCGGGCAGTGGTGTGTGAGGGGGAAGTGGGCCAGAATCGGGGCAGAGATACCTACAGAAATAGAGCAGAGCAGTTATGGACATGGGCCTGGCGGGGGGAACTGTATTTTACGGTGTGTGAAGGGCAACTCAAGGCTCTTCCGTAAATACTTCTGCAGAAGGAAGATCTGTTTCCCATTCCTAGGTCCCCTGTGTATTCTCATTTCCTTCTCTGGTGCTGCTGTTGTTGTCACACTTCTCAATTCAAGAGCGTGTTTACATCACATATATTATTTCATACCTTCCATTCTGTCCTATGTGGATTTTTATAAACTGCTCAGTTCAACAGACTCTAAGCATCCTGGTGGTAGTGCTGCCAACAACACAACTGTCGTCTGCCACATGTTTGCTCCTCTCTCCCCCAGAAGAAAAGCATGTGCAGCAGCGTTCTGTTCTGCATTTATTTATGTACAAAAGTACACAAATGTTGCTGTGTATTTACCTTAAAGCAAGCAATGAAGGAAATCTGTCTTGCGATGCAGCAGGAGATAAAGAGATCTGTGGAGAGAATTTCATTTGGTTCTTTGGTTCTAGGCTCCAAAAAAGGTCCATCTTCTGGACGCTGTAATGCAGTAACTCCCATTATACCTGAGGACTAAAGGATCTTCATTCCAGAATCTTTAAATAACTCAGGCTCAAACTTTGGAGATAAAGAACCACTTCCCCAAAGATGAGCAGCGCAGGAAGCCAATGAGGACAAGTTTCACAGTTTTGGTGGTGGTTGTTATTGTTGTTTGTTTGTTTGAACAGAGACAGCACGACGTTGTGTTCTTGACCTGTTGGCATAAGCCCAAGCAACTTTATAGCCAGGTATATGAGATTTCTGTAATTCAAGTCAAAGCAAAAGATGAACAGATGAAACCAAGTCATCATTTGGAGTCTACCTTGGAAAGAAGGTAAAAAATGCTTGGAAAGAAGATAAAAAATATATGCGAGCTTTGTATGAACTTGATGATCACTTAAGGGAAGAACTTGAGGATCACTCCGAAAGCGGGAACTGGCGTGGCTGATACTGCGGGTGCACTTTCTACCAAGGAGACTGCACTGGGCTGCAGATCTCAACATACTGGTAAGCTTAGGAAAGTAATCTCATTAGACTTTTGTTTCAGCTTCAACTAGCTGTCTTCCGCATGTGCACAAATCTAACAAGGGGGCACTCTGATGTTGTCCATACAATGAGGAACAGAAAGAGTTGCACTTTGTCAGCAGTACACTTGAATCTATAGCAAACCTAAAGGCTGCATATAGCTTTTGAATACAGCTTTGAGGAGCTGCATTTGAGGCATCTAGAAATGGACACACAGCTTTCCGTGTGATTCACTGGGTATACCCCCTCTACTCTAACAGCCAGACTGCTTTGGGTCCCAGCCACCAATTTCAGATGAAATAATAGCATGGCAACAGTACTGAGTACTGTGGGGAAATTAGGGAGGTTGAAAATGAAAGTCGGTGCTTCTCTTCCTGGCAGAAAGAGATCAGCCATCTGGAGTCTCTAGCTTTGCTATATTTGGTTCTTCCCATCATTGTTGCTATATTGCCCATTTGAAGGAGGTGTGGAGGGTGGGGTGCTTTCCTTTAATGATGCACTGCTTATTTTCCTCAGAATGAAGCTTCAGTACTTTATGGCTCATTTAAGAGGCTAAAAATTGTATGGATCACAGATCTGGAGTCTTGACTAATGGCTGAATCAGCATGTTAAATTACCCAAATGCAGGCAAAACATGGCTCAGTGTAATAGATCTGGATCTGGTGTCCAAGAGAAGGATTGTCCAAAAAAGCAGACCTTTGCAAGGTGTGGGACACACCGTGATGGGAGGGGAAGCTGCTCTTGGGGCCTTGAATGTACCAATAGGTCTCAGGTACCCTGACTAGCTTTACCTGGAGTTTCCGTCTGTGCGCCCACTGCTCATTAGCTCAGGAGCTTTATCTATGCTCAGGTCTTTGTCTGTCCAGTCATTATCTGAACTATATTGTAAGTCTGTCTGTGTCTAGTCCTGGATTGACTTCAGCCCTGACTCATTACATGGCCTTTGTCTGACGGCGACTGGACTGTCAGTGGAACCTTTTGCAATCCTGGCTCTGCCACTTGCTTAGAAGGTACCGGACTATGCCCCAGTCTGTGAGGTTCCCGACAGGGCTACTGCGGTAGACCTAAGCTTCTGGCTGGCCTTCCCTTGCCGAGTAGCCCTGCTCTGCTGTTCTGTTACAAGCATGTCCGTTGTCTGCTGCCTTGCTATTTGATTTTGATGTAGACTGTGCTTGTGAGATTGATGAAGCAGCGTGATTCCCTGGCAGCTTCTTGGAGGCTCACCATGAGTTCTCTATGCCTCTGCTACAGCTTTAGAGCAAGTTTGAGGGTGTTCTTACCTGCCTGAACCAGTTCTTATTCTTTGCTGTCACTACTCAAGTTCTTCAACTCCTTCATCTGGACCAAGATGTCAAAGAACCAAGGAAAATGAGCTGGATAATGGGGAAGAAAAAGTCACTGGGAAACCATTGCACCAAACGCTGCTAAAGCATGTATGTAATACCCAAGGAAATAATGATCCTTGTGTCTAGATATTGAAGTAGAAAGGGATTTAAATTCAATCCCTACCTCTGCCTCTAGGCCTCTACATGTTTTCTTTGGCAATGTCAGCTTAAGAAGTTCCCACCCCCTCATCACAGATAAATGAATAAATTCAAATGAACTTGTCTTACCTGAAGTGTTTCTTTTGGCTTTGAAGTGAAGATGAAGGGAGGGCTCCTGTCTTACCTCGTTCTGTGTTGCTGAGACCCATGGTCTGTTGTCTCTTATCTCAGAAGACTATCTTTAAGTGGAATCATTTCGGTAATCAAGTTTGACATGATTCCACAAGCAGATGTAGCTGCACAATTGAAGGCTGATAAACTGAAGCATGTGGGTTAGAAAAGAAAGGAATGGAAACTTTTGAGGTGCTTTCTTCTAAAGAAAGCATGGCTATTTAGAACCCTGTTTTATCATTTTATCTCCTAACGCTTCAGTGTTGCGGCTGTAAAGTGATCAGGGGAATCAGCTTTTGCTGTTTTGTCCTAATATTTCTAGTATTTCTGCCCCATTACGCTTGTAAGACACTCTGATATCCCCATTTATTGTTGGTTGTTTAAAGCCTTTCCTCTTGAAACTAGGCTAGTTCTTTTTTAACATATGCTGCTTTTTGATGTTTGCTTTCCTTTCTTTTCAGCAAAATTGCAGCTGGCTCTTAGTTTTCATGTACTGTCTGCTTTCTTCTGGTGAAATTCCAGGAAAGGAAGCCTTGGGGACAGAGATCTACAGTCCTTTCAGTTGTTGAAGTATTTTTGCATGGATCTCACCCAGTCTGCAAGGTGACAGAAGAGTTCAGTCCAGATCAGAATTTCCAGTATTCCTTTTGACTCACAGCTTTATTAAATCTTCATCTGGTAGCCTCCATAAAAGTGAGCTCTCCCACTCACATGAATTTTCTGTTGGTTTCTGCGGTAGGTAGATGCCTCTTGCTGACTCTGGTTATTGACACCAAGGAGCTGTGAACTCCAAGAGCAAGAGTAGAAAGGAACAGTGCCAGAGAAGAGGTTTTCATCGCTAAGTGAAAAAAAGACCTGCATGAGTGTCCCTAAATCAACTGTCCTAAGATTTCGCCTGTTCTTCAGCCTGTTGACTTGTATTCATTGCTTTGATAACATCTTAAAACTGTGCTAATGTGGTTTTATTCATGATCTTGATGGACTAAGTATACTTCTAGGGCTCATCTCCTTTAGGGACTATTCCATGGGGTCTGCTGTACCAGTGGATGCATGCAAGGCACCAGGCTCATGTTTGCAGAAAAGCTTATCACAAGCAATTTTCCATCTCTGGGGACAAAACACTGCCCTGTCTCTGTACAAGCTTCCATTTCAAAACATATTTGTTGTCTTTGTTGGCCAAAAATACTTTTCCAAGAGTCAGTCTTTTTTCTCATTAGTGAGGTTTTATTTGATTTGTTGCCTGCTCCACACATGGTTCAGAAATCAGGAAGGAAATTGCTGAAATAGGCAGGTCATGCACCAGTAATGGACTGCAGCCAGTTGGTGCCGTTCATACTTACGTGGCCAACTGTGGGGGCTGGCTGGTTTGCAAAGAAGCGGTTACTTTGATCCCGGGTCATTTGGGCACCTTGCTGTGGCTAGCAATAACACCAGATGGGCAAGAGCAGGACAGCGCTTGCATGGATTTTTCACGTGTAGCACAGAACAGCAGGCATTTCAAGATGCTCTGTTCTCCAGGTGTTTAAAGTACTCGGCTTATCTTTCTCCAAGCTTGACTGATTCTGGTTACCGGCCATACAGATCTTACGGAAAGCTGTTGGCATCTGTGTTCTGTGTTGCTGTTTGGAAGTCAGCTCTTGAAGGCATTTTTTTGTCTTGGAGAGAGTAGCCACAGCAGGAACTTTGTGCACAGGAAGAAGGTGTAGATTTTGCTTAATAGGTGCAAAAAGTCCTTCTGTCCTTTACTAGCCACTTTTGGCTCCTGCACAGAGAAGGTTAACAGCACTAGCCCTGCACAGTCCTTAAACGCAGCCTCTGAGAGTGCAGGGTCTGCAAGATGGGGGGGGAAAAATACTTCATTATATAAAAAAATAAATGGAGCCCTTTTCCCATAACAAGAACCAAACCATCTTTTGCAGCTCTGACTGCGTGGCATCACCTTTGCTATCCTCCTTACCCCCATCCTTGCCATGCTTCAAAGACCAGGTGATGACCTAGACACGGGCCATGAGCAGCAGAGTGCAGCGCGCGTGGCAGAGGCAGCGTCATGTCAGCTGCTCCACGGTGACGTCCCTGGGAGGGACCTCCTACACGCAAACAGAAACCTGCACTTGGACAGTTACAACAGATCAACTGGCATGCAATACCTTAATGAGGAAGCAAGTCAATTAGTCCCCTTTCCACATCGAATTGATTGTCCAGGCCCACTGGGACTCCAGCGGGGCAGGGCTATGTGATGTAAGGCTAGTCCTGGTGCAGCTTGTGCTTACCTGAGCACAAAAATTGGATGTCCCCGCTGACTGGAAGCTAGCCAACATTATTCCAATCTGCAAGAAGGGCGTGAGGGAAGACTCAGGAAATTACAGACCTGTTAGTCTAACCTCAGTGCCTGGAAAAATTACGGAGATCATACTGGGTGCTATTGAAAGGCATTTAAAGAACAATGCAATCATCAGCCAACATGGGTTCACAAAGGGTTCAGAAAGTCCTGTCTGAATAATTTGATATCCTTTTATGATAAAGTCACCCACCTAGCAGGTGAAGGAAAGGCGGTGGATGTAGTTTTTCTGTATTTTAGTAAGACTTTTCATGCTGTGAGATGAGCAGGTTCACGGTGCGCTGGGTGAAGAACTGGCTGAAGGGCAGAGCTCAAAGGGTCGCAGTGAACGGGGCTACATCTGGCGGGTGACCAGGGGTGATCCTCAGTTCCAGGGCCAGTTCTGTTCAATGTATTTATCAACCATCGGGATGCAGGAGTTGAACGCACCGTTAGCAAGTTTGCTGTCGATACCAAACTGGGAGGTGCTGCTGACTCCCTGGAGGGACAAGAGGCCTTGCAGAGGGATCTGGATAGATTGGAGCGTTGGGAAATCATCGATGGCGTGAGATGTAACAAGAACCAATGCCGGATTCTGCACCTGGGCTGGAGTAACAGAAGGCACAAGCACAGAGCGGGAGAGGAGCGGCTGGCGAGCAGCCCTGCAGAGAGGGGCCTGGGGTGCTGGGGGGCAGCGGGCTCAGCCTGAGCCAGCCCTGTGCCCTGGCAGCCCCGAGGCAAACCACAACCCGGGGCATCAAACAGCAGAACCGGCCGCTCAGAGGAGGTGACTGTCCCGCGGCATTCAGCCTTGCTGCGGCCTCACCCTGAGCACGGGCTGCAGCGCTGGGCCCCACCATGGCAGAAGGACGGGAAGGTCCCTGAACGCGGCCCGAGGAGGGCAGCCGAGCTGGTGGAGGGGCTGGGAGGCCTGTCCTGTGAGGAGCGGCCAAGGACGCTGGGTTTGTCTGGTTTGGGGAGCAGGAGGCTGAGGGGCCACCTCATTGCTCTCTGCAGCTTCCTGAGGAGGGGAAGGGGAGAGGGAGGTGCTGGGCTCTTCCCCTGGGATCCAGTACAGGGCACGTGGGAATGGCTCACAGCTGCAAAGGGGAGGTTCAGACTGGACATTAGGAAGCATTTCTTTACCGAGAGGGTGGTCAGACACTGGAACAGGCTTCCTAGAGAGGTGGTCGATGCCCCAAGCCTGTCACTGTTGAAGTGGCATTTGGGCAATGCCCTTAACAACACGCTTTAGCTTTTGGTGAGCCCTGAAGGGGTCAGGCAGTTGGACTAGATGATCGTTGTAGGTCCCTTCCAACTGGAACTGTCCTATTCTATTCTATTCTTTCTAAAATTGTATCTGTATATGAAGTACATTCAGTAGGGCTTTGCAAGTAGCCTATATTCTGGTCTTCTGTTTGAAATCTCTGTTGAAATGGAAATCCTCAGGATTCCTCATGTGCCAGGCCAAATAAAACACCCTTTGTAGGGCCTGGCATCACCTCTTCCACAGATGGTGAAATCTTCATCCTCCAGTGTATGTCTCCGTTTCATTGAGCAGGTAGCACCGTGAGACTTTATCTGACTCTCACGTTCATCTCTGTCACTGAAGTTTTGTATTTGTGCATCTGTCCTTTGACAATTATTTCCAACATGCTTTCCAATTTTGATCATGTTCTGACTATGCACCTGTCAGGCACTGATTATCTTTCTGATAATTTACCTTTCTTTTGCCATCTTTCTCTTGTTCTTTTAAGGACATTTTAAATTATATTTCAAATAATTCTTAGTCTTTATTCTCCCACTTCAAGCCTAGTGTTTCAATAGTGTTCAAGTCGCTCAGGTTCTCTATACATACTCAGCTTGCAAAAAATCTCCGTTGGTGCTATCTGCAGATTAATTTACGCTGCTGCTTTCTCCCTCCTCCAGACCACTGATGATGTTAAAAGAGAATGGGTCTATATTCATCTTTTTCAGTACACACCTTCCCCTCAGTTAACACAGTCATCTGTCATCCTTGTTAAAGGTCTTAGTCATTTGCTTTTCATCTAACTGCTGACAGCCACACCAATGTGAACTCATGCTTCAGACAAGAATTTTTAGGGGGTCCCATATCAAAATTTTACCATAATAAACTTGTCTAACTCACTTGATTTACAAGGTAAATTTAATCATTCATTCTTTACTGTTTCTTGAATATTAATTCCTTGTGAGGAATCAATTCACCCAGCTGCAACAGAGTCAGAAAAGATTGTATTGAATCTAAGGTCATAAACTAAGTATTACAAACCTAGAGGCAGCATTATAGGCTTGAATAAGTTTTACACAGGCTTTGGAAAACAGTTCAGAGAAACAAACTCCATGCTATCAGCCAGCGACGAGCCAGAGGAATACTAAAGATTTAAGTCATTGAGGAAAAGACTGCATGGTTCTCTACACTTACAAGCTAGCAAAGAACAACTGCTCTCAATACCAGCTTCAAAATAAAACCATGATGATTCCAAGGCATCAGCAGATTCCTCCTCAGAAGTTCTGCACGGAGTGGTTGAAGCTACCATTATCTAGCTAAGTTCGGTGGTTACCAGAACTTGTTTAAAGCTGGGGAAGAGAAAGCCCAGCTAGTGAAACACACAGGGAAGCTCGTGAACACGATCAGAAGAGCTAGTGAAAAATCAGATTGTTGAAACAAGCACCTAAAGCAGCAGATTGCCCAAAGCATCTTGTGGGGAAAAGCTGAGGAGCCTGAGAACCCCTGGGAAGTGAAAGAGCTGAGAGTTGATGTGAAAGACGCCGGTGCTTTTGCTGAGCATAATGAAGAGTTTGGAGGAGATAACTGTACAATACCAGATTATGTTTTAAAAAGAATGTGTTCCACTAAGTGAATCTTCCCTCCCTCCCTCCCTCTCCCCCGCCCCCAGTCTAATATACGAAGTAGATGGTATATTGACTGATGGTACACTGGGGGGTGGCTGGCTGAGCATTTTTCATGAATTTCAGAGAGGAGGGGGAATATTCAACAATACTTGTGAAAAAGCCCAGTGGAGACTTAGACCTTCAAGTACTCAAAGGATTAATCCGAGTTCATAAAACGTGGGAAGAACATTCTCTAGGAGTGGAAGATTTAAACTTTGAAGGGAGTTGAGATTTAAATGTGCAGGAAACAAAACCATCAATCTGCGAGAAGACTCCTGGAGTACCCTGTAAACGAGTACAGCTTACAACCTCAGATACAGAAACAAAACATTTTAAAGGATAGGAAGCTGGAGGAGATAGGTGAGTCTGCAGGCCTCTACATATCCTGTGGGAAGAGTTGTACAGTATCTTCATGGAATCCACAGAGCCCTTCGACCAGCCGACTGAAAGCTGTAGAAGGGAGGACCAACAAGCTCATGAGTTCTTGAAGGAAGTCAGATGTCACCTGTGTGTGGCTGAAGCCCTTTCCTTCTGGCATTCTGATAAACCCTTGATTTCTGATGGTATCTCAGATTCCTCTCAGAAACGTCTCAAATAAGTGCGAGAGGCGTTTCCTAAGGTGTTGTGATGCATTCTGGAAAGAGGAGATGTAACACCACATATCCAAATCTGCGCCACGGGACTCTGCCTGGCCACCCAATAAATTGCCTGTTCAGTGGCTGCTGGAGAACACCACGCAACCCACCTCTTCCCTCGGAGTAACATGAATGGCTGGATCTTCCCCCACATCGGCAGCATTGTGGGGACCAAGATGATTGCCTCTCGGTGATTCTTGAGTAAACAACCTCAGTTTACAAGTAAAGCAGAGAGACTGTGTTTGATTGCCTTGGAAACATGGAAAGCTAACCTCTTTTCACTGTTCTCCCTCATCCTTTTCCTGTGATTTGCTGGCCAAATGGCATTCTTCGCAATACTTGTGCACCTCACTGCCTGGAACTAACAGGTGGAACAATTTGATCTCGGTAAACAATTATTTTGCGCGAGAAAGGAGCAGAGTCTAGCTCCCCGAGCGCAGGAAGAACAGAAGCAAAAGCTGCAAGAATTATTTTACTCAGTCAAGTCAGCAGAACTGATACATGGAGGAAATTTGCTGGGCAAGACAACATGATTTAACATACCCGATTTTCTAAGCATAACTTCATTTAAAAGGCAAAAGAAAGGTTGGTCTCTCACCATCATGCAGAGAGAGGGAAGGAGCACCCAGTCTGTAACAGGAGGAAAGCTGAAGGAGCCCGTGACTGCCCACCTGCTAGGTGGGTACGTAGGTTGTATGTGCAATCTCGATCCACGTGCACGTGCCCACGCTTGTCTAACTGACATCTATATAAATGCACGGTAAGCATGCCCGTGCATGTGTTGACCGACAAATGAATGTATATGACTGCACACACTCAGCCCAGACGTAGCACGAACATTTTCAACCTGTTCATTAGCAGTCAAACTTGTGGAAGCTGCTGCCATTGCCCTACCTGTATGCGCAGGTGCACACCACTGCTTTTACAGGGATGATCCCATCCCGTGTGTGCGCTGTGGGAAATACATTCCAGAGGATGCTGTTTGTGGTGAAACCCTTATGCAGTTATTTGCCTGTGTCTTTGACTCCAAGTCTTTTCCCCATTTGCACAAACCTGGAGATACAAACTTATTTGACCCTGTCAATCAAAAAACAGCTCAGAGGTGCTTTTCTGAAAATACACAATATCTGCAGTTTATTTTTCAGTTTGGTATGAGGGGGCAGGGGTTGTTCAAGCACAGGCTTTTTTCTTAGACATGCATCCCATGGACGACTCAGGGCAGAGAGTTCCTAGTCCTTCACCAGCCGGTAGATGTGATGCTGGGCACCGTGGTCACTAGTTGACACCTCAAAAACATATGCTATGCACAGCAAGGTCTCCTGTGTGTCCCTGTTTGTCACAACCTAGACAGAAAAGGAGAAGAAGCTGAGATGGCAACTGCTGTTTCTCTGCTTACATATTGCAACACATTTAATATAGAGCAAAAAGTCAGTAACAGGCGAGCACAGAGAAGCACAGGAGTGACACACAGCTCGGCCATCCCAACCCCTATGTGCCCATGTGCCCACACACCCAAGCAAAGCACGTTCACAGCATCAGGACTACAATGCAGTGAAGAAACGGAGGTGAGCAGAGTCCACTGTGGAGAAAAGAAAGCTGTGACCAAGCAGTGACCACACAAGTGGAAGCAGGTCCACTAGGTCCTCTACTCCCCACGCCCTGGTGTTGCAGATTTCAGCAGAGAGACGGTGTTTCACAGAAAATCTCTTTTTGCTCTGTTTGTTGGGTATGGAGAGGCCACCTCCTGTGGCATATCCACTCCTGCTCACCTGTGTGTGGATATATCACAGCCATCAACAGTTCTTTCCCTCCATCTGCTCCTGCTTGTCAGTGGCAGACACAGACCATGAGGATAATGGAGTATAGCTCATTTTACAGGAGACTTACAGCTTTGACTCCTTCATGCCTCCCATGCCATACACTGTAGATGTCAGGAGAAGGATGGCTGCTACACTCAGGCATTCTTACAGAAGCTCCTTTTTTTCCATTTCTTTTTCTATGGTCCCTCTTAGCTTCTCTGCCATGGGACTCAGCGTCAGCAGCAGGGTGATGGAACAGTGTTGTCCCAGTTTCAGAAGCCTGCACTGCCTACAATATGGCAGGGACAAGCGAAACGTTGCAGCCAGAGCTCCTAGCTCAGCTCCCCTCTCTGTCACTGCACAACTTTGCACATTCTTGGCATCTGAGTTTGTGCCATAGCTAAAGCTTCAAGCAGTTCTCTCCTGCTGGAGGAGATACATTTTTATCAGCAGTAGCACCAACTCAACTGCAGAAGAAAAACATACCAGCTGGAGGCTTGAACTATACCAAAGCCCAACTGTTCTTGTGAAAACAGAAAGAGAATAGCTGTTTTCAAACTCGCTTATTGATTTTAGCAGCCTGATTTTGGTCTATTCTGTTTTCTTTTCTTACTTCATGATTGGGTTTGCAGCTGAGCTAACCCTTCTCCTTTATTCTGCAGGCCATTGTGAGTTACACGCATCTAGGAGCGGCAAGGCACCAGAGCCTTTTCTGAAAAATGGGCTCTGAAATCTTGGAGGGCTAGATCCAGAGCAATGTGCAAAGCAAGAGAAATCATGCTGGTGAGATTACGGGTATCTAAGGTCATGAGAGGGTTTAGAAAAAATATAATTAGTCTTGCCTCAGAAGTTGGTGGTGGGGACTGAGGACTAGCAGCACGCCTGGCATTAAGCATGACCATTTTTCAGCTCCCCAGCGGAGAGTGGGAGGTGGAAAATGCTCAGTCTGCTGCTCAGGGAGCAGGACTGCAAGGCCATATATAAAAGGCTGTGCCAGCACCCACATGAGATGCCTCTCTGAGACAGGAGGTAAGAGAAGGACATGAGATTACTCAAAACATAAAGCCCTAGAGGAAGTATAACTATATGACAACTTTGTTCATAAGACTTATAGCAAGCGCTGGCCTGACTGAGAAATGAAACACACAGAAAGCAGTTACAGTGTTCCTCAGCATGGGTTACAGCACACAGGCCTTCCATCTCTTTGTCCCTGCCCCCTTCATGCTTTTGCTCATCTAAAAAAGCTCTTAGCATTTATAGTCCTCTTTTCTTCCAGATGCTAAAAATCTTAGTACAAACATGAAAGAGTAAAGCCTCCTAAAGCCCTGTGAAGAATATTAACCTTGTGTGAGGTTAATAATGTGAGGACATTATTAACCTTGTTTTATAGCTGAGGTACCTGAGCCACAGAGCAGTGAAACGAGTTGCCTGAAGTCCCCCAAGATCTCCAGAGGATGGAATGAAGACCACTTGGATTTCCATTCTTTCATACAGCCTCTAGCATCTCTTCTACTTACCCAACCTCAGGTTCTCTGGGTGAAGATCTGTGACGCGTCTTGTAGAGGCGAGCACAGAACTCAGTCCATTAGGAAAATCCACCTTTTAAGCTGTCTTTGCCCTCTTCCCAAATTTAGGCTGCATCCGAGCCTGGAAAGGCTCCTGGTATAACATAGACACTAATGCAAATGTAGTTGCTGTAGCCGTGTAGTACTGCCCTACCCAGAGGTTGCAGTGATTCATGAAGGTGGCACTTGGAAGAGCCTCCTCCAACATGCCCCTTCCTTTACATGCCTCCATATTCTTTCCAGGTGCAGGAGGGTCCTGAGGAAACAACTTTTTTTCCTCCCCCCCTACCTGTCAGTGAAGAACTCTGCCCATGACAAAATTATACAGCCACTTAACAGTGCTCTTGGTTTTTTTTTAACTTGCAAGAAGAGCCAGGGCACAGAAAGGACCTCAACATTCATTCAAAAGTGGAATGAGCATTTCCTTCACTGACTTTTGCATCTTTCTCCTTCCTTTCTCTCTGCCTCATGAGTTCTCCCTTTATCTTTCTTTTTTTTTCTGTCTTACTCAAGTCTCTCAAATTCTTCTGCTGCTTCTCTGCATGAGTTACTATCTCTAGAGCTCCGTAAATGGTCTTGAGGTGCAATACACGTGAGAGATACTAAGTTCGATTAGATGCTGAGCTGTAAAAGGAAATCTGCTTTGACTCACAACAGTGAACTCCTGCCTGGGGCTTACAAGTTTCCAAGCTCCAACGAAAACAGTTGAAAGTCCCACCTGTAAGATAGTAAAGTTCTCCAGCACACTGTTCATCATGTACTTCTCAGGAAGGTGCTTGAGTTTATGAATGAAGTTTATCATGTATTCGCACAGAGGGGAACGGTGAATGCGATAGGAATAGTGTCCGTTTTCATAGCGCGCATACTCTGTCTGCAATGTAAAACACAAAAGGGGCATATGGGCCTAATGTCACACCAGTAGCATTAATCACATAAAGAGAGTCAGAACAGAAAAATTGTGATGGCTTTTAGAAGTGATTTTACTAACAGTAATGAGCTGATTAATCATTCCTCTACAGTGTTTCGCACCAAGGTCAGTCTCCTTAAGCTCTCTAATTTCTTCGGATTGATTTATTTTTTCTTGAGAACAGTGGGTTCCAGTTTAAGAGCAGCAAATTGCCAAGGAGCTGTGAAAGGTAACTAAGAGGAGCAGACCAACTGTCAGCTATACTATGGTCTGCAGCTCTTCTGGAAAAATATTAGGTGTGGATGAACTGAAAAAGTTAAGAACTACTGCTTTAGCAAGACCAGGAAGCTCCTAGTCCTGATGGTAATCATATGCTCAGGGTGCTCCACAGCTGGGAAGGACCACAGCCTTCTGGTACCTGTGAGGGAGAATATACCTCTGCTCCCCCTTAGGAGAGGGTCTGGCCAATGTGACGCAGAAGGATTTTTCTGTTCGCATTCACACCTTGGCTCCTGTATATTTCAGCTTCCTTTGAACAGAAGCTGAGGTTGGATTCTATCATGTCACAGCATACCCTTAAATGCCCATTAACTCCTTTCTCCCCAAGAGCTTGGTCTCCTTTCTGTGCATGATGACACCTTTCTTTGGCCCATCTACCCTATCATGCAAATACATAACCAGACTTTAGGCAGGTCTATCCTACGACTGGAAACGGGTCTCGGGAAGGATGTAGCTTGAACTGACTGCTGACACGAGAACCCCTGGTGTTCTGCACGCAGCCGCTCCTCCGGCATCTGGAGGGTCCTTGAGAAAGACAGCAGCGGGAAGCAGGGCAGAGCAGCTCTCTTAGCAGCTGAATGTGGCATCAGAAAGATTTTCTTCAATGCCAGATATATGCATAATTATGCAGCTCCACTGTTGCTCAAGCTGTAAGTGTACAAACACTAAGATAAGCCTCATAAAATCGTAAGACTATAGCCTGTAAATTATTACAGTCTATTAATTAATGGCTATAGTCTGTAAATGGTCTGTTTAAAAACACTGACAAGAGTGAGGTGTTGCCTATTTGTTTTCACCTTTCTGGATTACAAAACAAGGCTCCAGGTTTCCTAGCTTTTCTTTGCTCCTCAAAAAACCCCAGAGAATTACCAGAGCTGAGTCTTACATATTCACGTGTCTTCAGAAACTAAGATTTAAGGAAAAAATAGCAAACATTACCAAACCTTCAATGAAGTCCTGAGAAAAGGCCATGTTGCAGGCGGGAGCAATCTTACACCTGCGTGTCTCAGAAATAATAATCTATGGCATTCAACTCCCTGACAACAAGCACAGGATGTATTTTGCCTCGAGATATACGCAGGATGCAAATACTCAAAGTGACAAAACTGCAGCCAGAGAGAACCTTGCACCAGGTGTCTGCTCCCTACCTCCACTTTCTCCACCACCTGCTTTCCAAAGGAACACACTTTCGTGGAACAGGTAATGACCATGTTTTCTGGGCTCTCATATTGGCTGGAAACGCCATAGAAAGATCTGGATTCATCTTCTATATTGGTGTTCAAATCAGCCTGCCAAAAAAATAAGGCAAGAAAAATAGATGGTTATCAATAGATGGTTGTGGTGGTTTTTTCACCATTACGTAAAGGGGTCTTGCGTAGCCAAGACTGTAAGTTATTGGAGTGTCCAAAGCTCCTTAAGCAGATCAGTGTGCATCAAGCAAGCAGGGGAAATCTGAGGAGTACGCACTAAAATCCGGTTCCCACTTCAGAAAATGGTGGTGGGGATTTGCACACGCATTGGGGAAATCTGGTGGAACATCCCCTTAACATTACAAACATGACACAGCCCCTTGCCTGGGCTGGTATTGACCACAGTGAACAGCCAGGGCAGCTCGGCGGTACTCACAAAGCAGGTGGAGAGCAGACAGGGCACTGCAGAGACAGAGCGGTGCAACGGGCAGGCTGGACGGGGCTGCCTCCCTAAGGAGGACAAGTAAGGGTGCAGCACCTGTAATAAAGCTTTTCCACCCTGGATATGCAGGTGAGGGGAAAGAGACAGAGCAGAGAGAAGGAATGTGTGAATACACACACACACGAGGCTCAGGTACTACGATATGAAGAATGTAAGTGGACAGGATGCAACGTAAGGGATGTAGGTTGCTGATGGATCCAGCCCAGTTCCACCTGAATACAAATCCATCTCCATTAGCAGCCACAGTTTTCAAATGTTGGCCAACTGACGCCTCATGTTGGGACCTAACTCCTAAAAATCCTGGCTGTCTGAAGCTTCCACCAGGGGTCATTCAAAGCACACTTAGGAAAAGACGGGGCGGTTCCCTTAAGCTCTGAAAAGACAAAGGGTGTGTGGGAATGCCCAGCTTGGCTTCCTCCCTTTCAAAGCCAGAAGGGTAGCGCTGCACTGGACTCCACAAGCCCAGGGGCCAGCTTACATCAGCAGAAAAGCAAGGATCCGTTCCCATGGGCTACTTCAGACTATTCTGTTCTTCCTCCTGATCTGAGGGAAACAGTCAACTGAAGAAAGCGTATTCCTGCCACAGGGGATGCGGTGTGAATAGGACTGCATCAGATGCCATTCTAGCATGGTTTTCTTAGCTGATGTCAGTGAGGGTTTTTATTCGAGATCTAGAGCAGTGCTTAGGACAAGCAACGCTAGCCTTGGGACTGGGCCACCTCAATAATGAATCCCCCTTTTCTTTGCCATACAAAATACCTGTCTCTTCTCTGCCATGAGACGATACTGTTAGCTTATTACTCTTAAGTAGCAATTTCACAAAAGGTTTAAGTCAATCTAGAAAATGCCAGTCCGGCCTTCTCCCCATCTGTAGCCACACAGGATTGCTGCTGCCTTTGTGCCACCGTTAGCAATTGTACAGCTCTGTGGTTAGCCAGATGAGAGAGCTGACCCCAGCCAAAACAAATTTCATTGTGGTTTTGGTAGGTTAGTTTTCAGTCAGACAAGAAAGCTCACTTGGATTCCCACAAAGCTGCAGGGGCTGGAAGAGGTGGGAACACATACAAAAGCTGAGGGCACGAAGACTGCCTGTTTCGATAGCAACGCATACTCTGGTTGGGAAACTGCACCTCAGAGTTGTAGTTTGGGAACACCAGGCTGGTCCTGACACCAAGAGAGAGCAGTCTCACTGTCCCAGAGCAGTCTGTTCCTCCCCATTCCTCCTGTACTGACCAAACGTTTCTGTAGTCGGAGAAGACTCAGTGAGGAATTGCTCAGCTAGTTCTCAGTGGGATCCGTTCCCTGACCTGATTCGGAAGCACTTGTGTGTGTTCAGACAAAGAACACGCGTTGGGAAGATGGGCAGCAATAGGAAAGCAGAAGGCAGGACTGCTGCTTCTGGTGAATGCTGGGTTTGAGGAACTACCTAGCAGTAACTAGTAACCTGCTAGAAGCCACACTGTTATTATTCCTTTCCAGTTAAAAGTTTTGCCCCTAGACAGTCAGGCTGGGCCAGCTGTGTACCACAACATTCACCAGCAGTTCCCATCGCACGGAGTTACTGTCACAGAAGAATTCATCATTTTACCAATAGTGATGCCAAAAGCACTAGCAGAAAAAGCAGCCGTGTAACAATGTGCAGTATTTCCATTCTGTCCAATTCCCATGGCTGTTAAATTGTCACTTCAGGTGTGTGAAGGAGGTGGTAAAGGAAATAAAATAAACCATCTCCCCATTTATTTCAGAAAATCCAGTTCCATTTTCTACTTAGCACAACGCTGGGGCATCGCTGCCACTGTGCCATCGTGCACACGTATTTCACCCAGAGGAAAACTACCATCTGCATTAGATAAATGATGCCACAGAAGATCCAAGCAAACAAACCAATACAATCCCATTACCATGATTTTTTTTAAAAGGACAAACTCAGAAGCAAGTGAAAGACAGATTTAGGATAGGTTTTTCATGAAGTACAGTGGACAACGCATCTCCTAGACTAGCAGTTGTAGCATTCAGATAATTCTAGTGGGACAGAGATTCAGTCCAGGCAAGATGACAGAATGCTCCAATGTTCGCATCAACACTGGCAGCATTAGGGATGGACATACAGCTTTCACTCTGCTCACTCTGCTCTTAAAGGAGAGGATAACAGCACAGTATTTAAATACATGATCACAAATCACTCTTCAAAATGACTGTGTTGTTTCCCACAGTTTCTACAAAAATCCTTAACAGTTGTATCATCTTCACCACAGATGATGGATGAAAGAAAGCCCATTTGTCAGAATGGCTTGCCTTCTTCTCTGTGACTCCCCCTTTTAAGTAGAATCCCTCCCTCTGAAGACAGATCTTCAACCCTTGTGAATACACTTGACCCTACATGCGTAGTACATTCATACCCGTTTACATCAGCTGTGCACTCATCCCTTTATGTTCTCCTAAATTTGTCAACTCCTGCATACTATCTATTCAAGAGCATCCTCTGATTTATCAAGACATAATCGTACAAAGCTGGCAACTATTTTATTCTCATGTTTCTCCTCAGAAGATAGCTTCACAAAACAATTTATCCAGTTGAATAGGTTCCTGACTTCTCTTAACAACTTATCCCTTTTTGCCAACATAGTTTTCTGCCTCCTCATCTAGCTGAGAACAGATTTGGGCACACGTGTTAAAATATATAAGTAAAACAATTTGGATTTAAAACTTTTTAAAAAATCATTTTACATCATTCACATTTGCATCACTGAGGTAGCCACAACTTTTGCACAAGAGCTGGAAACAACAAGTGGAGGAAGATTGGGAGCTTTTATATTATCATGACCGACTAAACGACTGTAATGCAGTGTTATGCTCCGACGGTTTGTCTACGCTGGAGTAGCGTATGTGGGCAAATCCAGGGTCGCTTTAACCTGGTAGCACAGGTATTAACAGGGACAAGGCACAGGCATTACAGACTTAATCATAATTCAGGTTGCCAAGTGAATTATTATGGTCATGCTGAAGTCCTTGCTATCAAATTTTCCCCACTATAGTTATGCAGCTCCTTTGTTTGCATCACAAATGTACATGTATTAGAAAGTAGCAGTGTTACTCTATTCTGGTTTAGGTTTTTACTGAGTTACTGTAATACTCATTTACATGTCAATGCAACTAATGATATTGTTTATATCCCATACTCCAGCTGTCTGAATAAAGATTAATTCCTTCCCTTCTCCAAATTTGAACTAGACCAGGAGTCCTTCACAATGTTGTTCAGCTATTTCCCTTGGGGGTAATAAACACAATGTATGGACCCAATTCCGCTTTTCCAAAGAAATTGTCCCACTGAGTCAGAAGAACAAAGGGTCAAGGCTACAGAAGCCTGGTCAGACCACTGCTACGTAAACACAGGGGAGGCCCTCACTGCAGAACCAGACAAACATCTTCAGGGTCTCACTAATAAAGTTAAGGTTACACTCCCCTAAACTCTTAATGGCAAATTAAAAAATAAGTGCAGTCAATATGAGGCAAAGCAGAAAGGTGCTAGTTCCACTTAATGAGAAAAGCTTCACTAGCCCTAAGAAGCCACTCTAGGTGCCTCCACAATTTGGCAAGTCTCCCATCAAAAGGCCAGACTGTAGAATTTCACAGCTAGTTAACATCTAATTAATCAACATTAAACTATTTGGCCGTAGGCAAAATTATGGTAATACTGTTTGAATTAAGCAGTACATTGTAACATTACGTACAATCAGGTTCCTGGAAACCCTGTTGCAGTGAAGCAGCGGGGTCATGTTGGAACTCCCTGACGTTTACGCTACACCTTTAATTCTAAAGCACGTCCCATATTATGGGCTAGGACTGTCAGACATGTCTTAGGTACCTCCTTCTGTCACCTCTGAAAATATCGGCCCATAAACCTGGAATTTCAGCAGCTCCAGGGAACGGCAGCAGCAGCGAGCTGAGGGCTCCAGGTCATGTTTGTAGGAGAATGGAGCTGCAGCAGCTCCGACAGACGCTGCCAGCCTTACAGTCACAGCTCACGTCCTTACAGCTGCTGGTTCTCACCCTCCCGTGAACGTTACTGCCCCCGTACCACAGATTACTCAGTGCACACACATCTGCTCTCGAATTATTTGCAACCTGGTTTATTAATGTAAACTGAAAATGGCAATGGCGTACATGAGTACGAGACCAAAGAACTGCTGAGGAGTGGAACTCCAATCTGTTAGCTTTCCCTGCTCTGAGATGATCATCTCCTGAAGGCAGACAAGGCAGAAAGTTGAGGAAAAACACTGTTATCTGCCATAGCCAAATTAATTTCTAAATGTCAACTGGACACTGAAGTAAATCACTAACGGATGCAGTTAAACTTCCCAGGATTGCACCAGGACAAAATCATACTGCGCATCATGGGGTCTCTAATGGCCAAAAGAGCTACTGCTTTTAGCTTAACATCTCAAAGTGCCTCCATGCCTAGATTCCTATTAGCTCCTCACAACACCTAGGCCATCAGGACTAGGAACCACCTTGCTGCTTTGGGGAAAGGACTCTTCACTTTCAGAGTTTCTTTCTCTGAAGAAAAACCTTGTGTCAAAGCTCACCCAATCCTGGGTTGCGCACCCAAAGCGAGCAGAGGACGGTCTGCTTTACTCTGCCCAGTGCATTCCATTCCTCAAGATGCAAGGGAATAATAGTGACTATGACTTAAAGGAAATTCATCTTCCCGGCATTTCATCAAGTAGGAAGGCTAATCTTCACTTTATAGTCTGGGAACGCATGGACTTGTTGCATACATAACTGAATGTGACTCAGAGCTGGAGACTAGAACCTAAGCGCCTCGGCTCCTCACTGGCACATGCACCAGTATGTCCAACAACAAGTGAGATAACTCTTGAAATACGTTCCTTACCCCAGCCTGGGCAGCCAAAGGAGACATAGTCAGGATTTAGGGAAGTCCATAGCTAATGGGCTGCGTTGCCTTGCCCCCCGGGCTCTTACTAGCCCCTGCCAGCAGCAGGGTGGGAGTGCAGCAGGGGCGGCAGCGTGCAGCTGGTGGGGTGGTGCCCAGCACTCAAACAGCTGCTCTCCATCTCTTCGAGGGCAACGGTAGAAGATCAAATAGATGAGGCATAGTACCAGCTAAATCTACTTTAGCTGACAAAGTCAGGGTTCTGGCTTTCTGACCCAGAAATTTTAGATGCAAAAAGCGGTGCACACTCTAACGTAACAGCAATCTGATGTGTCTGGGATGCATTCAACTTACTGTGCAAGCTCAGCACAGATGACGTACGTGTCCATAGCTTGCACGATGACTTCCAAACATACTGAAACCACAATCACTGAGGTATCTGTGATCTAGCACATCTCAGAGACCTACATATCGCATGCAAGAGTGCTGATCTGCCTGTTTTGGGGGAAACACCTGAGGTTTCCTCCTTTCCAGAGAAGTAAGCAGAATTTTTAAATACCTACAAGACAAGATTTCTAGATGGAAGAGAAGGGATTTGTTCAGGGAAGGGTACAGTAACCCTCAACAAGCTAGTATTACTTTTTTTGTTTTGGTTTGGTTTTTTGGTGGTCTGAGTCTCTTAGCAGCTCTGCTGAAAACGGTTCTCATGAGCTTGAGAATACCACTCAACTTCAGCAACCCCAAGAAAGAAACACAGAAAAGTTGGCGTTATGCACTGTCCTAACCACATACTAAGCCAAGATTTTTGTCTGATCTTTGGTGGGAATGAGTTTCACAACTGATTACCAAGAAAGGCCTCATTCCCCCTAGGATGAGGCTGTGAATCAAAATTTCTCTGAAACTTCTTACAGAGGGAAATGTGACTTTGAGAATCAGTCTTCGGCTTATATGGGGCTTTGAAAAGCAATGACTGGACAAGAGTCCAACTGGCATTACATGCCGTGAGAAACCATGTGATATCCCAGGTGGTCAATGGAAAGGCATATGTTGAACAATTCTTTAAGAACAGTCCAAAACCTGTGCCACTGCAGCTTCAGCCTCCAAGAAAGGGGAAAGGGGAGAGTTTCTGAGCTAGCCAAAGACAGCAGAAGGCCCTGCCGACAGTACGGGTAGCTGCGACTCAGGTAGCCCCCCAGGACTGTGTTATTTTGACACCCAGCAGACAGATTCCCTCAGCAATTCAGTCTTTCAATCTGCTTGTTGCTGCCAACAATCTCTATGCTGTTGAACACTGTGGGAAGTAACTTTGGTGAACGAAATGCCATTGACAGAGTCCCCTTACGTAAGGCAGCAACTGGTAGGAGGCGGTGCTGGTGCCTGCAGGTGAAATTAATGGGCTGTCAGATCCAGTCTCAGAAAAAATGTGCATAAAAATCTCAGTTGCTAGCTGCCGACTTGTTTGCTGCCTCAGAAGAAGTGCCAAGGACAGAATGGACGTGGAGACCAAATTACCATCTCCTTGCTCTCCAGGCAGTTTCTGCCAGGTCAGGATTGAAGGCTTACAGTGGGCAGGGCAGGGTGCTGAGGGAAATGTGCACTGCTGCTGTTTTGACTGGATTTGCTTGGTACAGGAGAGAAACCAAGTGCAGGACAGCAGTCTTTGGGCCACCCCTTCAGCCCCTTCCACAAAAGTATAACTCATTTACTGGAAAGAAGACACTCAGTGATTTGACTGGTCTGGCTTGCCTATCACCGAGGAGAAGAAATTACTACATCTATTCATCGTTGGCAGGATAGGTCTCCCAAGCAATTCCCCTGATCCACCCCTCTGGACAGAGTACTGCCTGTCCTGAATTCCTGGTTTGTCATTTTCCTTCTATCTCCCACCCAGAGTCTCACAACTTCTGAAAGCTTTAAGATGCAAGTGCACCATTCTACTAATGTGCAAAGCCCTGAAAACGCCTCTTCCCCAAACTATTAATAACGATGCGTACAGGAGGAGTTCATGGGGAGAACCAAGTAACAGGTGGTAGAGATAATATTACACTGGAAAAGAGCAGAGCTGCCACTGCCTGTGTGTTGGGAGGGTAAGGTCTCACATTCATTGTCGTGTGCACTTGGAGCACAGAGAAATGTCACACAGATGTCATACACAACCTGCCAATCCAAGTCCAAGAGTTAGTTCATTGCACCAAACCCCCAATGCCGAAATCAAGGAAGGATTGCAGACACTGCCTATGTTTCAAACTGATCAACTTTTAACTCTTAGCTATTGTATAAATAATTTAAAGCGCCATTGAACAAACATGAACATCTCTTTCTCGCTCATACTAGATCCTAAGTGCTGTCAGTGATGTCCAGAAACCCCAACCCTGGTGTTCAGAGTTAGGCTTTTGGTGCACAACAGATCATCTGGTATATTCAGTGCGTAGTGCAGTAATGGCAGGTTCCTGCCTCAGGTTCTGCAAGCTTAAAACTACATATATACAAAACCAATATATTTAATGCCTTGATTTTTTAAATCTTTGTCACCTGCAACCACCACTTCAATTCAGAACCTTTGAAAAATCAATCATATCTTCATGTCTCAAAACACCCCTTCCCATATTTAACTCTACTTACCAAGTTTAAGGTTATCGGTAATTTGCTTTTGGATAATACTTTTATCCTAAAATGATGCTATAAATTCAACAGTGTAGTAATTGCTTTATCCAACACATCTTTGGACATCAACAGTGTATTTGTATAGCTGTCCAGAGCAATCAAGCAGCAAAACGAAAAAGCACCCTAGCATATACTGTTACAGAGGTATAAAAACGCAGAGGGGTATAAAAGTCTCAGCTGAAATCTAATTTTCTTCTGTTAAACTGTTTTTTTAAATCACGTTGCCTTATCTGCAAGAAGTGTTTATTGGGGGGGGGGGGTTGCACTGCAGACATCTCTTGCAATACACCAAACTCGGGAAGTCCCGTGTCGCGTGTGGCATGGTGCATTACAGGCATGGCTGACATGCTTTGTTTAAGTAGAAGACTTTATTACCATATTTCAGGCATATTGAATGCAAAGTTTTGCAACAAAAATGTCAGGAGTTTTCCTTATAGAAGTCCAAATTTTCTGGAGCAAAAGTTTTTTTGAACTGCTTTAGTTATATTGCCTTAGAGATCCTAGCTGAAATCTTACAACAGGATTAATGCAAGTACTCCCGTGAAACGCAGCGCAAATCATAAAAGTGCCCCAATCCTTCCTCATACAGAATATGGCATCAGGAATTGTGTTTTCATCCCCTACTATTGTCTACACTGAGAAACAAATGCAAGACCGAATTATTTACTTCTTAAAAGCCTTAGCAGCTTCCATTCCATCAATGACTTGACTTGTAAACTTAGCTTATTTGTAAGAGACAGCCTGTAGTGTTTGCACCAATAAAACCCGATGCTAACTCTAGATGGGATTCAACAATGCAAAAAAAGAATCAGAAAGTCAAAATATTAAACCAAGCCCAGAAATATCACTGTCATTATAAGTGTACAGATCATAGAATCATAGAATCATAGAATCAATAAGGTTGGAAAAGACCTCTAAGGTCATCGAGTCCAACCGTCAACCCAACCCCCCCATGCCCACTAAACCATGTCCCCAGGCGCCTCATCTACACGTCTTTTAAATCCCTCCAGGGATGGGGACTCCACCACTGCCCTGGGCAGCCTGTTCCAAGGAATGATGCAGAGCCCCAGGGTATCATGTATACATTGGAGTAAAGGTGTTTCAAATCCTACGTCACGTCTCTTTATGCAAGCCAAATTTCAGGGAGTTGACACCCTCTGAGCACCAGACACCTCACGTGGGCCCAGAGAGAGTCCAACTTAATGACATCCCACCACATAAATCCTTCAAAAGCCTAACTTAAGTTGATCTGACATGATGCATAGGCCACATTTATCCCTCTAATATTAAAACCCACACACAATCCCCAAACCCAACTCCACAAGCACAAAAGCACACTAACAGTTTTGATAAATAAAATCACGGTTGCAACTAGATCACAACTTCATTATGATTTCTCTCCTCTTAAGTCAAGGAATTCAATTCTCTCTACATAACGTCTCCCTCCAAGCTCCTCCTTTTGGTTCCTGAAACTTCCAAAGCCCTTCAAAGCGATACCACACAGGACCTCTTCACCTCAACATGACGACTCTCCTGGGATCCCTACCCACAGCAGGAAGCAGCTGTTGCAGCTCCTACTTTTCCAAGGACCATTTCTTAGAAGCTCTCCCCTCTTACTTTCCTTTCTTTTGTCACGTCAGACTTCTGTTTCCTTTTCCAGACTGCTCTTAGCAGGGCAATCACTACCCAGATTTTGTCAAAGGACACCCTTTGACAAAGGTGGGGGTTGGTCTCTTCTCCCAAGTAACAAGTGATGGGACGAGAGGAAACATCCTCAAGTTGCGCCAAGGGAGGTTTAGGTTGGACATTAGGAAAAAATTCTTTCCTGACAGAGTGGTCAGGCCTTGGCACAGGCTGCCCAGGGCAGTGGTGGAGTCCCCATCCCTGGAGGGATTTAAAAGACGTGTAGATGAGGCGCTTGGGGACATGGTTTAGTGGGCATGGGGGGGTTGGGTTGATGGTTGGACTTGATGATCTTAGAGGTCTTTTCCAACCTTAGTGATTCTATGGTTCTATGATTCTATGATTCTCAGTAAGGTGCTGCTGTCTCTCCCCGCTATTCCTCTTCCATCCAGAACAGGGCTGGTCTTTTACGTTTTGTTTCAACCTTCCCAAGCAGGCTTTGTTGTACTCTGACAGAGGCTAATCCCAGGAGGGACCGAGCTCAGGACCACACAGTCTGCAGGTAGTAAAACCACCTGTCTCCAGGAATCACCAATAACTAACGCTCCAAGCACCAGACACTTGAGCAGCAGACTCCCAGCCAACGTCCTCCAACTTAGTTCTGGAAAGGCTTGGCTTGGGACAGCTGGGAAGTTGCATCACGAGGCACTTAAATTAACTCTTCCTTCTCCTGAAAGCAGGAGAAGGCTTTTTAGCGCCAGCTTTTATGAAGAGTATGAGAAATGAAAGCTCATTTCTCATCATCTCACTCCTGACCTGGGGTTGAATTGTAAGTGGTAAACTCAAGGTGAAAGGCTCCAAATCCCATTACACATTCCCTCAGCCATCTAGCGTGCAACTGCCCCAAGCTGCTATTATTTTTAATCTTGTAATACCTATGATAATATCGATCACCGAAACTCTTTTGTTTGTTCCCTGAAGCACAATGGCACAGTATTGGCAAATTTCAGCTAACTCACAAAAATCCAAATTGAGTGAGTAGGCTTTTGCCAGGCTGATTTCTGCCAACTTACCAGAAGTCATTTCAGTAATATATTATCAGCATAATCCAATTTTATTATTATATATCTCTCTTATCTTTTGTCTGTCCTTGTGCCTGCAGTAAATATGCATCTGTAAATTATTAGTACTTGAGTAACACAAAATGCAGCTAATGAGATAGGAGAAGATATGAAAAAATGTTGCCTCTGACTGAGAAGTTACTCAACACTGGGAGAAGTGAACACGTAAGAGTACGCAGAGAATAATTTCCTCTGAATTCTTCTCTTACACATAAATAAAGTTTTAAAGGGCCCAAGTCACCATTTGCAAATAAAATCTCCGGACACGTCAAGAACAACTCTACAGACGACATTGTGAAAGATACATCTTCCTCCAGGCCAGCATGAGGGCCTTGTGCAAGTCAAGGAAAAACATCTCCAGTGACAGTCGTGACTGTATTAAGTTGCTTGCACAGGAAAAATTTGTTGGGAGGTGGCCGTCTTCTAACAGCTAGCGAGGCCACCGCTTTTAAAGTGAGAACTTCACAGCAAATGGGTACCCTACAAAGGGTCCTTCCCTTACCCAGAATTTGACAAGGAAGAAGGCATTAGCTGGCCCCCTTTCAAAGAGCTCCTTCAGGCCCCCTTTTTTCTCAGGGAACTTGTCATAGATCTGCCGGATATCCACTGCCTCGAGGTAGGGGTCATTGTAGCTGGGGCTTGACTGCCCAATGTGCACAAACAGATGTTTGTTATACTGCAAGAAGAGGAAAAACATGGAATTAGGAAATCGTTCAGTACCGGTCAGTACATACTGAACATTCATGATTCTTCACAGCAGACTACTGGAAGTCACTGAAAATTTGATAGCACGTTCTAACAGAGCAGAAGTATTAGCAGAAATATCTCTGCTAATACCAGCTCATGCTGTTATTTCTTTCCTATCAATACATCCGTGCTTCCTGCTTCTTCTGAAACATTAGTGTTGTTTTTTTCCCTGTATTCACTCCTAAACCATTGCCTCATGCTGCTGCTATATAGTCTGAAATAACCTGAGATACAGAGCGTTACCCGTCCCAGGTCACTCAGTCAAACATCAGTGCTCCTGTCCTATGAAGAGCTGCCTGAAATCCCACAGCAAGGTACCAGCCAAATACTATCATCTTTTCTGAACTTCCCTATCTCAGACAGAGGAAATATAACTGGCCCATCACCAATTTACGTCTCAAGATGCAGTATCACAAGGTTTAGTGAGACAGGCAAATCTTACTACTTCCATTTTATAGGTGGCACCAGGGAAACACACTGATGCAAATTCATCCCAGTTGTCCCCAAATTTAAGTTCCCAGCACACCAGAGAAATACGTGGCTTCGTGTGATCTTACCATCCTCTGATTCTGGGTTTATCCTCCAAGGCTGAACGGGACAGCTAGAATAGCCCGGCAGGGGCTGTACCACTGTCTTACGACCTCAGTGCCTTGAGCTCTGGTATGTGAACATCCATGACCCTGGAAAGGGAGGCCAGAACCACGTGGCACAGAGCTGGCTGTATCGCTATAGGCAATTCTATCCTCTAAGAGAAGGATAGCTCGTGTTTCCCAAAGATGGCTTTCTATTCTCAGTAGAGCAATGAAGCAAGTATTTCCGTACACATATAGTAGTATAACATATCCATGATGAACAGGAGCTACCTGAAGACCAAAAATTAATGAGGGGTGGAAGTCAGGTGTGTATCTTACTGTGTCTTGGTCTTGTTGTTGTTCCAAGAATGCAGAGAATTCTAACATCCAAAGTTTGGAGCTAGCAACCCTTCGTCCTTGCCAAGCTGGTGCTGATGGGGAAGGCGAGAGGCCAGTAGGAGACTCAAACCCTAAGCACACAGGATTTATATAACAAAATTTAGAAAGAGAAAAGTTGGTAATAACTTTCCAGCAGAGCACCTGTTGTCAAAGCTGACTAATTACATTTTCTTATGACTTCAGTCATCATGCAAAAATATCATTCACAGGGTTCTCACTCTACCCATGCTCTAAATGGCTTGCCAGTTACCCTCTGCTAAGGCAGCACTGTCAGGGTTGGTAATGATGTAAAAGACAATCTACCTGCTTTTGTCACCAGAGAAAACATGTTCAGCCACTTTAAGAGGACCTAGATTGAGCCCTAAATGAGCAGTGAAACAAACTGCTTTAGTATCAGAATGAAGCATCACCATTAACATGACCACTAACCTCTCAAAATAGGGAAACTGAGAAGGAAAAGACGTTTGTTGTTCCACTTAATGAGAAATTAGAAAGGCAATCATGTTATGATGGAAAACAGTGTTCTAGTACATGCAGCATGGTGGAAGAACAATAGAGATACGTAAACTTTTATTTTCTGCTGAGCCAAGAGGAAAAGAAACCCCAAAACAACCAACCTAAAACAGGAAAAAAATATTTTTAAAAATAAAACAAAATTTAAAAGCTTCGGCTCTCCCAGTAAAAGGATGGGAACTGGTGATAAGGGGAAATTATATAAAAATTAATTTTGGGCTCACTTAAATATTTCAATTTTTTAAAAAATTAATTTCTAAACTTTTTAAAGTATTGGCTATTTTTGAAGTTGGAATATAATTTCAAAGCAAGGAACTACCTTTCCTTACCTACCTGGTAATGGCAGTGGAGGCTGTACAGCATAAGGTTGTTGAGAAAAAGGTTTCACGCTACAGAAGTACACAAAGAGAGATGGTTAACAAAACACCAAAACAAAACAACAAAAAAAGACTCTTGACCAACTGTTTGTGCAGATTATATTAAGTATTTCTCCTGAGGGAGAAAAGTGGCAAAAGTGCCTTTGGGAATTTATCTTTCTGTGTGGGCAAGAAAGGGTCATGGAGAAAGACTCAAAAACCAGTAAGGGGCCAGGACTGGACCGAATATTTCCCTGCAGGTGTTCAGCAGGCTCTCCCTGCAGACTTATTATTCAGAGATCCTTCTCAGCCTGTTAATACACTGGCGCCCATTTGTTTGTCCTTTTCTTTCAACCACAGATGGATTTACATTTACGCAGGTGGATATACATCTGGGCTGGACGCCTCTCAGACTTTCGGGCCCAGATTCAGAGATGTTCAACACCCACAACTGAACCCAGCTTTCAAAACAGCTCAGCTCCATTTTAACACCACTGTAAGAAAAATAAGGGTCTGGAGACGCCATCTGACATCAGAGGTGGCAGATACTTCAAGCTTCTGAAAGAACCTCTCACATTGATGCTTCCTCGTTCACTTTCAAGCTAAAGGCATAAAATCTACTTTTTATTTCTCCTAGGATGGCTTCCATTCTTTTACTAGCCATTTTTCCCCACAAGGTATTTTAATAGTATCTGTTCCCTGATCTGCTCCACAAACATTAGCAACAGCACCACAAGAGAGCAGGAACACATGGCTTGCGTGAAGAACACACTCCCTTCCAGCTGCTTGTCCTTAAATTGGCTTAAATTGCTGCCGTTAGGTTATGTGATAAAAAGTGTGTCCCCATACAAACGAAGGAGCACAGAGGAACCGTGGCAGGCAAAGCAACCTCAATAATACTCTGACACAACTACACCCAGGGCCATCACGTGTGAAGAACCAGCCCGTCAAAGGCCCATCTCCACTCTGGGGCAGGGCAGGCCCAGAAAATCCGTCAGAGAAAGGGAGCCGCTGCCCGGGCTGTCCCAGGAGCACCATTGTCCGGGTGTGAAACCAACCCCGTGAGCCAGCTGGGGAGGCTGACAAACCGGCCACCCTGCAAACCGAGAGGCTACTGCCTAGATGGTACAGGACACGTTACGGCATGCACGGGNGAGGGTCAGTACAATTGTCTGTCCATGCCCTGCACCTTGTCAGTGCAGTCTGTCCTATCTTCTCACTAAATTCTATTTCTGTTTGTTCTCCTGCACGAGGACCTCTCAGTTCTGTGTGTCTGTTTGTTCCTGGAGCGCCGGCAGCAAGTGAGGGTGTGCTCACTAGTAATTACCCAGCCAGACTAGCCAGCAAGTGGACGGTTTGGGAGCCAGCTGTGTGTGTCTCCAGGGGTAAGGATGCTTTCAGGGGGACCAAGAGGTTCAGGCCAAATGACAGAGAGACTGCGGCGTCTGGAGGTCGACTGAAAGACCAGTTTGTGTGTGTGTGTTTATCTCAGTGGGAGGCAAACCAAGGAAACTGAAGATCCAGCTACTGGGTGGACTGTGTATCTAAGCCCAGTCACTGGGGAGATTCACTCTGTGTGTGCATTTGTGCGCACACGTGTGTGTTTGTGTGTGCGAGTGAGGGGCCTGCACCAGCAATGGAGGGGGGCTGTGGCCTCGGGGCTCACCTGCCTGGCTGCCAGCACACAGGGAGACACGGGATCCCGGGACAGCCCCGGGATGGATCCACAGCGCATACGTATTTCCCACGTAACACAGCTTCACCCTCACCGGCCCAAGAGGGGTACAGGAGGAGGCTGTTGGTGCTGCTTGTATTTGTGTCAGCGCTGAGCGTTCTCCGTCAGTGCTGTTCCGCGTGGGAGCTGTGTGTATATGCGTGTACGTGCAATGTATATGCGTATTTGTGCGTGTGCCTACCAGGAACACACGCTCACCCTCACTACTGGTTGAACTCGGGAGCACGGAGCTGCAGCAGCCTCGCCTCTACCAGGCTGCTAGATTCAGCAGCTCCCTAAAATAACCCATATTAGGCTGCTTGAGCCATGGGACTCATCAAAGGAGTGTTGAAGGTACCATATGAAGACATAGGGTTTTATCTACTTAAGATTCTCTCCTGACTCTCAGTTTGTCTTCAACCGTGGGCCCTAAGTCTCAGATCCATGATCAGGGAATCTGTCTGAGAGCAAAGATTACATTATCTTAGCATTTTATAAATCTTGTAATAGCTAACAGCGTAGAGGAAGCAGCAGAAGCACCTGCTTTGGAAGCTGACATGAAGGAATACTCACTCTTGGGAAGATCCCGCTTGGCCTGGCAAAGCTCCTTGCCAAAACTGCAAGAGAACAAGATACAGGCAAAAGTCACCACTCTTAGGACAGAAGTGAAAAGCAAGGCTTGCTCCTTTCTCAGGAAAGAAACTGCAAGCTCACAGACTTTTAAAGATGTGACTGAGCTATCTCTCTTCTTTCTACCTCCCTGGTTTCACCCCCGTGGAGGTGCTGACTAGTCTTCGTTTTCTTTCTACACACTACGACTAGTGACATGCAAGCAACTGACCCCATGGTCGTTTTTAATGCTAAATACTACGTAAGCACCTTGTGCCTCCCTCTCCAAAGCTTTAATGATGCTCGCTCTCTTGGAGGGAGCTCCATGGGAGTATTTTGGCAGAAATCAATGCTCAGCAAAAGCTCACCAGGCCTAAATCAAAGGTTAGGGGATGCTGACAGGCCTCCTCTATTAAGGATTTTATATAAGGACCATCAATTTGCGATCTAAGCACTCAGGATGAGCTTGGGAATGATAAACTTGAGAAAAGGTCAGGATGGCCTCAACAGTTTTAATCCAAGAAGATCCTGACTAAGAAAGTGATACAGACACCTGAAAATACTTCAGGCAGCTGAAAACCCGAAGGATCTGACAGTTCTCTCACTTGTGTGTCATTTCAAAAAAAGCATATCGTGAAACTCTATTGTTTTACATCAGTGTGAGCAAAGACTCAGACCCAAACCATTGAAGCCGTATGACAGATTAGCTCTACAAAGACAATGCCTTTTGGCCCACTGTTTCTGATGTTCTCAGGATTTTCCTGAGCAGGTCCCAACACCCTTTCAAATACTCGAGTGTCTTCAGCCCAACTCCTCCAAGACACTGATTCACTCACCCCAGAAACAGCAGGGTAGGCTGGTCGTGGGAGACCAGGCAAGGCCATTTTACTATGGAAAGCAGTTGCAGAGATAATCTGGGCAGATGACATTGTAGCCATACTCTGCATGGCTTTATCTTTAGCTGCCTGATCCTGTGGGCAAGAGTAGAAACAGAAAAAACAGAATTATTATAATGATAAACAACTTGCCTTGTCTAATGCTGCACAACCAGGATTCTCATCAGCTTCTTTGTAGGGAACAAGCATCTTTGAAAACCTGGGCAGTAGACTCACCAATAACTGTTTTAAGAACTCTTCAAAGCATGTAAGTCTTTCACCCATTACTAGAGCTTCAGATGTGATTAATCATCCTTTCTGAAATGCTGGGATCACTGGGTTAGAGACTGCTAAGCATTTATCCTTTCTGTCTGAAGGCTTTCAGCCACACAGCTGAAATGTTTTGTTACGGAAAGTACAATCCTAATTGACTCTTGTGTTTTAATCATTGGTGAGAATATTCAATGGGAAAGACTCTTGCTTATCAAAAAAAACCCCCAAAAACAAGCTCACAAAAGGAGTTTGCCATCATCACTGCAAAGAGACTACCTCAATTTGGGACTGCATTAGTCTCAGGTAGAGTTGATCATTTTGTTCCCATCCCTGGAGAAACAGGAAATCTTAATGACTTCCCAGGGCACATATGCAAGGCCATTCCTTTTTGTGTTTTAACAGGGCTGTGGAATTGCACATGTTTTTACAGGCAATGACAATGCAACAACTAGGGGGTCTGATGTATGTTTAAAACAAATAGCGTTCTTAATTTCTTCTTCCAAGGAATAAATAGACAAACAGAAGCACTTCCCCACATTCTGCCTTTCCTCCTACATCCCCTACAATTAATCTTTGTCCTTCAAACACGCCACATTTATCTGTGACATTAAAATTATAATGGCAATGCCTCAGATGAATTCATGGCTTGGAGGAACTGCTGAAAGAGGTAAGCTCTTGCTGTCTTCTTCAGGAATTCTTGCATTCATTGAACTGCAGTAAGTTCTCACCCTTGGGCCTCTATTCTCTCTAACCCCTCCACTTTCGGTAAGGTTTTCTAAAGTTCAAAGCCCAGGGATCCTGATGTGTCTAACACAAAAACATTTGGAGGAGGCATATCAAAAGTTCAAGAATAAAAGTGGAATGATCAGTAGGAATGGGCAAAACTTACATATCTTCTTTTTTACAGTATCTGTGACTCCTCTTAGTACCATTCGAGTGAATGGAAGGGAAACATTTTAATTGCTGAGAAAGTTCCTAAGATTCTCCAAAGCTATGGGGAAGTTTTTCAGAATCCAGTTTAAATGATGCTTTAGGGAATACTTTAAGAATTACCTACAACATTTCTTAAGAGCAAGGATTCTTTTCTGTTTTTTCATGACATACATAGGGACCATTTCCCAGCTGCCACTGCAGAAAAGGATTTTTTTCCTCCCCTTACTTTCTCACTGGAAAAATCATATTTGTCTACCTGAGTTTATAGATGAGTTTATGGAGAAGAAGCATTTACTTGTGGAAGCATTAAAGAAAAAAAACAATTAAGAAGGGAAAAGATTTTATCTATTAACCCCTGTTGTGTTTTTCTGTTTTGTTTAAATGCCTGACAAACTGCTGGGAAAAGCCTGTTTTTGTAAAAGACATCTCCTTTCTCTTTCAGCTAATAGTTCTGTATTCATTTGTATCGTGTTTCCAGTACAAAAAAAAAAGAAAATTAAGCAACAAAAACTTTTACCAAACATTTGCAATGTTTGTATTTTCTTTTATTATTCTCCAAATGCATAATACTAATACTAATACTCCCACCAAAATTTCCCTCTTTTTCCTTAGTGCAGGTGATATCTATTAGCCACCCAGGACATGGAAAACTAGTGACTTCTGGGAACAGATTTTTCTCCAAGCTTTTCCCTACTTTCCCACCTTTATCTGTCACAGGCACAGTGCACGCTTAGAGAAGACACCCCAATTTGTGTGGAGCCGGTAGTATCATAGTTAATTGCTCTGAAAAGTCAGCATGTAGCTGCTCTGATCTCTAGGATATAAATAGGAAAACCTATTCTCGCTATGGAAAATGAACAGTGATGGACGAACACACAGCTATCGGCAGGAACTTGGAAGAAGGGCAGCAGCTTTTGTGATTTCATTTCTTTGCTATGGAAAATGACTTGCAAAAGCAAAGAGGTAAATGAGTTGAATCAGTGCTAGAGACTTGCCTCCGCAGGCAGAAAGGAAGAGTCTGGTACTGGGGAAGGGCTCATGCAGGCAGCCGGGCAGAGCTCTCAGCATGGCCTGGGGCCGTGCAAGAGGAGAACAACCAACGGCTCCGTGCAGCTCCCCGAGACACCTTCGTTCCCCGAGAACAAAACCGGCCAGCTCCTGTGCGCTAAGTGGAAACAGGCTCGGCTGACGGGCTTTTCAATCATGCCAAATCCCAGAGCTGTGACATGCAAGGAACGGAATCAAGGTTACAGATGTAAGCAGCAGTAAATCTTTTAACAGCCCGGGCAGTTGTTGTTTCCTACTCACTCTACCTTGCTTCTCAAGCAGGCCTCCACCTGAACTGACCACTTAACAGCACCGCAGGTTCCAAGCTTAGGCAGCCGTACCTAGAGGCACTGAATGAGATAGTTGTAATTTGTGGCTCCTTCTCTTTATCAGAGCAGCTGGAAACACAACAGGCTAAGGACAGACACAACCCTGTTTACTGAAATGGACCTGGGGATGGGATGTGGGGGTGCAGCCGTGGCTTAGAGGCAGTCACTGCTTGCACTAGAGGTGCTTGCACCTCAGCGCTGGTCGAGCCTGAGCGCCAGCAGCTCACTCGCAGGCAGCCCACTTCTCCTGGTGCCCAGCGAGGAGCTGCCCAGGCAGCCGAGAGGAAGCACTGACAGCCATCCGCTCAACAGGGCTGGACTGGGCTGTCAAGATCCTCATTGCTACCTGAGCCATGGAAGATCAGGGAAGCCAACACGCTTCCCTCCAGCTGACTCATCGCCACACCACATCAGGAAGGTCAGCGTGCACCCTCCTTCTCTGGCTGTCTCAGTGATACGTAACAAGGACCAGACCTCAGGTCCTGCTCGGCAAGCCCTTTCTGGATGGCTCCCATTCTAACAGGGGACACTCTCTTGTGCCATTGTCACTCATAAACTTGACCTTCTTCACATTTCTGGCAATTCAGTCTGAGCACATAAACCATCTCCCTGCTTCAAATCTGAGTGGAAATAAATGTCAAGAGGTATCAGTTCATTGGCGTGATCTGGGAGCTCTTCCTATAGAAAGGAAAACACAGATTTGCTCAAGCAAGTAGTCAACCATTTTCTTTCTCATTAGCCCAGGCCTCTTCAAATTAGGTCTGAATTAATCAAGGGGCAAAGTCTATTCAGCTGGCACCATTTTACCTGAGAAGATGCCAGCTGGCTTGATTGCTTCCCCCCAGTGTTTATGCCACCCAGAACACTTTCTCACATCATTACCACCAGTAGAGATAGAACTGGCACTGCAGTAACTGTAAGGCTACCACACCACCAGGGACCGGTTACTTGTCAGCATTTGTAACCATAAACCCCTCCTGCTCAGGCAAACACTCTTTGCATACTCCCAAATCTAAGGGTCTTTCAGACTTGGATGACAGCAGCATAAACCGGAGGTAGAAATCAGACACATAAAAATTAAAGTTATTGTTTCTTTATTCTTTAAATAGAATTGCTCCAGACGTCACAGAGCTACAACAATACAAGTGTTTGCACAACACTTCCTGGGAAGTACCTTTTCCTCCCCAGCTTACTACAGCTCAGTGGCTAATCTCACCCTTTTTTAAGGCTATTCAAAGAGGGAATGGATGAGGGAATGGTTGGCTCGGGGGGCTTGTGTGATATGTTAAAGGATACCCAATCATACCTTGAGCTTGGCTTGGATCTCTCTAGCTTTTCGTCTTGCCAGGACCTGGATGTGACTAGATACCTGCATTGAAAGAAAAAATCCATCTTCATTCCAGAGAAGTACTTGCTAGCTACTTGCAGAAGCAAACATACTTCAGGCACCTTGTGCAACAGGGTTAGGGGGAGGGGAGCTTGAGGTAGCAATGAGATACTTCTCTGAACATAACTTAAAGTGTCATGAAATGAGGTGGGGGACCAGCAAATATGGGTCATTTAAGGCCTTTTCCAATTCAAATGGCTTTATCAAGCCAGAGACCTCTTCTAAAACTAAAGAACCCATCCTTAAATCTAGGGATTGAGAATTCTTATCTCTTTGCTCCCCATCTTGGCCTCTCTCGGGAGAAGGGAAACCCATGTTCCATATCCCTGGCCGCTATATGACTCTCAGAACTTCCCCATATCTAATGTGGGCTGAAATGCATCATAGAATGATTTAGGTTGGAAGGAACTTCTGGATGTCATCCGCCAACCCCCCACCCAAAGCAGGTCTAGGTTGCTCAGTGCTTTGTCCAGCATAGCCTGGACTCTCATTCCCAAATTACAAAGATTCCTTTTTCATCCCACGTGCCAGGTATTTTCAAAATCACAATTGCTGTCCACCTGTCTGGGCTGAACAAAGAATCTTCATATAGAGAACCACTGATGTTCAGTGAAACGTTCATGAGCAGACCAAACAAATCAAATCACACACTGTTTAACAGTAGTAAAATTTGTGTGTCATGATATGGGAGACCTGAGCATTACAGTCCTACTGTAAAATGCCTGAGCTGACCCTTCCCACCATTCTGATTAACCAGCTCAGCACAACCACCTCTTTCCGGCAAAGCCAGAATCTAACAGCAAGTGAACAGCAGGGGATTTGTTCTCATAAGCCCTCATCATGTCTAGTGGTCCAAAGAAGCTAATGTTTACAGGGAAAACTTTACACTTACCTGTTTCCTTGTGCGTGTTTTCCCTGTTCTCAGCTTAATATAGCGGGCAATCAGCTCATTTCGGCCTGGAACAAAGAAATAATGCAAATACAACTTTAGAAAGCTATGACCCCAGGGAAAAGATGCACAATGGATTTATCTATCTATAGAGATCACCAGTGGCGTGATACCCTGTCACACTATTTTCTTTC
Source organism: Pelecanoides urinatrix (assembly GCA_013400755.1). Classification (NCBI taxonomy): domain Eukaryota; kingdom Metazoa; phylum Chordata; class Aves; order Procellariiformes; family Procellariidae; genus Pelecanoides; species Pelecanoides urinatrix. The sequence continues at coordinate 184,993 of VZTQ01014126.1, forward strand.
ATAGAAAGGTACTCATTAGTTCATATGGTAGAGGTCTGAGTTTTAGGAGCAGAACTTTGGGCTGCAAATTCTATTTCCCAGTTTGCACATGTAAAGCTTAAAATTGCCAATAAAAAGGAGAATCATATGTTTTGCTGAATAATTACATTACCACAGCATGCAGAAGCTCTAAACACAGATCAAGATCACCAGTACAAACAAAGAAAAAGGAAAGCCACTCGCCCTAAAACATTCAGAAAGGGAAGAAGGAAGATCCAGGAAACAACAGGCCAGTCAGCCTCACCTCAATCCCTGGGAGCTGATGGAGCACATCATCTTGGAAACCATTTCCAGATACATGAAGGACAAGAACGTGATTGAAGTAGTCCACATGGGAAACATGGGAAAGTAGTTACAAATGGGAAATCATATTTAACCAACCTGATAGTTTCTACAGTGAGGTGACTATCTTGGTGGATGAGTACAGAGCTCGCACGTATTGTGACTCTGGTAAGGCTTTTGACCCTGTCTCCCATAACATCCTCATAGCAACCTGACAAAGGATGGGTTAGATAAGCAGACGAGGAGGTGAATTGAAAACTGGCTGAATGGATGGGCCCAGAGGGCTTTAATCAGCGGCAAAAAGTCCAGCTAGAGACAAGTCTCCAGTGGTGTACTGGGGCGAATACTGTTCAACATCGTCATTAATGACCTGGACATAGTGCAGCCTCAGCAAGTTCATAGACAATACAAAACTGTGAAGAGGCTGATGATGACGGCTACGCTGCCATTCAGAAGGACCTTGAGTGGAGAAATGGGACAACAGGAACCTCATGAAGTTCAACAACAGAAAATGCAAAGTCCTGCACCTGGGGAAAAATAACCCCAAGCACCAGTATATGTGGGGGGCTGAGCATCTGGAAAGCAGCTTTGCAGAAAAGGACTTGGGGGTCCTGGTAGACAGCGAGCTGACCATGAGCCAGCAACGCGTCCTCATGGCAAAGGTGGCCAACAGCATCCCAGGCTGTATAAGGAGGATTGTTGCCAACAGGTCAAGGGAGGTGATCTTTCATCTCTACTCAGGACTGCTGAGGCAACATCTGGAGTACAGCATCCAGTTCTGGGCTCCTTGGCACGAGAAAGATGTGGGCATACTGGATTGAGTCCAGCAAAAGGTCCACAAAAATGATTAAGGGACTGGAGAATCTTTCACATGAGGAGAAGCTGAGAGCTGGGACCGTTTCGTCTGGAGAAGACTCGGGGGGAGTTTTATCAATGCATATAACTGAGGGGAAGCAATGAAGAAGAGGGAAGCAGCCTCTTCTCAATAGTGCCCAGTGAGAGGACAGGAAACAGTCCTCTGTTTGGATTAGATACTAAAATACATGAAATTCCTAAATTTCATGGGACTAAAACTAAAATACATGAAATTCCATCTGAAAACAAGGAGGGGAAAAAAAAAAACCAAAACCAAAAAACAACACACAACTTTTTTACTGTAAGCATGGTCAAACACTGGCACAGGCTGCCCCGAGAGGTTGCAGAGTCTCCATCCTTGGAGATGCTCAAAACCTGACTGGACACAATCCTGGGTAACTCGCTGTAGCTGACCCTGCTTAAGCAGCAGGGCCAGACTAGACAATCTGAAGAGATGCCTTCCACTCTAAATGAGTCTGTCGTTCTGTGAGTCTAAGTACAAGAAAATAAACAACAATGAGGAAGTACATGGAAATAGTTACAGAGAATTTATCAGTGTGGCATGACACAGTGAATTAAAAGTGCTTTCAGACTCTTGCAGGCATCCCAAAAAAGGAGCATTCTTCAGAAGAGGTATAGAGAAGGAAGCTTAGCTTTGTGGAAGCTTTGGGGAGCTCCCATAAACAGGAAGGTGGGGCACTGGCTGGAAGAGGTGAAGGAATCCTTCAAGCATACATTGCAGGCTGAAGACAGGTTTTACACCTTGATTTTAAGAGATGACACAGTGAGATTAGGCCCTTCAGGGCCAAGGGAAATGAAGACAAGTAGCTTTATGTTCAGTGTGAGCGGAGAGGCCAATGCAGAGATGCAAAGAAAAGACGCTCAGGGTGACAGATGAGGAAAATGGTATTAACAGCAACATGAATGAAATGGCTGATGAAACATAAAGCTACAGGGTCACTGGTACAGAATTTGAAATTGCTTGGAATGAGAGCAGGAAACTGCAGAAGACTCATGTCCAGGATTTAAAAAATCAGGAAGAGAAGCAGAGAAGGCTGAGCTACGGACAACCTCAGCAGTGAACAGGAGAAGCAAGCTCAGACCGGGCTCACAGCCAGCACCAGAGAACTGTTTGAGAGCGGGCACCAAGGCACGAGGCAGACTGTGCCGGTTCCACTGGCTCCCACGTGTCAAATCTAAGCAGACACACAGATTTTATTCTCTTCCTGGAGATGGAGGAATAAAGAGCAGAAACAGAAAAGCAGCAGCTACACATCTGAACTCTAGGCTGATTCAAGGCTGAGAACAGGACAGAAAGAGCAGGCTCTGCAAAATAACACATCTGTGGTGACCACACTAGTAGCGATACAGTACCTCAATAAGAAGTTGGGAGTGGGAAGTGCAAGGCTGTGAGACGTCTTGTATGGCTGCAAGTGTTTGACGAATGAAGCAGGAATAAACTGGGAAGCAAAGCCACAGCTCTTGTGAAGTTTATTTATAACAAAATTATAAAAAACCCCCATTATTTTCTATGGAAAGTTTATGGGCTGAATGGAGAACTTGTACATTAGGACATCACAGACATCAAAAAAGCAAGCAGTGAAAATAGATGCAATATTTATTCCAGTAGTTTAATACTGCATGAAAAAGTTGCCATTTATTTTTATTTTAAACCCTTGTTTAACTCAACCCTGAAAAAAATGAATGCAAGGAAGGACTCTATTCTAGAGATTGACCATCCAACCCTTTAGGGAAGGGCTGGCAAAGCTCCTATTTCCATCTGTTTCTGAAACAGAAGAATGCAAATGTCCATGACTGCATTTAGGCCACGTTCATGAAACATAACCAAAGCACATATAGGGATGGGAAAGCATTTTACATTTACAGCTCTTAATCTTTTCCTATTGGTGTCATTACAGAAGCTCTACTTATTCCCCTGGGAGAAGAATCAGGTCTGTAGCTGAGAAAAGAAAACAGCTCCAGCTCCTCTATACATAAATTAGGAACTATTTCTGTGCCAGAAACACACTGCCCAGCATGTAACCACTGACCTCTTCGGTTCCCACCGTTTCAGCATTAGCACGGTGACGTGCCCAGGAGAGTTTGATGGGAGCAGATGCTGTTGTGCTCCCTTCCACCTGCCTGCTTTTCCAACCAATGTAACCATTTTCACAAGGCCGAGACCAATTTCTAGCGAAGGCACACCCACACCACCTTTTTCTAGTGCCAGGAATAATATTTATGGCTTTTCAAAGCCTCCATCTGTTGGACATGGGTCCAAGTTGAAAGGTAAGAAACAGCAGAAGTGATTCTTCTCGCACCGATGCCAGCATATATGAAATTTCAGAAGGACAGTTTGACACACATCAGAAGTGGGAAATGTACGGAACAAAACAAGGTGCTCAAACGCCATTATCTATAAAGAAACAAGAAGGAAAATTTATATACACTAAGAGGTGTATACACCCCTCCTTTGAGGGGCAAGGGGAATGAGTTAATGGAAGAGAGAGGAAAAGCGAGCCTTGAGAAAAAGTGGATGTGGAGAATTTCAGGCAAACGTTTAAAGGCTGCATATTGGGCTATACTGACAACCTGAACACGTGGAAACTCTCCAGACGCTGGCTCAAATATGGGTCATTCTTGCAAAACTAATTTCAATGGATTCTCGACCAGCTATAATAAATGTTATGGAGCAAATTCAGCTTTGTTGTGTTTCCATGAAAGTCAAGAACTTGCCCAGACTGAGCAGTCCGACAGAGCACTATTCTGCTTCGGCAGTAATCTGTGTGAGAGGACGCCACGAACAGCCCTGTGCCAGTCACAGCCAATTCCAGCCATCTCCAAAATGGATGAAAAGAACAATCCATCAAAACTTCAGCCAGTCAGAGGCGCACAAGCTACCCGTGCTCAAACATATTTTGGAAAGGGCAATAGCCACCAGGGGCAGGAGACACATGAGGAGACACACAAAAGGAACAACAAAAAGGAAATGTGAGGATGCGCAGAAGGAGAAACGCAAGATATGTAAAGACACATTTGGAGAAAAGGAAGGCGAAAAAGAGACAGGCGGTAGGGGACATTGTTGGGGACTTGGCTGGAAAAATACTCTTGGAAAGAGGTGGCCCATGGCAGGAGGAGTACACTTTGCGGCAGCTGCAGCCCCTGGACCCATGCCAGAGCAGGGACAACCCCGAAAGGACTGCAGCCCATCAAGAACCCACGTAGGAGCAGAGGAGCAGCAGGAAGCAAGGAGCACCAGAGGAAAAAAATAACTGAAAAGCAAGGACTGGCAGAAAGAAACCTTTACACAGTGACCCCAACCTCCTGCGCCTCACAGCACCTCATCAAAGGAATTAGGAGGGACTGAGTGTTATAGAGAATAAAACAGGGGAAGCTGAGACTAGGAAGCGGGGACAAGAGGCAATAAACTGTAGCTGAGCCTGGGAAAGTGGGAGGCATTTCCCTAAGCGTGTGTTTAGCTGTTTGTCTTTGACAACATCAGCAAAAATTGCAAAGCTCTCTCAGGCCATGTACTTCACTGGAGAAGACTAGAGGGAGGGGAAACTGTTGTACAAATTGCACGTATTAGAAGTTGCTATAGAAATTCTCTAGAGAGAAATTTTCTAGAGAGAACATTCAAATGTGGATCCTCAAAACTTCCATTTTTAGAATTCACTTCCCACTTGCCACCACCTCTTATACAGCCTTCCTCTTCCAGAAGTGTGTCCCCACAGAGCCAGGGAGAAACAGAAAGGTGGCAGGGTATATTAAGCTAATAAAGATACTGGTAGCAAAAAAAGCAGATCACTCTACAAAGACATTAGCATCACAGGGATTACTAAATATAGAACTATGCAAATTGTCAAGCCCAGTAAACTCCGCAGCAAGAACGTATTAAATTACCATGAATCAAAACTGCAAGAGAAGCAAGTCCGAAATGCCTTTTGTTTTTCTTATCAGAAGTTGGATGTAAGCAGGTATTATGCTGCTGGAAGCCTGTAGGTTCGCAGCCTCTGGAAAGCACTTTCTTTGTTTCACAACCCTGGCTGCAGGGTCAGCGAAGACTAGCACTCCTCATTTGGCTGGAACAGGCAGAGCTGTCATAAATCGTCAGATGGTTCATTTTTTAGAGCCATGTGAAGTGTCCCTCGGTAATCTGATCATATGTTGTGTTCTTAGAATAACTCCCGCTGAAGCCTGCCATGGTCACCAGAACCTGCCAACAGTTGTGCCTCCTCTGTCGAAACCGCGCATTGGGTTTCATGAAGATCTAGCCAACATACCAACTGCAGCGCAGCACCCAAAAGCTCTTTATCCTCCCTGCAGCCTTCCCCTTGGAAGCAGGGCATGAAAAAAGGAATAAAGAGATACTCTCTTATGCTCTGTACCTCTCACTCCTAACAGATAAATTTCCAAGAGTATCAATTTAGCTCCCACTCCGTCTTACACTAAATTGCAAAATTTTGCATTCAGTAGTTATCCAGGAAGGTGTTGCTAAGAGAAGTGAATAAAGAGGGTTTTGGATTCTCCGTTCTGTACCTGCGCTCCTTTCAGTAGAAGGGAGAGAAGCGTCTGCCTCTAAGGAAGGGGGAAAATCAAGGAAATTCCCACAGCTATAGAAAGCATTCCCCAGCCCTAGCCAGCCGCGCTGGCTTTCTGCTAGTAATGGTATATTACTGCTTGTACGAGAGGCAGATAAAGCATCTCTTGAAGCCTTACACTTCCTTGCGCACCTGTTGCCAAAGAACGCAGAAGAACCAAAAGCCTCTCTTCTGTGATGAGTGAGAGCAAAGAACTCAATGATTTCTGCAAAATCTTTCCAGTGGGAAACTCCATGAAAGTAGTGCTACCAAGAAGCAGATATCTTTTCTGTACCCAAAGCAAACATATGCACCTACCTGTGAAGTGCAGCAAAGATAAGAGAACTACAGAAGCAACTATCCAGCTGTATCCAGTGAAAGGTTAATCAAAGCAAGGTCAAGGAAGCCATCTCAACTATCATTTCAATTTCTTTGTGTCATTTAATGATAGCTCCTGGGACGTGGCTGTCTCCTGAACTTGCTAAGCATTTAGTTAACTGTTGATTACAATCAACATAAACATAATGAACTGTGTGCATCAGACAGCATGACAAATAAATCTAGACACAAGAGGGAATTTAAGGACACCTCAGCTGCCCACCAAATGATTTGTGGGCATCTCTATGCATATGAAGCAAAACTAACTGCTGAGCAAGTCTTACCAGAATGACACTTAAGGCCAAAGCAGTGTGTGTTATGTTCACATGTGCGTGTACGATATGGGACTAACTGCCACTGGGGTCTGCCCCGATCCATACTACCTTGCACAGCCTTACTTTCCATTTCTCATTCCACTGCTTCCTCCTCCCAGCTACAATAAATGCCCTCCTGGGCATCACCTTTCCCAGAGACAGGGCTGCATGTGTCAAAACCCATATTTTTGTCTTTCTGATGGCTCATCCCATCTTCTCACCAAAATGCACAGACACTCAACTCTTACTGATATAATCTAACATTAGTTTTAATGCTATCTTTATTAGACTTTCCCTTCATCACAAACCATCTCTTCTTACCAAAGCCTTGGTGAGAATATGCTGCTAGCTTCCCAATTTCCCAGCCCAGCTTTTTCAAGGCAAGAGAAAATGCTATACATGACCTCTCCTTCTCTGGCCTGGGTTCCCTTCATCCCTTCCTATCTTCCTTGACTTTTGGCAATCGTTAATGTCACATCTTTCTCGATTACTTAGCATGCTTGCTTTCAACCTGAAAATCTCTTTTTCTGGAAACTTGTTTATGAAGTTTTAGACTTTGGCCTCTACTCTCCCCCTCTTTCTGAGCTTTGTCTTGATATACAACTTATAAAATATAGTGATGATGTTGAGCACCCAAACTCTTTCAAAGGCTAAATCCTTCCCTCCCTCTCTGTTTCAGCTCCTACTTTTACTATTAATTCCACTACCAAAGCTGAGGCTATCCCCAAAGTCAATAGAAATTCTGCAATAACCATCTCCCTATTCATCCCTATCTTTCCACCTCTCCTTGAGAACCTCCATCCTCATTCTCTCACCATTAATCTCTAAACTCTGTTGTTTGCTCGTCACTGATCTTCAGTCTTCGTTGGTACCTATAAACTAAACATACTGAGCAAGTAATGCAGCATGGTGTCTCGTTTTTTCCCATTTACCTGGACTGCAACTGTGGCAAATCCCTGTTGGAAGTAGGGACTCCCAACAGCAGTGGACAGTCTTAAGAGCAGCATGTTTATTTTTAGTTAGGAGCAGGAGACAACTCTTTAAATGATATGTTAATAACAACAAAGTTCACTCTGATCAAGCTCTTTGAGGCTTTTTTTAACAACCTGTATTTTTATTCCTAACTTTTACACTGAATCCAGAGAACTGTATTCGAGAGGCAATAAAAGAACTTAATACATCACTATGATCACTATCATACTGGGATCACTTCCCATGAAAGAGACCACAGAAAACCAGACTGCATTTTACTGCGCTGGCCTATCCTATGAAGACATCTCTCCCCCCACCAATGCAGAACTTCAGTGCTTAATAGTCAGGTTCGAGCTCCCATAACACAGTTACCCACAGCAGAGAATTTTATACTCAGCTGTGAGAAGGTTTCCTCACTCTGATCATTTATTCCATGCTTGAATTTGCTCAGCATTAACATTCCACAAGAAGATTCCCTGAGCTCATGCAGTCCCTACAATAAGGGGATTTTGAGATGAAGAGTCAAAGAAAGCTGAGCCAGCACTTCTGAAAAACATCAAAACAATCAGATCCCTGAAAACATGACATTGAAGCGATTAGCACCGCCACATCGTCAGCTCTTCCCTGACATACCTGTTTTCATCATTTGACTGTGCAAGCGCTGAGCTCCTTCCTCTTCTGAAATGACAAAGAAGTTGAAGCTTTATTTGCTGGGCAGAACGCGCCAGTCAAGCACCTCACGTGGGGAAACGGCGGTGGGGTGCTCAGTCTGCCCGAGGTCTCACTGCCTCACTGGTCTAAACGAAACCCCATCTTGCGTAAAAGGCCTTTTGCTGGGAAGGTTAGTGTTTACTCCTCTCCTTTCCCACTGCCTAATCTAAATCCACACCTAGAAACACAAGAAGTGCTATCCCCATTCAGAAACTGCTGTTTCTTGATGGCCGGTTTAAGACGCTTCACACAAGATGCACGACTGAGGGATAATAATTACAGACCCGGCAGGTCTTGGGAAGCTGCTTGTTGGTTCCAAACAAGGAGTAGAGATAAATGGCAAGTCAGTCACAACAGGTGTAGTTACAGCAACAAATTCTTCATCAACAAAACAACCTGAAGAGGTTCCCCTCTCCTCAGCTGGTCATTCCTCCTCCTGCAATATTCCATCAACTCCTGTGTGCAGCTGTACTCATTAAATTGCTGGAAGAAGGGGAGGGGGAATGGGGCAGAACAACTGACACGCACCACTCTAAACTAATTACCAAAAATTCAAAAATAAGCCCCGCCATCCCCGGTTTGGATTTTGTTGTTGGTTTTGTTTTTCCCGACCAGCCTATTTTTAACTGGATTGGTGAATTAGTTCATTTTGTGGCCACATTAACCACAGCATTGGCAGAGCAGAGAGAAGAGAGGAAGAATCAGGGCAGAACTTCTTAAACCAGTTTTGCCACCAGAGAAACTGTAGCCTGGAACTGTACTCCACCTAACCCTCACGTACACACAGACTGGTAAGAAAACGCGCAAAGCTCTTCCTGTGCTCGCATCATTTGTCTAAAGGCTAGGCAGAGTTAAAGTGCCTCCTAATTACTGCCCTAAAGACATGTGGAGTTACTCCTTGTAAGTAAGATGAGCTTTCACTAAGGTACAACAATGTACGCATGCAGCAATCCCTCACCATCAGCCTAAGGGGAAGCTCCAGGCTACGCAGCTCTTCACCACCCCTCAGCCTTTAATACAGTTTTTCAGTGCATAAATTGAATGTCCTCATCAGCTGTGTTTTCCCACATTATCACTTCAGGCCATAGAAATGTAAGATAATCCATCCAATAAGTACTCGTCCATATACACGTTAAGGGCTGCAACAGGAACAGAGCTGGGACTTGTTCTGGTGCTTCCCAGGGTACGACTGTTGAGAATCTTACAGAAATTGTTTAGATTCAGTTTGGCTGGGAAATCCCACAATCACACCAAAGCAGCTGCGTACAGTAACACGAGCCTTTCATATGCCAGGGAGTGTATCAAATAACAGCCAATAACAATCCCAGATGGAAAGGCATGTCAAACTAACAACTTTCAGTCCCTTAGGACACCTGAGAATGACAACATTATACAGGCACAAACATACCTGAGTCACCACCCCTGGAGGTATTTAAAAGACGTGTAGATGAGGTGCATAGGGACATGGTTTAGTGGGCATGGGGGGGTTGGGTTGATGGTTGGACTTGATGGTCTTAGAGGTCTTATCCAACCTTAGTGAATCTATGATTCTATTCTATACTTTACTCACTAAAGCCCAGGTTCAGAAAAACATCACCGTTGAGGGTAGCACTGAAACTAATGCTTAACTATAACAACATCCTCCAGTTCCCATGAGCTGAAGTTCTACATTACAGACCCAGACACCTGCTAAATTCTTCCTTAGGTCAACAAACATCTTGTCTGCTTGTTTCAATAACTGCCAATAGGTGCAGGGTATCTGAAAGCAACTCTCAATAGTGCTTCAGTGGTATTATAGAATCATAGAATTGTAGAATCACCAAGGTTGGAAAAGACCTCTAAGGTCATCCAGTCCAACATCAACCCAACCCCCCCATGCCCACTAAACCATGTCCCCAAGCGCCTCATCTACACGTCTTTTAAATCCCTCCAGGGATGGGGACTCCACCACTGCCCTGGGCAGCCTGTGCCAAGGCCTGACCACTCTTTCAGGAAAGAAATTTCTCCTCATGTCCAACCTAAACCTCCCCTGGCACAACTTGAGGCCGTTTCCTCTCGTCCCATCGCTGTTACTTGGGAGAAGAGACCGACCCCCCCTCGCTCCAACCTCCCTTCAGGCAGTTGCAGAGCGCGATGAGGTCTCCCCTCAGCCTCCTCTTCTCCAGGCTGAACACCCCCAGTTCCCTCAGCCGCTCCCCATCAGACTTGTGCTCCAGGCCCTTCCCCAGCTCCGTTGCCCTTCTCTGGACACGCTCCAGCCCCTCCATGTCCTTCTTGTCGTGAGGGGCCCAAAACTGAACCCAGGATTCGAGGTGCGGCCTCACCAGTGCCCAGTCCAGGGGCACGATCCCCTCCCTGCTCCTGCTGGCCACACCAGTGCTGATACAGGCCAGGATGCCGTTGGCCTTCTTGGCCACCTGGGCACGCTGCCGGCTCGTGTTCAGCCGCTGTCGACCAGCCCCCCCAGGTCCTTCTCCTCTGGGCACTTTCCAGCCGCTCTTCCCCAAGCCTGGAGCGGTGCCTGGGGTTGTTGTGGCCCAAGGGCAGGACCCGGGACTTGGCCTTGTTGAACCTCATCCATTGGCCTCGGCCCATCGATCCGGCCTGTCCAGGTCCCTCTGCAGAGCCTTGAGCAGATCAACACTCCCGCCCAGCTTGGTGTCGTCTGCAAACAACATATTGCGTCGAAGGATAGCAAAAACTTCAGCACCTCTCCTCCTCCTCCTCATTTTGTGGTCAGCTGCCTGCGCTGGCACCAACAGCACACTGCTTCTTGCAGACCTCTGCCCAAGCGCTGATCTTGTGCTCATGCCCAGATAACAGGCCGACCAAGTACTCAAAGCTTCAGCTATCCCAGAAATCGGAGCTAAAAGGGGTCCGAGAGATCCATGCAGTGACTCGCTGCGTGACCAGCACAGAACCCTGCAGTTCTCAAGGCGTCTGGCTTGGTGTGGCTTAGTCCTGTGAGGAGTTGTGACTGCTTCACTCGACAGGTAAGGCTACACCAGGAGCCAGTCCCGGCCAACTGACTGAAAATTATGCAGTAGCTGCAAGGAGAGCAGAAGAACCCATCTTGCATTATATGAATAAATGAATACCGATTCTGTAAGTGGAATGGCTGCCACTTCACCCATCTTCAGTTTTCGCCATCATAATTTAGAGTGCAGTCATCATCCATGATTACTTTAAACCATCAAGTTATTAGCTTCAGCTTAAACGAATGGCTGGCTACTGCGGAAAAAGTGTTCGCCTTTTGCCCCTAACTCCCTCTCACCAGATCATTCCACAGGTCAGTTCAACTCTCTAATCTGGCAGAAGTCTGTCCAGCTCATTTTGCCAGAGTAGTTTGCTCAGTTTAGCAAGCTAAAATGGATCAGCAAGGAGTCTGCTGGAATCTGAAGTTAGACTAAAGAGTGGGAGCACAAAACCGGGAGCAGAGCCGGGGAGCAAGGAAACGGGAGTGGTAACTCCCTCTTTTCTTCTGCAGTGAACTGTCCGGTCATCTCACTGTTTCTGAAGGAAATATATTCTTGGTCTCAACACAGAACAGTTTTACACCATCCCAGCACTAGCAGAAATAGTTATTAAAGATGTCATATTCTGTAACAGGTAAAAAGAGAATGTGGACAGAAAAGCCTAGCAGAAGCCTAGCCTTCATAACTGGTAGCTACCCAGGAACCGGTCTGGATAATAGCTGAATTCTGCCAAGCTCATAAAATTTCCTTACTGTGGCTTGAGACATTTCCCCTGGCTCTCTTTCTGCTCCTAAACTGGAGCAATTCTGTTCTACATTCTTTAAACGCCTGTTTCCTGACTGAGTTTTCAGCCTAAGTCTGATAGATAGCTGGGCAACCACGATTCAGGCAGTGACAGGAGAGCAGGAACAAGAGGATGACCAAACTATTTAAGCCGCAGCGATACCTAAAAATGCATATAGATCCAGAAGGAAATTTGCAGATATCTAGGTGCTTCAACCAGCTTCCAGATGAAAGCTGCTGTATCTAGAATTGTCAAATCACTTTCCTCCAATCTTGGCCAGAAAGGATCAGACTAGAGATGAACAGCTTAAGTAGAGCTGGCTTTGCCTCCGGGCACAGGAGCAGATGAAATGACCTTTGAAGGTCCCTCCCAGCACCATTTTCTATGATTCTACAAATAAAGATGATGATGCAGCGTTCATATGCAGGAATGCTCATAACACACAGTCAAGGTTGAAGACAAATTGTGCTAAATACCACACGTGCACGTGTGTTTCCCTGCAATACTGTCGTGCTTAGAAATCGGCCGATGTCTAAAGCCCTCGGAGTCAACAACTCGGGTCATTCCTATGGGGTTACCTCATCGAGAACTGGGTACGCTCCTGGCACTCCAGTCCACAGACTCCAGTCTAAGGTCCTGACAAGGGATTTGCAATTACTGTACAAATCACCCTCGAGAGGAAAGAGTGACTCTAAAGACATTTTGCATGAAAAATTTTCAATGCAAAGTGTTCCCTCCTGTTCAAGAAGCTAGAGACGGAGCAAGACCATGCCTGAATATGCGCATGCCGTGAGCCTCAGAGTACCCAGAAGATGGGTCACAAGTTCAAGGTGACAGCAACGAGGAACAGCTGCTGGCTGTGCACCCTTCACAGCAGGTGTACCCAGGCCCCAGAGGTTTAATTCAGCTCTGCCAGTGACCGACAGACTTACAAGACCATCTGTCTGGGCACAAACTGCACACAGCCTTCCCAGTTTTGCTGCCCAGATCTTCACCATACACAGACAATACGGGACTTGTTACGGATTAGCTAATGAGCAACTGTTTAAACCAATAGACAGTCCTCGTTCTCCTGTGCTCATTATCTGGATCCTACATGAATGAGAAGACCGCCTCTTCTTTTCGCTGTAATACTGTCTTTTTCTGATCAAGCAGCTTTCCTTCACTTTTGGGCACCCCTTAAGGCACTAGAACCTGGAAAGATTATATTGTCTTGTCCTGGTTTTGCTTATCAGATGTATAGGGATACTTCAATAAAGTTTTGTTAAGTTATATTTCAAACACGCCCTCCAGCAATAAGGCATGCCTTTGAAAGAGACTTTAAGAGAGAGTTCATGTGATAGGTTTTGCTTACTTGCACTGTAGAAATAAGAAAGCTCCTCTTTTCCTGCGCCAAGTCTCCACACAGTCTCCGTATTGACACTGATCAGCTCCCTCTGTGTATGTGCAGCACCTTGCTTGAGAAATGCCATCACCCTCCCCTACCCAGTGCCTGACTAGTCAACAGAATTAAGACAAATTCTGAGGAAGCACTCCTTGTATTTATCTTGATTTGCTCTTCCTGTTGCAGACCTGAGAAAGGGCCTCTGTGTCCATCAGTCTAATAAACTTATTCACGTCACAAAAACACACATCGTATAAATCATAATACTAACAATTTTGAATAAAACTGCAGATATTCACAGGGGAAAGCAATATTCGGCCACCACCTAATACCCACTGTTCTCCGTTTCCCATGTAAAATCATAGTAAGCTGACTCTAGAATCCACCTCTCGCTCAAACAGAACACGCATACACACGCTCACACAGCATTCCTTGGGACTAGTTTTACAAATACATTCCTTACAGTTTTGTCTGATACAATTTTACAAGTCCCCAACAGCAGCATTTCCATTCTAACTCCTTACAGAAGCGAGATCCCTCAGCACTGAGCACCGTGCTGTCAGGAAGCTGCTGCTGATACCCATCCTGTATTCCTTCTTTCTCTCCCATTAATCCTAGTCATGCTCACATGTTCCACATAAAATCCCTCTCCCTCCTAAATGTTAACACCCTTCAAATATTTTTAGACTGTTATTATGTGTCCCCCCACCCTCCACCTTTCAGTCATCGCTTAGCCAAGCTATGTATATTTAGCTACTTTAATCTTTCCACCTAAATCAGTCCCTTCAACTCCCAGAGCTCGATGTTAAGTCTGGTATGCTTGTTGCTCTTCTCAGAACTCAGTCCTTGTTTCTGAGATCTTTCTGGTAATGCGTTTGCAAAAACCTGTCCGGAAGAAAGTTTAACATATGCTTGTTTTAAGGAAAAAAGAAACCCAAGCCAGTGGACATTATTAATTTTCATTTTCCAAGTCTGATTTTTTCCCCAGGTTTTGAATTCAATCTGAAATTATAAATGTAAATTAACATTATGTATATTTAAGAGCAGATTAGCAACGGGAAATATTTGGATCCAATTGTGAAAGTACGCAGTATTTTTAAAAACGTAAAAAAACCACTAAGGCTTTTTTAGTAAAGTAAAAAACTTTTCAGAAAACTGGAAATATGTAAAGTTATCCAGAAGCACAGGAGAAGCGAAACAATGACCTGCACAAGGGAAAAGGCTGACAAATGAAAATGAAATAGTCTCTCAGGTACAAGGCAGATGAGCGCGTACAGCTACAAAGCATAAAGTTGGTTTACTGAACTAGAGATCAGTTAAACTGGCTGTGTTATTTACAACGCAAAAGAATCAGAACAAGTGCCTTGCTGACAATATAGCACTACAGATCAACTCTATCTTAGAGAATTACTAAACGTTTGAAATTTAGAAATGAAAAAGTCAGAAGAAGAGCCAAAAGGGTAATATAATGTTGCTTATGAAGGAATTTACTCGCACAGGACGAAAGCTCTGTGGCTGCAGACATATACAGTGGGAAAAACATAATCCTACACAACACACTTGGTTTTATGGCTGACAGATAAAAATGGGACTACAAAGCTGCCAAAAACCAAAAGGGACAGGAAAAAGCATGTGCCCTTTGAAACAACAGAATAAAGCCCCCAAAAAAGCAGTCACAATAATTTTGATAACATGTAATACACAATAAAACTGCTAATGTATTTCTGTTCAGTACTAAGTATGTTAAGGAAAGATGCCACAGCCAGTACTATTGACTCTACTAACTGCAACAGCAAGCGGTTTCCTGGCTGGTTGGCATTTCAGAAGTGGTGAATTCCTCAATATTCACAAAATGCTCAGAACTCATGGAAAAATATTTCTTTTTATGTTTGCATGGAGAAAACACCAGTTGAACTGACATACAGTTTAACATGAAGAACCCTAAACTTGGCTTACAAAGGAGATGGAAGGAAAAATTTGACAAACTCCCGCAGAAGTTTAACCTGTTGCAAAGGTCTCCAGAAATCTGGTTTCATCTAGTCAACAACAATGAACCACACGAAAGCTGAAAGCTGACTCAGTGAACTAACACCTTGTTACTGAGCAACTCCAAAAACATCACACCTACCACCAGAAAAAGGAGAGGAGGGAAAAGTCTGACCGATTGTCCACGAATCTAAGTTTCACCTGTCTTCCAGTGTTTAAAATGGGAGATTCAATTTAGTTAGCCAAACTGTGAGATAAAGGGATGTTCCACGGTTCCCTGGTCACAGTAATGGAAGGGACAGGAACCGCAGAAGTATCTCTCTGAGGGGTATCACAGCTGAAATCCAAATTTTGCAATTACTGGGGCCAGCCAGTTCAGTGTCAACTGAGCAGATTCTCAGCATGTTCCAATTGCTTTGATTGAAACATCATCAGGTGAGATGCTAAACTAGATACAGAAGAAAGCATGTGAAGACTGACACCTTGAAGGTTTTCATATTTGTAATAGCTGCCATGCTTCTCCCTCCCCTCAAGGAGAAGCAGTGTTTATGGACTCGGACAGGCAGTGTATGTTTTGTGCTTTTTTCTGGTTTATTTGTTCGCTTTTCAGTTTTACTTTTAGTGACTTTTTGAGGTCAGGGAAAACATTAACTGATAACGTATCCCTTTGAGATGAAGGCAATATCCTGCAAATTTACCTAGTCACTTCAGAACAGGGGTGGGAGGGACCACCTGTGTCATGGTAGTTTTCGGCATCAGACTGACCTTTTACACCAGCTCAATTCACGTTGCAAGCTCAAGTCTTTGCAGTTCACTGCCTGCTCCAGGTTTTAACTAGTAACATGGTTCATCATCCTTCTGTCGCTCAGCCTCCGAGCTGGGACATCTTTAAATATTTCCTGTACCAGGGATTTGACCCAGCCTGGGAGATAGATGACGGCTCCCAGCTGTCTGCCCCTCCTGCTCCCCACAGAAATGGCTGAGCTGCTTGGAAACCAACTGCCAAGCTTCTGCCGCCTGCAGAACAGCAGCCCAACCAACAGCCACCCATTCGAGCTCCTTTTACCAAAAGGTGCTCCGAGCCAGATGCTCCGCAGTGGAAGGGAACACTGGACAGCTAAGGCAGTCGCTCAGCTCTTCCAAGCTCTTACTTCCTCACTTGTAAGTCAAGGCCCCAGCAGTGTTTTGTCAAAATAAGTATCGCTTTGCTAGGTACTGTTTTTTATCTCTCTGTCCTCAGTAGTGTTGGGAGACCTGCTCTATCTATTGCTCCTCCATGCAAATCACACAAAGGTACTAATCATCTTCCCTCTCCTTTCTCTAGACCAGCACTGAAGATGCCAGGAGACAGTGACTCTTAACACCGAATTCTATGATTGCTTATTTGGTACAAATGCTACAGATGCTATTTCTCCCATGGAAAAACATAGATGGAAAACGTAAGAGCCAGATTTGTAATACGGTACCCCCATAGTATTCTAGCAGGCAACACTGACAGAAGTTATCCTGCAGGACCTCAGTGGTACCAGAAGGCACCAGATCAGTAACTTAATGGTGCCCTGGACTCACTGCTTCCAATGTCAAGACAATGATTACGAGAAAAGATAGCATCCCGTATCAGACAAGACTGCCTTAAGCAGGTGGTAAGCAGAGCCTGCTGGAGAGGGCAGTGAGGGCTTGTACCCGGAGCAGTGCTGTAGTATGAGCTTATTCAGTCAGGATCTGCCTCCAGTAATGGAACATGTCTATGAGGGAAGAAGATAATGAAAGAAAAGAAGGCAGCACAGGCATCAAGACACAGATCATCAATGTACAGAGAAGAGCTTGGCTGACTTCCAGGTGAAGTAGGACTCATGTCCACTCAGCACCAGCAGCGTATCATCTACAGAGCTGTAAGCAGCAAGCTGGCTCAGAAGAGGCTACGGAACATGAGCAGGAGGCCTGTGTATAGGCTGAAACACACCTTTCTGTAAAATTTTAAATGTATTCAAACAAAACAGTGCAAGTTCTTCATATTGGCTTGGTGCACTTCAGCTTGTTCAACATGTTTGCTGGTAAAAGCTACTAACTTTAAATTGATAACAGGTTGCCTCACAACAGGTGAGATGTATATAAATTGCACATAGAAGAGATCCTGGGACCTGGAACATCATGCCCGAAAGAGTAGTACCACATGAGCCCCTCCGCAGTGAGAAACAGGGAAATGGTTCCCCTTTTGTCAGGGGCAGGGGCACATACAGCTCTGTAACGCCTCGCCCTCGGTTCGATGAGTTCGGTGCAAGCCGGCCACGGGACAGCTAAACAACCATCCCTTGGAGGCAGGGCCAGCTCCACATACAGCTTGTCCTGTTCCATGAGCTGGCTCCTAAGCGGTGAAGATGAAATCAGGGACTATATTTATTCTCCCTGCCCGGTCATATCTTTCTATAGATCCCACAGGCTGGGCCCCGCTTCCTTGGCGTGGATCCTAGAGACTAGTAAGCAAGGGAGGGCATAAATCAGTGCCTGGGGCTCTGTCAGGAGCACGTCGAACCGACCCCCCATGCGGGAACAGGTGCCACAAAGGCAAGCAGGGACACGGCCCCATTGCAGCAGTGCGGGGGGGCTCGCAGAAGAGCTCTTCATTTCTTCTCCCAAAGCCTGGCCTAAACTTTTCACCCTGCAAGTGGATTATTTACCTTCTGCAGCCCACCAGTGTAGTGAACTAGAGACTTTCCACTAAACACCAGTCCACGCCAGGTCAGGCCCCAGCTAAGTCTCGTTGGTTTCTGCAGTCCATTCGACTTCATTTTTACCTTTGCTTTCTCTCTTATTTCTTTTCTGGTCCATTGTGCTCTCTGCCCTGACACATTCACTCCAAAGCTGAAGTATTTTGGGGACTATGCAGGATGATTAGTAAATGAAGACAGTCTTAAAACACAACTGTAATTTTTCACCAGAATTTTAAAAGTTACCTGTCATGAAAACTAGTGCAGACTTACAGCGGCAAGAAGCATGTCACTAATCTATGCTTAATAACCACGGGGTGGATTTTCAAGCAATATTTTAGTTTGAATAACATTTTAAGCAAGTATTGCTTCTGAAAAAAGGAGTCCTACCGTTACCGCAACCGTGGCTGCTCACTCCCACTCTCATCATCCCTTCTCTAAGTACCAGCACAAGCAGCTGCGCAGTGAAACAAATCAGGGGGCATATCCAAATTAAAGTTCACTTTTTTCCCCTTTCTGGCTGTGTTAGTTTTAAGCTGGATCAGTTCCCTGGTCGGTTCCATAGCACAACCACAAGAATGTTTGTGCCAGCACAGAGCAGGAATTGATGCCCACATCAGAACATTGACCCTTGCTGAGCCTCAGGGTGATCAGCCTTACTCAAAGTATATTGCTCTGTACAGATACAAAGATGTATGTACCCAGTAAGACTATCCATTGTAGATAAGGCTATGTAAACACGACCCCACCTATGTCCCCATAGAGAGCAATCCACTCCCCAGCTCAGGGAACAATGGCCCGAGGGGTGGACAGAAACCTGCAGAATGACTTGTGAAGTGCTCCGTATGAAGCTTCGGGGCACGGTGCTCCCATGATGGGGCCTGCAAAGACACACAGATTCCAATGTAAAGGAAAAAAAGCAAGCACTGACCGGGTAGGAAGAGGGCTGCCTTCCATAAGATCCTTGCTAGTGCTTTAAGAAACAGTTTTAACACCTTGGGACTTTTAACCAAATATTGTGTGCTCTCAGCCTTTGCTTTGCTTTTTAGTCACAGAAGTACCAGGTGGCTTCTTTCAATACTGAACTAGAGAATCCACCCCAGACTAGCTTTTTTTGTGGACAAAATCAAGAGAGAAATTTTAACTGCAGAACAGGTCAAAAATCCAATTCAAAATCACGTCTACCACCTAGAAAGTTGACTTCTGCTGCAGCTGCAAGCCAGCACTTCTCTGCGTTCGGGGCTGGGTATCTAGCTAGCTGAGAAGAACCCACAGGCGAAAGACATTCATGCCAGGGCTATAAGAAGGCAAACTGGGAGCAGCCAGAGAGGTCCGTTTTCTGCCCTTCTTAAGATCCCAAAAGCGTAGCTAGTTAACACGCTGCAGGTGTTTGCACGCCAGCAGCAGAGCCATTCAGGGGTTCAGGGGCTGAACTTCTGCCCTTCAGCACCAGAGACACAGACCTTTACCCCTTAGGATAACAAAAATGTTGGAGACGGCAGCGAGAGATACCATAAAAGAGAGACTTGGTCACACCATGAAGCCGTTACGTGACATCTATCCAAAGATTAGCTCAGCATCACGCTCAGCTCTGGGATCTACCTTATTGAAACGCCCCTGGAACAGACGTCTATAATCCCTTCTGATCTCTGTGCACGGAATGCTAAAATCTTCACCGATTTTCCTAAACACAACCTTGAAGGGACCAACTGCATCAACTTGGGATGGCCCGAGAGAAGAGTTCATTCCGAACCGTCACTTGGCAGGAGGCGAGTGGCCCGCACAGGGCAGGCAGCCCGGAGCGCCGCGATCTGCCCTGTCTCTCTTACCATACATCTTGCCTTCGTCGGACAAGATAATCTTCCGCCGTCCACATGGTGGGTAGATGGCTAGCGCTTCCTGGAAGCTCTGCTCGATGTCCGGACTCCAGACACCCTCAGCGTCATTGTCAATGGGTTTGTCCAAGGCCTCGCTGCCCCCCGAGTCGTTGCTCCCCTCAGGGGAGGTGGGAGAACTCCACTCGTTGGAGGTAATGGTGCCAGCTAGAAACTCCAAGGTGCCACGCGGAGAAGCAGACTCAGAACCTGTGATGACAAACACATCCCATCCGTCAGTTAGAAATCCTTCTCTCTAGGAAAATGAGGAGATACTAAAGGAAAAAAAAAAAAATTAAAAAAATCTCAGTGAGGAGGGGTTTTACTTCAAGTTTACCTTAAATGGTAACTCAACCACGTGCTTGATTTCTATTAATATTGAGATGAAACCTTTTCTACAAATCCTTCTGATACAACAGCCTGCTCCCGTACCTCTTTGGCTCATTAACTCTCTATCACCCCCAGTTCTCCTCAGACACTATTCTTCATGCCTGTGTCTTTGTCTTCTAATTTCCTTCTCCCTCTGCTGTCATTATCTGTGTAACTGTTGTTTAACTTTCTGAAGCAGGCATACAGGGATTGAGTCTGGGGGAAAGACTACACAAAATAAAGCAGTGATGAATTATCTAGTCATCACTGAGTGCTAGGGTTGAAATTTTCTTAGATACTGTTTCACTGGATCAGAGTTAGTAGACGGTGTCATTTTTAACACTGACGTTTCTTCTTCTCAAGGATCAGCTTCACTTCTAAAAAGCAATTCCTGGAGCCAGACAGTTTAATGCAATGTCTCCCAAATCTCAGCGCTATATCCTAGCAGGACCAGAAGGCACCATGAGTAAAAGGATGAAGGTGCTAAGCTGCAGGTCAAGAATCCTACCTAGGCGCTTCGCCTGTTCTACTGCTCATCTTCAAAACCACCCTGGTCAAATTCCTTCAGTTCTCTGTGCCTCTCTGCCCCCTCATCCTTTACCAGTCTCAGGCTATTAAATTTGCCACTGGGCAGGAGCAGAAACTGGTTTCTCACTGAACCTAAGCAGGCAGCGACTAGCTCTTGAAAACTAGAATAAATTACAGTCTACTTATAAACGCCTACAGTAGAGGCTGAAGTCATGGAGTGGAGCTTCTAAAACGCTCATTCAGAAAGCAACTTCAGACCATGCAGACACTTCCACCCAACCATACAGAAGACAGACGGCTTCTAAAGACACAGATCATTCCCCTGCCTTAATCCCAAAGCTGTTCGTTTACCTTTTTAATAGTTTCATTATCTGAGCTACAACGAATGTTCACAAGCCACCATTTGAGAATCCAGTTAGAGAGAGTTCAAAACTTCCCTGCATGTCACCACATTGAGCTGGGTAGCAAGTAAATCAGAATAAGGCTTTTTTTGCAAGAGCAACAGAATCATCAAACCTGTATTGAACAAGAGAGTAAGGAGAGAGCTCCGACATGCCACGTCAGACTAGCTCAGAAATATCACAGTGATAATGTAAAGGAGGACAGGGGAGAAATTTGGGCATGGTCTATGTCCAAAACTAGCTAGAACAAAATTTGTGCAGTTATGTCATGCCCTAGTTGGTAAATAGGCAAAGCAGATCCATTCACTCAACTTCACAAGTTCAAAAATTCAGGGCTCGTAGCTCCAGAAACTTTTCTGACATCAACTTAAAAAAGCATTACATCATACACTCCTTTTTAAGTCTCTCTTTGGATTTCATGTTTACAAAATGAAAGACCATAATGACTAGATTTTTGATTAAATTTTTTTAATAAAAGATTAAATCCTTAAAAATGTTATCATTTCAAAGGCTGAAGTTGTAGAAAGAGTTGACAGCACTGGCTCTCAGAAGGTTTCGCTGCTCCTTAACGACTTTAGACAGCAGCAGATACATACTTTACATCTCCATAACCCACCAAAAGCTCAGGAAACAAAGGAGATAATACTGGGCATTTGAATAATTTCTAGACACAGAATACTTCTTACATCACGGTGCAGCATCTTAACAAGTGATTTACTTGGACATTTAGAAAACCCAGTATACGACTTATTTCCTGTGAGAATATTTGGAACACGTGAACCACTGGAATGGCCTACCACTGTCCATCCATCCCTTTCAGCCCCGACATTAGATTATTTGAATCCTCTTGACCCACGCTGTACATTTTCAGAGCTCTAATGAACACGGGAAGAAAGAAAAAAATGGGAGGTGAGAGGGGCAGAAAGGGGAACTCACACTTGGCCTTTACCCCTCGGACAGACATCCCAAGCACACCGTGAATGGCACCAAAGCAGGCAACGTGACTTTAAGAGATCCTGAAATGAACGGTAACAGTTGCTTCCCTCACCAAGCATCACCAATACATCCCCTTTCACTGGCAGATGCTCAATAAAAAACTACACGAGTATTCAAGAGCGTGTCCTGGTGTGGAACCAGCGTGGAGGAGCAAGCTTTCCACAGGGGGACTCTGACAGAGAAACAGAAGCTATCTCTTCCAGATGTTCTTCTTTTGGTATTTCCCCAAGCATCCCTAGTCCCTGGAGGCTGTCGATACCCTCCGTATTTAATGCACATTAAAATGTCCACAAACATAACGCACAGACTAGTTTTAACTTAGGCTGACAGACAGAAATGGAGGGGTTCAGAAAGAAGCCTAAGGTGTGACAGCAAGTGTCTCCATAGTACCATCTGCATGTGGAGCTGCAGGTCTCGTAACAGTCAGCAGGCTCCACACCAAGTGAAATCGTACTCTAACCGCTCAACTGTACGACTCCCAAAGCCATGGTCGCTGGACACTACAACCTCTGCTCTCAAGCAAAATCCCCTAGCAATGGAGACAAAGTCATCTCCTAGGGAATGCATGGCCATCATAACCACAAAAAGCACCTACTCTGAATCCAGTTATTTTCATCTCCTTAGTGTCCGTGCAGACACAGATGAATACCTAGCGGATGACTTCAGCATGGCACACTCTTACGTTGGAAACTAAGCAACTATATCTGAAGCGTAACGTCCCCTCTGCCCCGCATCCAAACCCGAGGAGTTGTTGCCTGATCATTTCGTGTTTTACAAGGCTTCACATCCGTGCCAAGCGCCTTTGGTGACAAAGGAAACCCTGGGTCCTTTCTGATCCAAGCTCCAGAATACGTGGAAGAGAAAACATACGCTGTATTCAGTTCCGTGTCAACTCCCAAGACTCTCTTCTCTAAACGCGAAAGAAAAGTTGCGCCAACTTCTGCAGCTGTCACTTGTAAATTCAGGAAAGCCCACAAAGCAAGAGACAGAATGTGTGGCCCTTATCTCACACTGGTCTAAATTGAGGCAGATGTAGAACATAAGAGCAATGAGAGAAGCAATTATATAAATCTTGAAGTGACTAGATACCTTTTTTTTAATGCTTCTTGCTTTTTGTGCCTTGACCAGCAATGTTAGTCCTATCCCAAGCTACAGCTAGGTCAGCAGGCACTGAAATGTGCTATCGTGGCCAATCCCAACTTTTCTACACCTTGGGGCATGATTCTGCTTTCCCTTCTTGGCACTAAAGCTATTTCTGATGGATGGTGAGAAAAGTGGAATTGCACTGACTATAAAATCAAGGATGTTTTAGCCACCGCAAGCTGAAACCTCAATAATCACCCAGACCCTAACACAAATTTTTGATAACTTGCAAAGAAATTCTGTAAACTGAAATGACCATGAAAATCCTTATAACTCTCTGTCTCTAGTTCAGCAAGATCCCAAGAGCTCAAAGGCCCTGCAAAGTTTTCTTTAAAAGCTCCATGTGCAACCCCGGGCGATGCTCTGTGCCCAGGGGCAATAACCACCAACACGGGGAGTCCTGCTCAGGCGCTGCCAGTCCGTGCGTCTCTTCTTTGGCTGAACACGTCAGGCTTTCCGTTTCCTGCACTGTTCATCTGAACTCACCGGTGGCCAAAGCGGCCATTTATTAAACCAAGCAAAACAAATTGTAGAGAAGCTGGGGGCTAAACTCTATGGTAAACGGCTTTATTAGTGCAAAAACCGTCAGTGGAATCACTTCCCATTGAAAAAGCAATCTGGTCCAAAGTAGAGTGTTTTTCAGAAACATGCTAATGTTGAATGTGTTATTTATAAGAAAGGTTTGCATAATATTCATTAGTAGCTACTTTAACAAAATATAAATGTTTCGGCACCTAGCTTTCAGTTTGCTTCTGTTTTCCCATTCAATCAATAGTAACTACGGACATACAACTTGGTAACTTCAATGGTGATTTGTATTACTGGGTGTTCTAATGCCACTAAATATTTTAGTACTCATAAACTATCTTTTTTTTTTTTTTTTTTTTAAAGTTCTGCTTGTGGCAGAGCTTGTAGTCACAAAGCTTTCTTCTGATGTGGAGGGAATTTGATTCCGAAATCACTGAACAGACATCCCAGTTCACAGGCGTGCTGAGACAGTTCCTCCCCCACCTGAGCCCCTCACCAGGCGCCGCTCTCGGGATCAGAGGAGTCGGAGGATGTTGTCCCATTCTTGTAACAGGAAGTTTTGCCAGAGGTCCCAGGCTTAGCGTTTGTTCTCTTCAGATTCCCTCAGTTTGAACTCAGACTCCTCTTCTTGGCTCTCGTGTTTCTGGTATTGTACCTTCCAGTTGTTCTTATTCTGATCACACTTTTATTTCACTGAGCGATGATTAACTACCTTTCTTTGTGGGGGTCTAGTCACAGATTTTCTCAAAGACACAAGCCCCTCACAGCACCTCCACCTCCTCACCACAGTATCTCTGCTTCCTTCTTATGTTTCCCTCTGTCCAAATACTGTTTCTTATTCACTCTTGGTCCCTGTTCTTCTTTCTGCCATGGCCCATCTCTTCATGAGTCCCTCACAAAGGCAGGCTTTTGGGTCAGAAGAAAGCACAAAAATCTTTCAGCTCCAGCAGCTTTGGTTTAATTGTTCTGATGCTGGTAATTTCACCACTAACCCTCTCCCCTTTCACACATGGTGTCTCATTGAGATTCAGAGATCCTGCCGGGCTAGACAGCTGCCAAGAGCCCTTCAGCGAGGTCTCGCGGACAGAGAGCACATCTTTAACAGACTCCACAGGCTGACACATCTGCTTTCTAATATCAACCCCTCAGTCATTACTGTTGGTAACAGCTCACTCTTAAGTGTTTGCGGCAGCTGCTCAACACAAAATCATACTTTCCTGAGGATCCGAAAAATTGCAGCCAGCTGTCTCCAGTTGTTCAGTTTTCTTAGAGCTGTTCTGTCCAAAAGAACTCCCCCCCGACGCCACGGCCACCCCCTTTCCCTGCTGGAATGGGTCTCCAGGCTAACCAGAGACGTCCCTGCTCGCCCACGCGGGCCAGCACGGCCCCGCGGAGCCCGACCCCGCGGTTCCACTCCTGCTGCCGAGCTGGGCTCTGAGCCAGTCACTGCATCTTACCCGGGATCCCTCCATCCTTGGTCTCACTGAATGGAAATGCAAGCCTGTGGGCAGGGGCTGCTTCCCATCACAGGTATCCCTTGATGTCATTGTAAGGCGAATAAAACCAAACAATTCCGGTATTCACTACCGTGGTAACACGAGCCAAATACTGCTACTATAGAGGATCTGAACCACAACATTTTCATTGCTGATCAGCAGTCAAACAGAGAATTTCAAAAAAGAATTAGTTCAGCCAGAAGAAAAGATATCCTGCTGCTCAAACTATAACTTTAGAGTAGTTTGTATTCTAAAGTATTTCTTATTGTTTGTACAATAAGAAAACCTGGAATCAGCAACAACCAGTCAGTTACTTCCATCCTGAACACGCTGACGAATGAGCTTACACAATGCAAGGAGATTTGGCTTTAGGAAAGCAACAGTTTGGAATACTACGAAATCTATCGCACAAGGTATGATGGAAGATAGCATTCAAACTTACCAGAGGAAGAAGGCTGGGAAATTCTACGGGACACTACAATAATAGCTCAGTTCCTCTGAAAGAGAAGAATGAGTGCAATCAGCAGATGAGTAGCTCCAAGGGGGTGCAACTCAAAGACTGCAGGGAAAAAAACGTACTGGAAGGGGAAAAGGTGGGAAAGCAGCTATTCAGCAATAACTAAGGTCTGTTAAAGCTTGCAGGCACAAGAGGACAGAAATCATGAACATGTTTACAGGGTCTCTACAGAGCAAAATAAAGATGCAACTGTAGCAAGACCAGCTAGCGCTGAACTATACCTAGGAAGGTAACAGCACTTTTGCAGCACCAGCCAGCAAGGAGTTACTCAGGCTCCTCAGGAGCTGCACGCCAGTCGTTAAACCAGCCTGGAGCTACTCGGCTTCGGCAGAAGATCCAGCAACAGCGGAGCTGGGTGGGTGCAGGTCACCGAGCCTTCTGAGGGAGCTCCACTCAAGCACTCCCCAACAACCGAGCCAAGTGGTGAGGCTGGCTACAATCTCACCTTCTGCCCTGGGCCTCCTGCAACCCCTGAGCAACGCTGGCTGTTCCCCGTGAACATCCCTATCCACCCAGGACACCAGTAATGCTGCCTAATCCTGCGAATAAAACCAGTTAAGGTAAGTGTTACTTGCTGTAGGTGAAGCAAAAGCTCTTAACGGGCAGCAGCGCCAGGCGAGGCAGAAAGGAGAACTGAGATTTCCCTCTGTACTGGGCAAGGTAATATAATCATTACATCTACAGGCTGCATTGTGAGATTTTTGTCTCTGTCTCACCACTAAGACTGGTTTACAAAGGAACAAGCACTACAAGCCTCAGACCATATCCAGCATAAGCCTGGGCTCCAGCTGAATGCTTATCACCCCGCCTAGCACAAAATCAAGCTTGGTTTGCTTGCTACGCCGAAATTGCCTGCAGCAGCTGCTGTTCGAAAGGCACCTGACTTCCTGAGCAAAGCAAAACAACACTCTTAAATTACTGCAGTAGCTGAGCTCTGGCTGAAACAGAGAGAGGATGTAGTGTCCAGCGCAGTGATATAAATCAAAACAAGGAGAGAGGAGAACTTCCATCGGCGCAGCCTGGATAATGCAGTCAAGCAGGATGCGAGGAGATAAGGCTGTGTGTGGCCTTGCACACCACCCAATCAGTTACATTTGTGATAAGGAGACAGAACACAGAGCCTTGCTGCCCTAAGGAGGGGAGAGAAAAAAACCACACAACCCAACAACAACAAAACCCAAGGGCTGGGCTGGTCCCACTAGTCCAGGGGTGGCCAGCTTGGGGGTCGATGCCGAGCCACAGGCAACTCGTGCACAGCTCCAACATCCAGGCTGCATCCCAAGGCCTGACAAAATGACCACTGCCTGACGTACATCTCAGCGGGGAGAGGAAAACCAGCCGGCAGGGGCAGCAGAGATTGACACTGCCAGGTTGCCCCGGGACCGAGCCACACGCTGGGCTGGCCCCAGCCCGCAAAGGAACAGTGCGATTCTTGGGGAGTCACCGTTATCTCCCACGCGGGAACTGTTCCCGCAGCTCCCATTCTCCCTGACTTTCCAAGACATGTTGGCATGTGTTTTACAGCTTCCCAAACAGATGTAGGGGGTGGCAGGGTGAAAATGGTCAGCTGCTCTCGTGCTAGCAGCAGCCGTCACCAGGAGTCATTCTCCCAACACGCATGGAGCTGGTTGGAAAGCAATGAACCAGGAGGAAGTCCAATAATCACGTCCTTTTCTATCGCAGAACCACCAGTAGTGTTGGCTAATGTGTTTAAATCACAACTGTCCCTTCAAGTATAGACAAGTCTAGACATTGACTGATAAAAACTACTTGGGTCTTACCAAACCAAGCTAGAGACAGAAATAAATCATGCTTAGCATTTTCCCAAAGAGTATTATTCAGTTAATTATTAAAGGATAGGGAACCCTTAACAGCAACCTAAAAAAGCCTTGCTCCTAAACAAACAGAAAGTCAGTTGTCCTGAAAATCTCACCGTAAGACTCAAAAGCCTCCATTTTACCTATGGAAAAAACTATAGCACAAAGACTTAAGTGAACCACCCAATGACAAAATCCAGACAAGAATTCCAAGACAAGAAAAGGTGATTTCTGATTGCAAGCGGTGTAACTTCGGATGGGCTCATGTTGAACACCGTCTGGAAACTGGGCATCTTTTGAGTCTTTCCTGACAAGTAACACAAAATTGAGAGACTCATAATGCCCACTTTATGATATCCAAATCGAGTTCTGATTTCCTAATCCTGCCTCCTGTTCATGACATCCCTCAACCTCTTGTCTAGGACTCAAGGGTAGATGTCCCAAGAGAACTCACAACTGTGACGTACTTAGCTTCCCACGGCACTAATGGCAGAATTTCACATGAACTCATAGAGGAGACAGGTGTTTGCAAATCTCATCCAAAGCAATGAAAACGTTTAGCTCCAAAACTATAGCCAGTCTGCAAGAAACGTAATAGCTGAACCTGGGTAAGAGAGTTACAACAGAATAGCCAGAAGCACTGACCACAGGAACACTCAGATTTCCGCATCTGCAGTGCTTGCAGGCGGTCTGTGTTGCGGGCAAGACCTGTCCGGCCAGAGCTACGCCCTTTACTAAAGCCTCAAGACAAAAGCAAACCACAAACAGGCAGACCAGGTATATAAAATGGGACCTCAATTCAGTCAACCAATTAAGCGTGTGCCTTGATTTTAGCAGTAGTTAGATGGGAGCTTAAAGGTGTTTGATAATTTTGATAAAACAATGCCTAAGTAAAGTAAAGAACAACCGTGAAACATCTGCATTACATGAATGAAATCTACTCATGGCTACCAACCCAGCCGCTCTCTCTTGAGGTGTTCAGAAGTCACCCCAGCTCAGTTTTGGAGCACACGCTCCACCTGGAACACGCAGCAAGTGAACATTCACTGCTTACAGCTACGATGATCACTTCTTGAGGGCTGACACGGAGGAAAGTCCACCAGATTTGTTTTTCTGTAAAAGAGTGAAATTTCCTAGCAGACAAACAGACGCCAGCCATTTTAGCCGGATTCCAGTTCTCCTACCAGTTTGATACAAGAGCCGTCCTCAACTCAGACTAGTGTAATTTTGAGCTCAGAACTCTTCCCTCTCAATTGTGGCATAAACACACTGCCATTTCCAGACTGCTGAACATTTAGGGATTTCACAGCAAGCAAGTGAAAATCATGAGAACCTGTAAGTACAACCCCAACCCTCAAAGGGGAATCGCTAAGCAAAAAAAAAGAGAAAAAAGAAATGACAAAAACTGAAAAACATAGGTTAAACTTGCCCCCAGATATTACAGGAAAGCACGAACCCTCTGATTTATCTCTCTGCCTTTCCAGACCCTTCTCACCAGGAAGGTCAACAGGTTATATACCTTCTGCTGGATTAATCTACAGGAGAACAAGGGCAGCTAGCCAAGCAAAACTAGATTCTTAAAGGGACACAGCCAACCACAGACTTGGCTCCAGTTTTTAAAACATGTTCTTACAAATAAAACCTGTGACCAAAAACAGTGGAAAAAGATGCTGCTTCTCTATTTTTCAGTTAGCTTACTGGGAGGATAGAAACAGCGATTTACACTGTTTCCCCTGCGCAGTTATGTTCTTCTGTTCACCTAGATCCTTCATGAACAGGGGTGGGGAAATAAATAGGATTTTATTTATTTATTTTTAGAAAGATAAATCAAAGAGCAGTGAGTATACTTGGAGAAAATCTTCTTATGCAAACCTCTCTTTTACACCTCTCTCTCTTTTCCCCTAAGCTGACAAGATTTTCAAACCAAGAGAACCTCTCTAAATCCTCCTGGTCTGGTATCAGTGAGCTTTATTTCAAGGTCCTGCTATGGAGAAGTATGATCAAGTAAGATGAACTTAAGACGCATCAGCAAATCCTCCCTTTCCATTTCAGCATACACATACCCAGTGCTCTATTGACTTTTCCTCCTTCAGTTAAAGCAGTCCTGGTTACGAGAGATTAGACTTTGCCTGGACATCTGTCATTAATGGTTACCATGCTGTTTGAAGGGAGGCACTTTGAGGACTAGGCTAATTCATTTTCTCTTTGGCAACAGCAAAGCAGATGCTTAAAGGCTTGTATCCAGGCTCTGAAAGCCACTGGCACTCATGTCTGAAGTACAGCAAAGTAAAACACCTACCCTGTGGCAATCATAATCTAACGAAGGTAAGAACAAGGTAATTATAAACCTACAACGGAACAGAAAAACAGAGCCAGTGACTCAGCCAGTGGCACCGGGAACTGGAAAACCTGCCCCTCCCTAGCAGGAAAACATCTAATTCATATGGTGTTAAAAACAAAGGGGAGTGACTGCATCATCTCCAGAAAAAGGAGGACCCAAGGGGCAGGAACGACAACAACAACAAAAACCCACCCAAAAAACCCAAAGAACCCCCAAGAACCCAAAACACCACCCCCAAACCCCAAAGAACTCTTTCTAATCTAGTCTCAGATCTTGTAGTGAGCTCCATGCATGCAAATTCCTGACTTTTTACAAGGCTCTACAAAGGAAGATGTTGGGCATTTATTTAGCACGGCGGTGGGCATAGTGCAGCAGTTGGCGCGAGAGAGGAGCATACGCTACTGTAAATCTTGATAAACTTGATTGCTCTTCAAAGGAGGATAGAATTGCCATGAAGTTAGGGAATGAAAAGAATACAGTGCATGATGTAATCGGTTTAGATTTAGAATAGCATTTGCTACTCTCCAAGGAAATCATAGCTGAAAAATTACTTCAAATTGGCTTTGGAAAGTACTGCTCACATTATTAGAAAATTAACTAACGGCTTCAAAACTAAGTGTACCGATATATACCAGGGGAACCACCAGGTACAGGGGGCATCTACTGGGTTGCTGCAGGGATCTCTGCCAGTCCAGATTTCTTTGACATCTTAATTAGAGATCTAAGACTGAATAAAGGGAATGTTAATTAAACTTGCAGGTGATACAGAATGAAGTTTAGCAACACCAGTGGACAGAAACAACTCAAAGGGATTCAAACAGCTCAAAAACAAACAAGAGAAGCAAGGGGGACAAATAAGACTATGTGGGAAAAGTAATGCAAAGAAACTGAAGAAACAACAATGAAAAAACCAGAGATAAATCAAGGAAAAAGCCCTGCCAGAAGCAGGAGCTAAAGACATGCAAGAGTGAGAACGCTGAAGAAATCAGAGAGTTGTCTGTAAAGCAAATGCTTCTACAAAATGACGAATGTAACTTTTGTCTGCCCGTGCTCAGATATCAGGTCAGCCAACAAAGAGAGATAAATCACTTCCAACACGTGGAATATCAGATCTTATTCTGCAAAAGGAACACAGACAAACTGAGAATGTGAAGAGCAGAGTATAAAAAACAATCATTAGGCCTAGAATAATAGACGTTGAAAAATATTAAAAGTTTAGTCTCATCAGTAGCTTGTAAGAACTTAGAAAGTGCAAATGCAGAAAGAGATAGAGAACAAGGAATCATTTCACAGAAATACACACCAAGGCAAAAACTGTTGCAGTAGAGAAGAAAACTCTTCTGATGTTAAAAGTACACTGGGCGATGGAAAAGCTGCTCAAGAAAATCACTGAAAAATCCACTGCATAGCATTTACGGGGGGAAAAAAAAAAAAAACCAAAAAAAACCCCACAAACCAAGAAATGAACAGAGGACAAAATTGAGCTATAGGGAGAGTATAATAGATCTTTAAAAAAGGGTAACGCTGAATTTTTGCTTTCTGAAGATACAGTCGTGGCCAGATAAGACAGAAAATCATTTCACTATCACAGGAGCCACTGTAGATACGGTCCAATGAACTACTTAAGTGGGAAAAGATGGCAACGTTGCTAAGCAAATACCCCCATTCTTCCCCGCTGCCCACCCCCCAGTCATTGCACCCCCCTCTCCAGACCTGCCAGCACTTATGTGACCCTGTGATTAACCCGACGGGAGAAGAGATGTGGTTGAAAACTGACTTGCTAAAAGAGAGCGTTGCTTTTCATCTGGAACAGCCCCCCGGCCCGGGTCAGCAAACAGCAGTGCCAGCACCCACGCCAGCCACGCAGGACGGAGCTGTGACACCTACAGAGGGACAGTTCCAGGCTGCGGGGACAGGTTCTGCCTACAGCAGCGCCTGCCTGAAGTCTTTGTGGAGCCACCCCTTGAGTTATGTCGTGACGGAACCAAGAGCTGACAGATACAGTCAGAAAAAGACACACGTCCTACGGAAGGAAAGCGGTGAATGAGTATGTCACTCCACACAGAGACGCAAGCAGCATCTATCGGAAACTGTACTTTTCAGCAACCTTCTCAAAAGTCTCCTTACTGTATTCGAGTTCTGTGAAACAAACACCTGAGTAAGAAAACCAACAGCAACTGCGATTTTATTTTAAACCTCAAGCAAGATTCGGTGCCACGGAGCCCTTTTTTTTCTTCAGAGCTTGGCAGTACTATTTTCATACCGTTTTCCCACAGATGTTCTGTAACACACTAACATAAAAACAATCACAGTAATAACCTAAAATACTTCAAAGCCATCAGTAAAATTAATTTAAAAATCCAAAAGGTGTAGCAGGAACCAAGACAGTGGAGAAATTCCTAACACCCATTGTCATGCACACTAATTGCTCCCAAGATCACCTCCAAGAGGATATGAACAACGAGCTGATACTCCAGTTTAGAGATGACAGACTTTGTCACATGTTCGAGTTTGAGGAATCCATCCAGACCGGGATTTAGGAAAACCCCATAAGGTGACGGCACCCACTGTCTGCCTGCCCTTCACCCAACCCAAGTTCCAAAGAAACCCACAGAGTCCCTCAGCATCCAACAGCCCTAATAAAGAAGCCCTTCTGTGTTCATTACAGCACGATCCAGGCTCTTCTCCGCCGTGAGAAAAAGCTATCGAGACCAAAAGGCTTTAACTAGCCCGGTGACAGTACAGCAGCTTCAGCCCGGCCCCAGCAGGCACCCAGCCCGCTTCCCCTCGCTCCTCCCCGTCACCCTGCGCCCCGTCCTGCTGCCCACTGCCTTCCGTGGGAGAAGAACAAAACCTCTCACAGCTGCGCAGACGGACGGACAGACAGGTGAACGAATGCTCCGCTCACCTTGCACGCGGACAGTGCAATCACGTCTAGGGGAAGCCGACCTGAGTAAGAGGAAACAAGAAAAAAAACCAAAACAAACCCAAATCTCCTTCTCTCCCACCCACCCCCCTGCATTTGATAAGTATTTTGCATTGTTTATTTGTAGAGGATTCGCAGAGCTCAACTCTTAGGATCAATGAGTGTAACAGCAGATTAAAGAAAAACAAATTGGTAGAGTAGCTGTGGTTGGTTTTGGTTGGGGTTTTTTTGTTGTTTGTTTGTTGGTTTTTTTTTTACTTATATATGGCCATTCACTATAAAGCACTTAACAGAGGCCCTTAAAATACCTTGAGTTACACTCCTTCCCCCTTCTACAAAAAAAGCCCCATCTTTAGCATCCCATACAACGAATTGCTTAAACCGAATTATCTACGTAAGATAAAGGATTACTTGAGGAAGCTTTTTGTTTGTTTTTTTTGTGTTTGTTTGTTTGGTTTTTTAATTTAAATCCTTTCTAGGCGCATGCCACCAAAACTCAAGTCTAACTTCACAATAACTGATCTGGGAAAACAGCATTCCCTCATCTTTTGGTAATTGCCCTGTAACAACCCACATGCCTTCTCACGGATGGGTTTGCTCATGATTTTTCGGTTTTGTTTTTCCCCCAAACATTTTCCATAATTTACGCTGAAATTTATTACAGAAAGTACCGATCCCCCTCTCCACCCTCCCCCAGAACATCTCTACGAACCGTAGAGAAACCTATTTGTTTCCATGAGAAGTCCCAGCAGTTTTCAGCCGATGCGACAAGCGACCGCGTTCCCCGCGTCCCAGCGCCGGCAGCCCCTTCCCAACGGGGGGAGCCGCCGGAGCCTCCATGGAGGATGTTCCCAGCGCTTCCTTTGTACGCTGGTGCCTCCTCTGCCGCACAGGACCGGCCCCAAACCCCCCCTTGCACCCTCTCTCCTGCAGGCACCCCTGCCCCGATCGTGAAATCGCGTGTCCTGACCTGAGCCAGGCAAGAGCGGCTGCTGTTCCGCAGGGGCAGCGGGGACCGGCTCCAAATCCTCCTCCTGCTCCAGGACTTTCTGCCAAACGAGCAGATGGGGGCTGTTACTGCGCGCCGGCCCCTCGCTCCCGCCCGCTCCCCACCCCCGAGCCCGCAGGGGTGGGAGCGGGGGCTCGGCCGGGGGGGGGCCGGGCGGGGCAGCGGCTCGCTCAGCATCGCCACCGCCAAGTCGGAGAGAAAGACAAAAAGTTGCCGGGGAGCCGCGGCTGCCTTCGGGCCGGCTCCGGGGTGGGCCCTCGGGGCTCCCCCTTGCCCGGGTCCCGCAGCGGCGGGGAGGGCGCGAACAATGCGGGGCCGGGCGCTCCCGCCGGCCGGGCGGCCGGGGAGGGGAGCGGAGCGGCGGGAGGAAGCGCGCACTCACCTGCGGAGCGCGGAGCGGCCGGCGGGACGGCGAGCCCGGGCGGCCGCGGGGAGGGGAGGGCGGGGGGCGGNGCGGCCGGCGGCGGGGGAAGGGGGCGGCGGGAGCGGCCGGGGCGCCGCCGCCTCCAGGAATCGGCGCGGCGCCCGGGCGGGGGAGAGGTTGGAGTCCGCGGCCGGGACGGGCCGGCCTCAGCCGGGGGAAGAGCGCTGGGGACGCCGCCGCTCGCCCGCTGCTTTCCCCGGGGCGGGACTCCGGCGCTGCGGGGATTCGGCGGCGGCCCAGCAGCCGCCCAGCTCCGAGCGCCGGGTGAGGGGTCTCCGCTGCCGGGAAGGCGCCCGGCGCAGCGGCACGGCTCCCCGGGGTAGCCCCTTGGAGCCAGGCGCGGCCCGCAGACTTCGAAGCTCCTTCGGGATGCGATGCGATTTCCACCCAGCAGAGCCGAGCCGCTGCCAAACCAACCCACCCCAACACCGCAGAAGCGGCTACGGCGGTTTAGTTGTCCCGAGAGCATCCCAGAAAGTCAACGACTGGCCGGAGGGCGAAGGGATGTCCCGCGGCTTTCCTCAGCCTCCCGAGGAAGCTGCTCTTCCCCCTCCGCTCCTCCAGGAACGCCGACACGCCTCACCAGGAGAGGCTGCTACAAGGCAGAGCTGCGCTAGGGTTGGAAGGCCACATCCCCGAAACAAAAGCAGTAGTAAAACACCACGTTTAGTAAATGTAACTACGTCCCATTAGCAGCTCTGGGCAGTGCAGCCACATCAGCAAAATAAACTTTTTCATGTCTCCAGCAGGTGAGTTTGTCACAGATGCCTGGTGTGCACATAACTACCTGTGGCAGAGTTACAGCACACTTGACTTTGTTTAAAACTTCAATATATTGAAGACATGGATTAAGAAAAATCTCAGCTTTTGGTAAAAACCCAATGCTAAAAAAGTTCATAACTCTTTCAAGTTGCAGAGAAAAGACTGAAAACAGGACACATTTAGGTCCTAAGGCCTCAGAAACCAGATGGCAAAACCCATCAACTTCATAAACTTAGTCTGGGGATTTGGAAGGCCAGCTCCACTTTTTTTTTCTTTTTTTCTTTTTTTCTTTTTTTCTTTTTTTCTTTTTTTCTTTTTTTCTTTTTTTCTTTTTTTCTTTTGCAGTGCTGAAGATAACCGATTTTGGTAATCCTTTTTAATACACTTACAATTACTTTTCTTTGTAAGGCAATGCAGCAATAATTTTATTTTATGAATACTTAAGAAAAAAAGTTTTCTGATACACCTGTAGGATTCAAGAGTATGTACAATATAAATAAGATGAAGTTACAAAATTCAATGGAATTATTTTGTGGTTTTTTGCTTGTTATATAAAGCCCTATAATGATCTCATTTAGACACTGTTTCTACTAAGCCATATTTAAAAACATGTAATTTAATGAAAAACAAATGTATGTTAAAGGTAGCTCACTTCTCATCACATCTGTTCACTGTGAATTCTAGGCCAGGTCTCATGATTATGTGACTAATGTATTGTTTGCTCCCATTTCCCTGCAGAATCAACACAGCTCAAAGAGAAGGAATTGAAACCTATTCCTTCCTGTGAATCATCACACAAATTGTTTGCAGGACTCCAGTCAATTGCAGATGGAAACCCACTCAAGAGAATAGAGGTTTTTTGGTGCTGTTTGGTTTTGGGGTTTTTTTGTCCTTTACCGGTGGTAATGTGGAAGCAAACTATTCGGCTTAGAACAGAAGGCAGAGGAAGTTGGGTGAGCTGATCAGACTTAATTCCTCAACCCTATCTCTACGCAATGATTTTGATATGCAGCTTTTAAAATAAAGTAATTTTTCACAGTAAAATAGTATTACTTTCCCTTTAATAAAGGGCTCAATTCAATTAAACATAAAAAAAAATCCTTTGTTTTCTTCATAATTTTAAGCTGGTTTGTTGCATACAGTGCAATGGTTCCTTGTTTGGAAATGTTAACTTAATCAAAGTAAAGGATCACAAATTCCATCCTCTAGAATACATTCACCCATTTAGGTAGTCTCTAAATCAAATGTTAAATTACCAGAGCAGGTTACAGTTATAATAGCCTTTATCTTAATGCGTTTTGGTGAAGTTAGTTTGCTTCTGGATTTTTCTCCCATTTGGGGACCAAAGAAGTGACCGCTAGCTTCCAAGCAGGGAAAGAATAATTCCATATAGAACATGTTAAGGGAGGGACCGAGAAGACAAAATCTCTGTAGACCACAGTTCAAGAGATACAAGAGTAACAGTGGGTACGAGGTCTCTGCCTTCTTTCATGGCAGGACTTTCAATTCGTACCATTGCACAGCTGTAGCAGGCTGTTCCCCTGTTCGTAAGGAAGCCCTTCCACTAGTGTTGCTTTTCTGCTCATCTTCATAACTCTATACTTGGCCCTGGGGTACCTTAAGCGTCTGTCTCAGTTCTGGGGTTCAGCTGTAGTAGTTCCAAACTGCAGTTACGTGCAACAGTTTGACGCTGTGGCAGAGAAGATGAGATTCGTGACTCTGTCGAAGAAGGAATCTGTCCGTACTTCAGCTTCACAAGACTTCGCACAAACTCTTAGCTTTTGAGCTGTAAATCACAGGAAGGCTTTGCTTGTCTTCTGTGCCAGGAACAGGAAACCTAATTCCATGTCAACTGAGGGATTTACAGAGCTGTTAATACCAGCAAGTAGAGGAGCACACTAAGTATAATATAATTATTACACCAACAGTAACAAAAACCCCTGTCCTACTGCTACCAAATTCAGCAGCAGAACTTCAATGAGACGGGGAGAGTGACCCATAAAAGAGCAAGAAATTATTCACTGTCTTTTATGTTTGTGAGTCAAGGAGCTTGTAGCAGCCTAGGAGCTCTTTTAGTCTGCTGGGCCTGCCTTTAGGATTCATATTTAACGGTTTAATATGCTTCCTTCTTTAAGATCTCTTTGGGATTTCAAGAACGTTACATTTGCATGTATGCAACTAATACTACTGTACTAAGAACCAATGCCCAGTAGTATTTCCTGCTCGTTTTTTCTCCCAACTAAACCTAATTTGGCTCAGATGGAAATAGTGGGAAAAAAGAGGTACATGAAGAATAGGGCCTACACATGGAGAGCTGTGTCACTTTCTGATTATCAGAACCACTGTATCTTCTCTTACGGAGGTTCACATATCTCCCAGTGGAAATAGCAAAAAACAGCCACTTCAGCTTGGGTGTTCCACCTCGCCTTGTATTATTTCAGTTCTTGATTCAGAAATACCCGGTATTCTACTTCAACAGTAGAACGGGTTCAGATGGAGAGTAGGAAAATGCATAAAGAACCATCTCAAAAGCCCCACCTAGACACTGGGAGAAACACTAAAAACACGAGGCAGAGAAGTGTAACTAGCTTAAAGAGAGAATCAAATGGAAACCAAGAACTATACAGGAAGACCTGCTGATGGGGAAAAAAAAATGTATTAGAGAGACTAACCTTAACATTTATTCCCAGACTTCTACGTGTATGAAAAAAACACCACAAAGGAAGAGAACTGAAAATCACAAAGGAAAAGGGGGAGTAAGAATAGAGATGAGATACAAGAAGACAGGAAGAAACTGAGGTAGTACAGGAGGAACAAATAACACCCACAAGTGACAGCAAAATCCTACAAAAAAAACTCATTTAGAATTAAGGATTTTTTCCATATATAAATTAGTTTATTTTCATTTAGATATAAAAGTTATAAATACAATTCATGTAAAACAGTATCCGATAAAAGAGCACTGAATCAGTTCATCTGTCTGCATAATTTGACCGAGACCCAGAGGCCCTGACCCTACCAGGATCATTTGATGTCAACAAATAGCTTGAAGAGCCACTGCTGACAACCCTAACTGAAAGGGTCAGTAAAGGTATGTTCTGAGCACAGACAAAATCATCTTGAATTGGAAACGAGCGTTCTACCTGCAGGTCACCCCAAGCTAACATTAGGCAGTTTCTTTCACACAGTCCTAGTCAGAAGAATAATCAGACAGGTAACAAACTGACTTAGTTTTTCTGGATGGGTAGAGGGAATGCAGAGGCATCAGCCAAGAACTCAGAAGAGCACAACTGGAAAACGCTGCCAGGTCTTGTCCCCGGCCTGATGAGCAGGAAGTACATGAAGGCACAAGAGGGATCCACGATTCAAGTTCTCTTCGCCGACTGCTCTGCTGATGAGATCGTCTCCAGACAGTGGCTCACCAGCTAATGCAGAATGGGCATCTGAGAGAGACGCGAGCTGGAATTCTCAGCATCAGTTCATAATTTACAGTTAAATACACAGTTTACATGTGATTACCATAATTTTTTTTCCTGACAATATCAGAAAATGTCTTCACAAAATTTCATTATTTTTAAAGAGCAAGTGATATCTACCACTGCAAAGACTCCAGAGACCAAAAGCAATAAATCTGGCTCTTTGGAGCCTGAAACAGAGTTCATCTGCTGACAATGACAATATCCGAAGCTGGAGAACACGTATTCTTGTCTCAATAGAGGGATAGAGTTTTCCAGGATCATCATGAATATGCATAATGGCCATGAAACAGGCAAGACAGTAAATGTTCTCTGCTTTAGTACACAGCAGATGTGCACACTATGAGGCTTACGTGTCACAGTGTGCAGCAATTCACGCTGATGAATCAAGGCCATAGGAATCAAGAAGCGTTCCATGCTGTGACCTACAGTCTCCATACTGTACATCCAGCATTAAAAATGGAACACTGGAAGGACACATTGCAAAGCCCCGTGATACATTTATTAATTTTTTTTAAACTTACTGATGCCTTTGAAAACACCTGTAATCTCCTTTTGACGTAACTCCTTCTTATAGTCAGGTTAAAATTATTTATATAAAGTCTACTTTAATATTTCATGACTTGAGATAATCTCATGTTAAAAAAAATGAAATCAGTCACTAACTTATTCCTACAAATGTAGCAAATTTTACAAACAACGGACAAATAAAAAAATATTTCTGATCAGCTTACAGTCTAGATTCAATCAATCAGAGCACTGCTTTTCAGGAATAGTACTGTATATTGTTACCATACTACCTTCTGCCAAAAATCAGTCGGATTCTATCATCTATTCAGTCTCATTTTTCACATGGTTAAGAATAACAGAAACAGCAATGGATATACTATCACCAGCTGAAAAGGAAGCATCTGAGATTTGATTGTTCTTTATTTGGTAAAAAGACTGTCAAGGGATATGGAGCAATTAGAATAATCAAAGGGAACTGGACTATCAGCCTTAACCGAGAACCATCCCACAGAGTAAGAGAAGAGTGTTTTATTAGAGCCAATGTCTCATTCCAACTCTGTTTGTTGAACATTACCTACAGTTGCACGGAGCCATAACCTGAATCCTTCCACGTCTGACCACGAGGCCTGGTATTTACTTTCTAAGGAGCCTGCAGAAGTCTGTCCTCCAGTTCCCTCCCATCCCCAATGTACTTTTCATTACTCCACCTGGAACCCTTACAACAAGATGCAGGGATGGGAGTGAGTTCCATGTTTCAAGTCTGTTGTCTCTCATTCACAGGCCAATTTACTATCAAAGCTGGAGAGTCCAATGGCAAAGGCCTGAAGAGCACAGAGAGGGTAATTATAGTCCAGAGTGAACACATCTTCTGCCACACGACCAAACTGCATCACAATGTAGTCAGCTGGGGAGAAAAGAAAGATTCATAGACAAACAATTTCACAGTGGAGCAACGAAAAAAACCAAACAACCACAAACAAAAAACCACACGTCTCGCAGTTCCAAATATATGTGGTTGGTGCATCCATCCTTTCTCACCAGAGTGGCCTTGAAATCTGTTCTCTACAGTGACTGTGTTTAGAGATTACCTTTCTTCTCAGAACCAAAGCTCACACCACTCTTTTGCTGGCTGAAGGTGCCATATTAATCCTTTTCTTTCCCTTCAGAAAGCTTGCATTTGCCCCCTCTTTTGCTGCAGCTATAGACAGCAGTCTCTGCACCCACCCCAGAAAAAGGGAGGCCTTATAAAATTTTCTTCACAGCTGAGAAATCCCCAGTAATCCTGAGCTGAATTCCTCCACCCAGTCTCCCTTCTCCAGGAAAAGAGTCCTATTCCTCCCAAACCTCATGAAATAAATTGGGTTCTCCCTGTTCGAATAAGCCCCCCACACTCTCCACCAGACTCTTACGGTCATTGTCATGGACAATCTGGAAGTTCTTCACTGAGGCCTGAGTGACTCTTCCATGGAAGTTCAAAACATAGGATTGAGTATCATCATTCCAGACTGGAGCCTTGTTGTGCAACTCAATGAGATTCTCTAAATTTTTGTTTTGCCATTTTGACAGCAGACTCTCGTGTTCCTGTTCAGAAGAAAGAAATATTTATCAGATTTGGAATGGCTCTGCTTTTGAGTACTGCCTCTCTCACGTGTCTGCACTCTGTCACTTGAAGGTCATTCCCTGTTCAATGAAACACAATGACAGCACTTAAACTCAGTCCTACTGAAAATTTCCTGCAAGTACCAGGAAGATATGCTCATGGATTCCCAGTCCAAGCATTCCTTTCCACTCAATAAACTATCACCATAGAAGAAAAAAGAGTGAGAGAGAAGGAAGTGCGTGTACAGGAAAGGGAGCAATTCACAGGCCACAGAGGACTGCCATCCAGCTGGCAGCAATCCTTTCTGAGCCTCATAAGCTTTCTCTGATTCTGTTGGCTCCAACTTCCACTTCTAACATTCTAAACTTTGAAACAAAAGAAAATAATCTACAATTAACTGCATAGTGCCAGGCCTTGGGGTGCTTCAGTAGAAAGTCCAAAGGCTGCAGCAGGCTGTAAGTATCCCTTAAGTAGGTTAAATGTCATCCTATTGGATCTAATAAGTGATGCACAATATAAAAACAGAGAGAAATAAAAACAAAAAGATAAAAAAGGAGATAAAACAGCACATTAAATTTGACAAACATTGAATTACAAGGAGCTGCAAATAGTAGTGAGTAAAACATGACATACAATTTAATTTTTAAAGTTCTGCAACAAATAAAATCCAAGCTGAAATAATATATGCTAAAACTCCCAAGAAAAAGAATCCAAACTGAAGTTGTTTAATGGAAAAAAATTATCAGAAAACAACCTGTTGTAGAGGTCTGACTGACACAGCTATAGTAACTTAGTATTGTGTACAGATATGATAGTGGATTTTTGAGGATAACCTAAATAAAACTTACTGTTCAGTTTAAACTAGTTACTTTGTATCTTTATTTTTATCTTTATTTACTTTTTTAAAGATACAAAAAGAACTTTGAGAATTGGCACCAACAAAGTGCATTTAGATGCAGTTTTTCCTCCTTTAAAGTAGAGGCAGTACTGCTTAATTGGAGGCATCGCAC
The DNA here is from genome assembly GCA_013400755.1 of Pelecanoides urinatrix. NCBI lineage: Eukaryota > Metazoa > Chordata > Aves > Procellariiformes > Procellariidae > Pelecanoides > Pelecanoides urinatrix. The sequence goes on from VZTQ01014126.1 coordinate 226,688, forward strand.
TACAGAGAAGGAGGACAAAAATAGAGTCAAACTCCTACAATGAAAGCTTTGCCAACTTTTCAGAACAGCTTTGTGTTTCAGCCTTGTCCCCTATCAGTACATTTGCCTGCTTGCAACAGTTGGGAAAACAGGGGAGAAAAATAAAGGCAGGGCCATGGAATCATTACTGTACTGACGGGGCAGGTGGCAATACCAATTGAAAGATGATGAATAAATGACCACCTCCAGATACAATTTTCCTGCCCATTCACAAAATTAAACCTCTTTTCCAGGCTCTCATGACTCTGAATTTTCACTCCTGAAGGTTTTTTTTCTCTGACCTCAATAAATACACTCTTGTCCTACTCATATATACTCACAACATGGCTGCAAATACCATTTTCTAGCTTAAAACACTGACCATGTCCTTCAGTTGGCACCTGTCCTTCCTGCCTTTTGGTCTTCTATCACACCAAACATAAAACCCACATTAAGGGACCTAAACGATTTTCATCATACACCTTAATACATCTTCAGATACAGTTCTGTAAGCTTTTAGCTATAATGTCCCCCATATGTATGAGAAATCCTCACTAAATAGTCACCACAAAACTCCATCCTTCTCCTCATCCCACTTTCTCCTTAAAGAATCCTCCTCTTCTGTGATTCCTACAAAGAGACTGACAACATTCCGATCAAAAATGTATTTAATCTCTTGCTACTACACCAGAATACCACCTTATCTATTTATTATCTATCTGTTATAATTCATATACTGGCTAAGAATGTAAGCTCCTGGGAGAATCAAGGTTGTTCTGTGTTCATTCAACTTTCAGCGTAACAGGGTCCCACCCATGAGGAGGGGTTGTAGGTGCAACAGCAGTGACATACACTAGCCATTGCAATAGCTAAGTAAATAATATTTAGGCTGACCAAAGGACAAACGCTATTTAGAAGGCTACACATTAGGTAAAAGGCAAGAACAAATTAATCAACACCTTTAGGCTACATTGTATTTACTCTCCATGAGACTTGCTAAAGCCCTGGATATTAACAACCTTGCTCTAAAAACCGTGATCATCAGTAACACCCAGACCTCTACGAAAAAGTTTTAACCTCTTCCTCCAATCTGAAACATGACCAAACTCCGTAACTCACATTTCGTGGACGGATTGGAATTCGCTTATGATTCACATTCATTCCTGGAATGATCACAGACATTTTTCTGGGACCCTTGAATCCTAACACATTGGTTTCCTGAAAGACAAGGAAAGACATTATTTTCAGTAAACGAGATACTCCATCTCAAAGAAGGAAAGACAGCAAAACTGAACTTGAATCCTTATTTATGTTGGTTTTTCAAGATTTGCTAGCTACAACTGTAGTAGCAGTTATCTAACTGCAACTGGGTTTAATCACTGAGAATATTTTTCTCTCCCATTTTGAGAATTGTCTTAAAAGACATACATAGTATTACCTAATTTAGAGCGCACCTGTTATCCTAATGAAACATTTATAACAAAATCAGACAAGTGCAACTTCCAGGCATAAGTTTTTGCATCTGAGGCAAAAACGTGCTAAAATCTTGCTAGTGAACAAGCTGTAAGTATGATAAAAGGCAAATATCTTTGACCTGAGTCTGTTCTTTATATGTCACCATTTAGGCTAAAATGTTCCTGAAGAATGAATTACTTTCTTCTTTAGGTGCTGTTATTTGTGTTAAAGAGCATACCTACAATTTTCTCTCAAATCATGCTCTTTCATAAATGATTAAGAACAGACCCAGAAGGAAAAGTATTCAGCATCTGTCCAAGCTTCAACCTTAAGACGAGCAGATTTTTCCAGAGTACTGCAGGAGACAGCTCCAAGTGGACTGAGTATAACAAGCAACGGAAAAAAGTCTTGGCATTCTCAAACCATCCATTTAATAATGTCAACCAAAATCCAAGGGTCCATTTAAAGTGTTCTATAACAATGTCAGTGATAACCTTTAAAATTCCCAAAGACCAATTAAAAAGCCAGAATCTTTTAGAATGACTGAATTGATTGATAGAAGTGATACAGCTTCTCCTAACATCCTAGTGCATTTTGCAGGAACAGAACAAAAGCCTTTGGAGTTGCAACCTCTATTATTTCACTTCAGAAAATCTAGAGGCACATATGAGAATTAGGGTACCAATTTTATTCATATATAACCTTTACGAACTTGTAGATTAAAGTTCAGAAATCTGAAAAGCTGACTTTATATTATCTGCTGTACTTATTTTAACACCTTGCTCTGTACAATTAGGCAGGGAACTGAAGAACACTGTATACAAAGAAAATATCCAGTGATACTTCTGTAAACAGGCTAGTGCTGGAATTATCACATCAATTTTCCTCCCAAGTGCCGTTAAGATCAACAGCAAAAAAATCAAGATCATGCTCCAGTAGACGAATGTGCCTTTAAATTTCTGCTGCTGCACCTGTGATAAAAGTAAAAAACCTTCCAATTGACTGGCCATCATTTTGCAAAGAACCTCAAATTTTACTTGAACTTTAGGACTGGAATATGAAACAATGCGACGTGAGAGCCCTCACATAATTCTAGAGTGTCCACAAGCGCCTCCTCACTCTGAAGCCTAGACCGAGGTGATCCACAAGACCAGAAGAAGAAAACACCTCTAGGACAGAGCTAGCGAATCACGATTTCCCCTGGAACCATATCCTTACCACCAAGCTGCTACTGAAATAATACCACCTCCTTCCTATCCCCCCCAATGCCTTTGGTTCTGCAAAAAATAACTCTACTTCACAGGGTACTCCCAGTTCCTTCTTAGTGTCCACCAGATACCAGCTGGGCAAGAGGCAGCTCATGCTGTGGCTGGCTCCATGTAAACCATACGCCGACCGGCCACACACCGAGCGACAGGCAAGGTAAGAAGGTCATCGGGATGTTCGTTTGGGTCTCTCTTCCTCCCCGGCACTGATTTTTTTTTTTTTTTTTTTCATTAAACTTGTAAGAACTTATCTTTGAGGCCTCTGCCCTTTGTTGTATCTGGTTGAAATTGGTCAGTTGGTTCCCAAGTGAAGTGGGGGAGGCTGCCAGGCAGCATGATTTTGTAAGCCCTGTTTCCTCAGCAACCAGGCGACGAAAAAGAAAGGGGCAAAAGGGGAGAGGCACTACTTACATAGCAAATAGCTGCAAGCTCCTGTCTGGTATGAGCCTTTTCCACGAGACCTTGTGCCTTGACTGGGCTAACTCCGTGGTCATAGACTGTAAATTTAGTTCCCATGAGGTTTGACCTAATGTCGGGTTATGGAAAGACAGAGAAAGAGAGAGGCATCAGTGGAAAGTTTTGTCATCTTCTGAAGGTATTTGTACAGCACAGCGAAAACACACATCTCTTGCCATCTGAATCTTCCTACTGCCAGCTCAGTAAGGAGCTTCTGCGAAGCACCCATGGTGAACTGAGCCTGTAACCTATCCTGGAAAAGCATCAAGCCAGAATTCCTTCTCTGAATTGCCACGGTGAATGGTAAGGCTGAAGAAAGGTTGCCAGCCCAGGTGAATACAGATTACATTAAGCAGGACGATGCGAGTTCATTCTCTCTGAATTGATACCAGATTGCTATTCATAACCCCAACTCAATTAAAATGAAAATCCAATCTCCCCTGTCTGTAGTTTTCATCTGTGGTTCTCACCTGAGTTTTCCAATGAAACTTTCCCCTTCCCGGGATAAATCAGTTGGGTCAACTGATATGAGGTAATTGGATGTTTTGCTCTTTTTTCGTTTTCTCCCTGCAAGAAGGAATGTCTGGAAATACAAAACTTTGATCAAGACTGGAGCTCTGTGAGAATGCAGAGGCATTGCTAGGCATTGCTATCCAAACTGTTATCTCTCCATTTCCCACACCCATTCCCCTTTTTATTCTGTGCTGTTATTACTGTCTCCACAATTTCGATCTCTTCCGCAAGTGCACACCCTGAAATCCTATCCCTCCCATCAGCTCACTTGGCAGTCTAGATTTAATGCAACTGGCCGTTCTAGTCTTCCCTCCTTTTCTTCTGGAACAGCTCAGTCTCCCTGCTCTTCTTTATCCTTGACATTTTTATACTTTTTAAATTTCATCTTTCATTGTATTATGGCTTTTAAACCTGCCAACTCCCCCGTTAGTGCCTTGGCCAAATAGAAGCTGTCCTCATCTGCATGCTGGCTCTCCTCAGCTTCTGGTTTCTTACAAGAAGCTCTCCCGTACACCAAAAATATTCTGTGGTGGGAATACAATAGCCAAGATACTGTGTGCTGCTTCCAATACCTTTCTGTTGTCATCCCTTTCCAGATGCATGTAATAAGTAGGGAAGAGGCCCCGGTCCATTCCCTTCTTATCTCTAGTGATTCGACACTTGACTGTAATACCACGGGGTGCAGGGCGTAATGCAAAATCCTCCAAGTTCTCTACTTCTCCCAGCTGTGCATCTGCCTGAGGGGATGGACTGCAGGAAGCACCTGTTTCCTGTGGGAAGAACCATCATATTAGCAAATTAATATCAGATCAGAGGCTCTGGTATTCCCCAATAAAAAAAAAGGTCTGTTGAAACAGAAGATCGCATGTCTCAAAGAAGATATTTGAGAGAGGAAATTTAAACGAGAGAGCACCTGTGTTTCTCTGAATAAAGTGGCTGAAGACTTTTACTCTGAGGAAAGACTAGCCCTCCAAGGGCTCCATTGCTAGGAAGGGGAAAATAGGATGAGACATTGTAAATATTCTAAGTGAAGAGCCTCTCTGCTTTTAGAGCTTCAAACACTCTCTGGGAAATAAGGCAGCACGATAAGATGGACTAATGGGTGCTGCTGTAAGACAGGCTGGGATTTTTGTGACTGAAATGAGCACTGAGATTATGTTGGTTCAGAACAGTAGCAGAAACGGAGTAAGCTGACGGTGGAACCACCTCAACTAAATGCTGGAAGAACCTTAGAACAATGTGTACAGTCAGGGTGCGAGTTATGGTCACCACAGGAACTGGAGTTTTAATGGAAATCTGGTATAGGTCACTTGAGTGATTTTTTCTTAGCAGTAGCTGAATCCTGTGGATTGTAGAAACCAGGAGATTCCTCCCTTACTTGGGAGGAGGAGATTGGAGATGAGGTTGCTGGTTTATCCCCATGTCCAGGTACAGCCAGTAGGAAGTCTGAATGAACACACACAGACTCAAAATTCACTAGTGACTCTCACACCTCCCCGCTCCAGCATCCCCCAACCTGTATCTCCAGCAGTTGGCACCCATAGCCCAATCTCCCAAGTAGCTAACACCCAGATCTCCTGTACTACTCACCCACTAGTCTAGCACAACATAGACACAGTCACCTCACAAATACACTCACATGGGTCTTTTGAACAGTAGCATGGACTTTCAAGGCTGTCCAGCATCCATGCCCAAACTCTATGCGCTTTATCTGGTCACTAGCTCAGACCCTGGGTCTTCCTGATGCTGGTCTCTTCCAGCTCACTGGTTAGTCCAGCATAGTTTGTCAGCGTATGTATGCATGTCTCTCACACACAAACACACACATGAGAACACATTCACGCAGGAAATAGTTAGAAACGGAGTTTTAGAAGATGGTAGGACACGCTGCGGTAATCAGGCACAAGGCTTGGCCAGACAAGCATGCTGTCTTGCAGGTGTTTATATGCATCTGGTGCCTTTTACCCCCTTTAGTCCCTATATTCCCATACTTATTACTCCCTGATCCACATTGACCCCCTTCTTTTCCCTCTTGAGTCCCTTCCCCTAAACACCCCATAAAAAGTTTTGTCCAATCCCAGAATTCTCTGTTCCATCCCAAAATTCTGTTCGCCCTTGCATCCCACATAAATGCTATAAACTTTCAGGCAGTGATCCCTCTTAAGTTCGCATGGCATTTCAGAGTTTGTTTGAGTCATCTTGGTGGATTTTACACCAGAGACAATGGCCTAATCTGTCTCCTCTGAGGGTCATAGGAGTAGCTACTCACTGTGTTCCCATCTTCACCGATTAGGCTACTTGGGTTCCCCAGCCCACCATTGTTCCTTTGATCTTTAGGAGGTCTTTGTGTTTAACTCAATGGCCCTTCAGTCAGATAACCTGATATTCATGACCTTCCTCTGCCTTCAGGGATTAATACGCTAGCTACTGTAGTTGCAACTAGTATATTTTAACCTAGTGCTCAAGGGGTTAGTACTAAAACCAAGCATGTGCCCTTATCAGAAATGGATTTCAAGACACTTACTGCAAAAGATTTCTCACTGGTTGCAGAACTAGGCCTCTCAGATTCGGGATATGGTGAATGAGATGCTGGTCTCTTACTAGCTTCTTCCTCTTCTGTGTCCTCCTCATCAAAATTCAAACTGTCTGAAATTCCTGTCAGAATAGAGGATCAGGCAGGTAACCTCTGAAAGAAGGTGTCATGAGTTCAATCACTAATTGATGTATCATCTAATTCACATATGACTCGTGCATAGCTATTCAGTTCTCTCTCTTTTAATTAATTTCTGTTGTCTCAACTGCTGATTTTCTTCCTGCAATTCAAACCCCTAGTGACGTTTTACAGCTCTGACTCTGCAGATGATTAAGGAGCTGTCAGGCTTTTATTAATGTAACAGATTGCTTAGTATATGCTGTCATTGAATTAATTTTGCCTATTTTCACACAAAAAAGCTCTCCATGTCTTAAGAACAAAAAAAAGGAAATCCAGATCAATATGCTGACACCTATCCTGTAAGTTGGACTGTACAGTTTACATCCTTTACCATTTCCTCTTAGTCTTATACATACTGAAATGGAGCATGGTAATTTTTCAGTAAGAGCCCCTCCTATTCTTACATCTGTAGCAATAACTCAGGTCTCATGAACACTACTAATGATTTGATTTTTAAAACGGAAGCGCAGACCGAGTAATTCCAGGACTTATTTATTTAATCTTAACCTAAGCACAGCTATGTGGAGATGACTGTGGGTATATAACGAAAATAACTCTGGATAAAGACATTTATAAAGAGCTTCCGTACACATCACTGTTTGGTGTTTCCTTCCACTTAGAACTGCATCATTTTGTTCTGTGATTCCATTCTTTAATTTGGCTGTAGAATGGAAAAGCACATAAAGCACTATAGAAAATTAACACACTCAGCCTGCTAAGCTGAATTGTTTTCTGAGAGACAATATTATGAGTGCTCCAACATGGCACTGCATAGAAGGGGCACTGCTGGAAGTTCTTTGTCTCAGATGAAACAGAAAACTGTAGTCTTAACAACCTGTCAGTAAACTTCCCAAAGCACATTTGGAAAGAGGAAAGGCGTTAACTCTAGTACTCCGGCCAATTTCAAAATTCACTGTTTATATTCTACCTCCACTAATTTCCCCTGAAGTTTTTGGATATTCTCTCCTGCTTCCTTTCCTAACTCTTGTGTAATGCTGTTATCCGTACGTAAGCAGCTGTTGCATCTGACAACTGAATGGAAGTATTTCTACGTATGGTAGTACCTTAATACATAAAGTATACTGGAAACATTCTGGGAGACAGGCTCTGCAAAATAAAAACAAGCTGTGTACCATATTAAACACTAGCCATTACTTTGCTGCAAAGTGCTTAGGCTGCATGCAACAAAAAAGGTTTCCTGTGGTACTGGCAGCAACATAAGATACTTGGCAGACAGAGATGGACACTCCACTGGGAAACTACTCAATGGAATATAACTATTGAATATAAAACTCTAAAACTGTTGATTGTGACAGCCTGTGACTCAGGAAGAACACCTTTCCTGTTAGTCACCTAAACAGTTAAATTACAGCATTTACTGGCTATAGAGGGTTCTGCTATTGTGAAAATATTCAAGCATCATATCCAGATATAATATATCTGGAATAAAAACACCATGAACTTTAGCGAAATGTGTAGTATAGCATTTTGTCACCAACTTCCTTGGAAAGGCCAGAAATTATACAGCACATTGATAAACCATTAAAACATAACTGGTATGTTCCAATTAATATCAGAAGAAGGAACTGCAGTTCTGCATTTCTACACACTGTAGAACCCACTAGCTCTGCATGTAAAAGTAATATCCTACAGACACTTGTTTCATGATTCCTCATAGTTTTTAGTTTTTTTAATGCTACTGAAAAAAATTGTAAGTAGTAGAAAAGCCCTGAAAAAGACCTTTGCCCATTATCAACTCTTACCTCGTTTCTGTAAGATTTCTTGCAGATCTGGCTTGCCTGCTGTGTCTGTTAGAGCCTCTCCATCATTTTCCTGATCTGCATTGTCTTCTGTTTTGCAAGATCCAGCAGAGAGAGTTTGGAGCTTGGTCCCTAAATCTTGCACTTCTGATTTCAGGAAAGCAGCTGGTCCATCAATGCCTGCAGGCAAAAATGAAACAGAATGCTAAAGTCTATTTTTTACAGCTAAAGACGCATCCCAGGATGGTTCTTCTTTTTATCTTCTCTTGCTCAAGCATCCCTTTAAAGTACTGATGTATACTTGTTCAACTTTTGTCAGAAGACTTGGGAGGAGTCAGGCCTGACTGTGGTACAGACCACCTATTACTTTAAACATATCAGGCATCAGTTTCTCCATTTATAATACAGTGATTGTATCTACGTTTTTACAAGGGCTTAAGCAATTAAAACGAGTTTTATTTGTCATGTGCATTGATATCCTTCAATTTATGGGCAACTACTCTATTTTCCTTCAGGTTCCTTCTTTGCTCCTGTGCCAATAAGTCAGTGCTCTACAGTGAACATCACAAATCAATTTGATAAAAATATGTACAGCCACAGGCAGAAAAAACTGTAAATGGCTGCCCTCTATCTTTTTGGTAGAAATGAAATTTCCATGTTTAAACATGCAACACAACTGTGCACTGCACTTCGTAATTGGTGGAGACGTCTTGATGTCAGGGGCTGGCATAACACTTAATACACATATTGTGTGCTACACAAACGCAAGTGTAGTTCCAGCTTTGGATTTCTTGCTTTCCCACTGTTTTCCTTCTTTAAACTTTACTGCTTTACCTAGTCATCAGATTTCTGACACGTTCACTGCTGTTATGACTTCTTAACAGGATTTGTTTGTACTGAGGAAGCTTCAGAACTATGGAAGCTAGTGAGGGAGCAGTTAGTTTTCATTTTTCTTTCCTGTAGTCTCAGTATAACTTGGAAGATATACTGAAGTTATATCAGTCTTTTCTCTCACTCTCTTTTTGACTTAAAAGTGTCTTTTAACAGAAGCTTTCTCCCACCTGATTTTAAACACCTAAATGCTACCATCCACATCACCACTCTCCTCCCCCTTCCTATGATCCTGAAAGACATCTGGAGAATAACAAAAACATTCAAAAGACGGGGGATAACATAGTTCCAAACGTGATCTTCAAACCAGGTAACACTGGTTTGTTTGGGTTTTTAAAATTCTACTCTACACATTAATTCCCTATTAAAATGATGGTGGTATAATAACATCCTGCAACAGCATGCACCTCAAAGCCTGAGGATGTTTCCTGTTACTTTCTTGATAGGCTGATGGGATCCTGGCTCTCATAAACTACTTCCCGACACTTCCACTGGAATGTAAGCGTTTCATTGCTGCTCTTTTTTCCTCCCTGTAACATGGAAATCTTAAGGCTCTCACTACCGTATTTCTTTTCACTCCTAACAGAATGGTCATCACTATTTTATTGTAATGTTTTGAGACCACTGAGTTATTGCCTTTGGCTCTGATATCACTTCGTGTTTGTGACTTTCTGGACCGCTACAGCTTGTTTGTCATGTTTCATTTGTCTCCCTGAAGCCCACAGAAAACAATAGATGAGGTAAAAACCAGCAAGAACCTAATTCAGTATTCATAGGACTTCTGTTTTGCTCCTGTCTGCTTCATCATTCAGTCATAGGCAATCTTGAGATGGAGTACAATGAAGAAAAGTACAGGCAGTCACTACTGGATTATTTCCTTTTCTTTATCTTACAGCTTCAGAAGACTCTCTTACTTTGGATTTGTGTCTCTCTACCTTTATGTAAGTTCTTAACCCATTTCTACAGTTCTTAGCCGAACGCAAGGGAGAGATTACTCAAAGGCCCATGAAGATTCTCAGCTGTCACAAAATTCAAGGTCACATTTTTGTTTGTTTTTACAGTTCAATATTGCTCAACCATACCGTGCTATAATTCTACTTTTGTACATAGAAAGGTGTGTAATCAATCTTGTTTATCACTTGACCACTGTCACAGCAATGTAGGTGCCCATCTGTGACATAAAATGCATGCACTGGCATTTTGGGGAACAGTGTTGCAATCAGGTTGATTACTTACCATGTAACATAACATCACTGTGGAAAGGGGTAGGAGTTTCTACTAAAGGAGTCTGCTCCTCACACCCTTTGGGCTTTGACCTACGCAGCTTTGCCTCAGGATTTGGTTGTACCATCAACGGATCAAGACGTTTCTTCCTCTGCTTCTTCTCTAGAAGAGCTCTCTGTGAAATAAAGAAAAAGCATGAAATAAGGATGAGTAACCACATCCAGAGGCAGAAACCATGTCTCAGCTATTGGCAATGACATGTCACTGATCAGGATCTCCAATAAACCTGAAATACTCTTGTAATCTCTTACAAAAAACCTAGACACAGGTATCACTGTGTGTCTTTGGAGTGAGACGTTGCCTTTGATTCTCCATCCAGAGCTGATGGATGATGTGGATACTTGCTTATTTTCTGATCTATCCCAAGACCATCAGCAGATAATTTTAACTCCTTTCATCCAGTCTAAACTGCAGCAATCCTTGATATAAATAGACAAATTGAGCAGTCATTTATAATACAATATGAAACATTCCTCATCGTGCTCTACAACTACCTGAAAGGAGGTTGGAGCGAGGGGGGGTCGGTCTCTTCTCCCAAGTAACAGCGATAGGACGAGAGGAAACGGCCTCAAGTTGTGCCAGGGGAGGTTTAGGTTGGACATTAGGAAAAAATTCTTTCCTGACAGAGTGGTCAGGCCTTGGCACAGGCTGCCCAGGGCAGTGGTGGAGGCCCCATCCCTGGAGGGATTTAAAAGACGTGTAGATGAGGCGCTTGGGAACATGGTTTAGTGGGCATGGGGGGGTTGGGTTGACGGTTGGACTCGATGAACTTGGAGGTCTTTTCCAACCTTAGTGATTCTGTGACTCTATGATTCTATGATTTCACAAAGTAAATGTTATAATATACAGCATGTTCATGCAATTTTATTACTCCATGCATCCTACTTACTTGAGCTGATAGAGTAGACAAAACAGCTTACAAGGACTCTGCTCATTCCACTGCAGTTATGATTGGACTAAACATTCCATCATTTAGGACAACAACTTCCTGTGCATACAGGGAATGTATAATTTTTCCTCCCTGTTTTGTACAATTAAGCTAACTTTGTATTAAGAGAACTATCTTCAAGACTATCTGAAAATGCCAGAGTAAAGATGAGAGCCCTTCCCCTATGCTTTATATGGCAATTAAGTCTTTTACTGTATTAGCATAACATTTTGAAAAATCCTTTATCAGGGCTCACTCTGCCACTGTAGTTATAAATGCTGTCACAGTGCAGCTAAAGCAAGTCAGGACTTGCAGAGCAAAAGGTTTTTGTCTCAGAAGCTATCATCTTATAGGGACAACTCAAGCGAGTTCCCAGAAACCAGTGTTGAGAGATAAGACTTTGGAGGGGAGGGAAATTACAGTCATTAAAATAGAACTGATCCAATAAAAGGAAAATTGATCTATCTTGTAAAATTTTTCCATGTAATTCAGGATTGAAAGGAAAGAACAGTGAATCTAAATGTTAAAAAATAAAACATTACTTTTCCAAGATAGATATACATTTGATGTTTATGATTTCCTACTAAATGAGAATAGAAACAACTTCTGGACTTAAATCAAGGCAAATGGGAACACTGCACTATTTTAAAGACAGCCATGCTTACCACGCTTAATCCTTAAAAGTTAAGGCGATACATGAAGAAGAAGGAGAAACTATATTCTAATATTCTGTAAAGCACCGCTAAGCAAATGATGTGCAAGCCCCTTGTCGTAGATGCAGTTTATCCATGCCTGCTTCTTAGGTACCTGAACACCCCCTGAAGGCTGTTCTTGATGATAGAAACGCTTTCTCCATCAAATTCTTTGCAGTCTCCAAGGATCCATCAGATAAACAATACCAACAATTCAATCCACTTGAGACATAGACTGCTTTGGAACCTTTTCCTCTCCTGTTATGCCTTTTCTCTCTCGTTGGTTCTTTCCTCTCCTAGTAGGCTTTTTATCTCAAGTGAGGTTAGTTTCTCAGGCAACCTCTCCCTGAGGAATTCCAACACAACTCAGCCCTTGGTCCTTTATTCTTTCTGCTTTTCAAGCACTTATCTAACAACAACAACAAAAAAACCCAACACCAAAAAACCCAAAACAAAAAACAACAACAACAACAAAAAACCAAACCGACCTTTTTTATTTAAACTCATAAATACACTTCGAAGACTGGACTGCAATACAGGTAGTGTTTGTTATCGCAGAATTATTTGCAGAGTTATTACAAATATTTATTATTTGTCCTGCAGGGCAAAAATTACATAGAATTCCAAAGAGATTATCACATTGGTCTAGAAGAAGAAAAGAAAAATAAGCAGTAGAAGTAAAATTCTTAGAAAATGCTAATTACAGATAAAATTTATTTTCTAGAAAGGTAGTCAGACCCTCCAGAAGAACTTATATTGGTTTGTCGTTGTTTGTGTGTTTTTTAAATTAATGCTGAGGAAAAGTAAAAAATTTCATGATAGTTTATAAAACTCTAACAGTTTAAATAAAAGGAGAGAGGGAAAACAAGAATCAAAACATGCTCAGAATAAGGATTTGAGAAAAATTGTTGCCAAGGCTTCTCTACCTGACAAATAGACAGACAAGAAAAAAATAAAACAGACACATCCTAAAGGCAGTAAGAAGGTACACAGCTACTGCTAGAATGGGAAACTGAATTTGGGATCAATATAGGATATAATAACTTTCAGAGTTACTTAACTGGTTATTCTATTAGATGAGCTTTTTTAAACATTTCATTGCTCACCAGTCTAAAAATTTTTTTTTTCTTATTATAATACACTCTGTTTCGTCAAATAGTTTCTAGGACTCACCAGTCCAACGGGATCATACTGGTTTATATTGAAACATATACTTTACTGCTGGTAGATGTGACTGACCTTCTTGAAGAACTTCAGGATAATCAAAGTGACAAAACTTGATAGTAATTTAATTTGTTTTAAAAAGCCTTCTCTCTACTGCTTTGCTTATTTAGACGGAAAAAATCTACAAGCCCGCTGATGGGACAGATAGTAGCAGTTCATTTTCTTTACATAAGGTGGCAGAGCAGCCTTACATGCAGCACTATGTATTCTCAGACTTATTCCACTAAGATGAAGCAGAAAAAAGGAAACTGTATTTTGGTTTTGTTTCATTTTGTCTACTAACTAGCCTTTTCCTCCAGCTCTGTGTTACAGTAAAAATTCATACCATATTACAACAAAAAATTTATATAGTTCATGAACAGGACACCAGAACACATAACCCATTAAATAAATAACAGGTACAGATTATCATGATTTGTTCAGGATTTTGTGAACTCCATGTATTAAATACTTTCAGAAACTTTTTCTTTGCACCACAGAAAAGCATAACATCAGATTGCAGGATGATTAAAGGATCACAAACTACCAACTCCATTTCTAACGAGTTTCCAACAAGCTAAGAAGTCAGAAGTGTCAGATGAATATATCATAGTAGACTAGTAAGGCAACTAGTTTGGTATTCTTTCTACAACTGTGATGAACAGGAAGATGGTATACAGGGAGGTTCCAATCACTCCACCCTTGAAGGTGCAACAATTATTTGGCATGGTCCTACCTCGGTAGGCCATGCAGGATGGATCCTAGCTCTGAAACATCCTCTCCGCTCTTCCAGCTCCTCTTGAGTTCATGCTGAGGCAGCAGTGACAACACTGGTGACGATGGCATTAATGAAACTCAAGAGTATCATACCAGCTGCATTCAGAAATATGCCTTCAGCTTCACGCTCTCCACCCACAGGGAGATGGCAGCATCGTACTTTGAGCTGCAGGTGCCTCAAAAGACACGGAAACACCTTCTACTGCTGGGGAACTAAGCACTTGCCTGAGCAGCCACACGCTCCTCAAGGAAAAGCTACTAGCCTAGATAAAAGCATGCTGGCAGGCACAGCTGGCCCACAGATGGAACTTGATGTCATGCATTATTATAAAGAATGTTTTACTGCAGTTACAGGGTTTCCAAACCCATCATAAAGATGGATGACAGGCATACGTCTTTGCTGTGGCAAATACTTATTCCAGATTCTCTGTATGGCCAAAGGTTCTAAGCATGATCCTGCTGGATTAAAGCATTTTGCATTTTTTATCCCAATTCCTATAAATGTTTAGGACAAACAAATCAGGCGGGGCATCAGCTACAACCAGCAATGAGTCCATCGTGTCTGATAGTGATCCCCTATTGATCTCTACTTCTTCAGAAGGCATGGTACCATTCATGTAGAAGTTAAAAGTAGACTTTAAAAGTTAATATTCAAACCTAAATATACAATCCTATATTACAGACTGTTAGCATTTCTCAGTAAATCTCATTTGCAAGGGGGGTGGTGGTGTGTTAAAATATATTTTAGTGACATTTTCTAGCTGTTGGTTTTGCAGATGATTGCAATCTCAACCAAATCCAAGAAAGCCTGAAACAAAATTGCAAAAGGGTACAAGTTCTTTAAACTCGATTCAACTGACAGCTGCTCTGAGGGAATTCCACCCAGCCCAGCAGCTTTGTTTTGGTGGAACAGCAATGCATCCCCATGGCGAGGTCTGAAACCAGGCACACAGTGATCACAGTGCCTAGCACTAGGAGCCAGTCATTACTACCAGCTTATGACCCAAGACAACAGTCCTAAAACAGACACTGAGGTTCATCACCAAGCAGTCAGACCATCCTTAGTTTTGGAACTTCTTATTGAGTGGCATTTGGCACTAAATGTTCTTTTGCCGATTACCTGAACTAATGTTTTCTATTTATTTAAAAAGAAAAAAACCAACAAAACAAGCATTACTGGATAGCCTACAGGTAAAAGGATTATCCTAGCTTACACAAATATGACCAAAGATAAATTTTACTCCTTGACTCTGAAGTGTTTTAGATAAATGCCTATATACACACAGATAAAGTTGGTAATAAATCCACTGTCTGAAGTCAAAGCTAAGCAAACTCAGACTAGAAATAATGAACAAGTTCTGGTAAAGAGGGTTATCATCCACTGCAACAGTTCCCTGAAGACTGTTATGTCTGGATTTAAAGATCCTCAGCTGAGAAAGCGCTTTTCTAAAAAACATACTTTAATTTGAACACAGATGAATTTAATGCAAGACAGTGATTTGTGGTCCATGTGAAATGGCCAGCTAGAGAATCATAATAATCTCACATCTTCTAATTCATTTATAAGTATTTAAAATTTCACAGAGGAAGAATATTAAGGATGGATACCTTATTGCTTTGAAGAATATGGTGATGTAAGCATCCAGCAAACAGCGCTTTAAAAACTGAGACCTATAACCTAATATTTGACAAAAGCTTGGCTGTAAATGTTTTCATTGTAGGAAAGATCCTTCTATAGCTCAGGGAAACTTCTTCTTTTCCTTTGATGCTTAAAATGGATAATTCCCTGCAGTCTTCCTCTCTTTTGATTCATTCCTGCATCGTGGTGACTCAATCCCAATGAAATGAGAGGACGTATGAAAAATAAACATACCAAAGAAATCAAGCCTACAAGTCATAGCAAGGTTGACTTAAACTAATGAAAGCCAGGAAAATCTTTAAAAAAAAATGTTAGCAATGAGTTCTTGTTTGTATTCTTTAGACCAAGCATTTTTAGCATTTCACAAGTCTCTAGATAGCTAATGTTTGTTTTCCTATACTTATTTTTACCAGCTTCAGCACTATCGTTTACCTGATTCTCTAGTTTCAGCTGTCGTAGTTTCATGCTTTCATCCTCAAAGATGCTGGGAAAGGGAAAGAAACAAAGTAATTATTGCTAGTAAACAGTTTGCATTATAAGAGCACAGGATATTCACAGACTACAACTTCACCACCAAGACTTTAAAAGAACTCTAAGACATAACTTCTATCCCACAAGAAGACCAAGTTACAAAGCATTAAAAAAAAACAACATACTTTATATTGTGTCATAAATAGGACCAAAATGTAGTTTAATCACCTTAGTAAACTGTTCTGAAAACGTTTTGTAAGCAAAAAGGGCTTCATTACTGATGGACGGATTATGAGCCGCTGTAGAGGTGGGCTATGAGACAATTCATATCTGAAGGCTTAACACAGCTCAAACCAATTCAGTAAAGTCCCAGCTCCTTCATAAAATACCCAATTCCACATTAACTCAGAATTTTAGGTTTTGTCTTGGAGTCAAACCTACTCCATTTTCTCCTCCTGCCAGACTTCCCAGAACTACTGTTAATACCTGAGAGAATCTGTAATTGCAACACCTGATATTAATTCCTAGAGATGAAAAAACAATTATTTCACTATTTAAGTGTTTTATAGATAACTTTTCATAAGAACTCTAGTTTTTCATTCTAAGTTGTGTTCCACATAGACTACCCATTTCCTTTTGTACGATAACGAATTATTACATAAAGTGCAATTCAGAGCCGTTAACCCTACAAAGCAGAAAGCTTAATTGAGAAGTAAGCACATATTCTGCCTACCACAGTTGTGCACTTTCCTCCTACACAGCTTGGACAAAGACCTCTCTGGAAGTGAGAAAGCATCAGGAAGAAGATACTTAATATGGGAAACAGACAAACATTATATATTTTATTGATGGCACGCAGAAAAGCAGGGCTAGCCAAAATTTCAATTTAAACAGGAAATTCTCTGTCTGGTCTAGGTATGCAGAAATGTCAAATGATGTGGAGTCACAAGCTGGCAGACAGTGGTGAATATAACCCTAAGAAGGAAAACCAGAGAGACGGAGAGAGACAGGGCGAGAGGTGGGGTGGGGTTTCTGTAAAACACACGCCATGGAAATTGGATCACATTACACAGAGCTAACAAGAGGAGAGACGGCTCAGAGTCCCCTTAACCCCTGGTAAATCCACATTTGACTCAACTTCCAGGCAAGCAGACGACAGACCGGAGGTCCTTACAGACAGACTACCCCAGCCAACACGGGCCCTGTTCTGGCAGGCTGAAATATGCAGAAAAGAAGTTTTTAATAAGCACATCATATATAACAGTTTATATACTCTAAAACTGATGCTTACTGCCCAACTCATGGTATTTTAAAGCAAGTTACCACTGCCATTGCTTTTTATTTTGCAGTTTTCCTTATTTCTATAATAGTTTTCTAATGTATTTCAAGTATAACAGGTCTAGGACCTTGAAAACACCTTGCTTCTAAAAACTGATGTTATTCCTCACATGGAATATTCCTCACCAGTAATACGTAGTACCTCTGATTCAAAGGGAATGGAGGGCCTGGAAAAATTAATGTCTTTCTTGAAGAGGGATGGAGAACTATTGAGTGTCCCCACAGCAACAGCTACAGTAATACACTCATCTCCACCTGAAAACATCCACAACTTAAGAAAGAAACATGCAGAGACATATCTACTGAGTGCAGCAAGGTATACATTAGTTGCCACTTGAAACTTCAACATAAAGTTAAAACGTGGCATGCTTTTTATTTAAAGCATAGATAATGGAAAAGGGCATCTTTGGCAAAGTCCGAAAAATGTTTGAAAGCTCCAGTTAAAATATTCATGACCAAAAAAAAAGGGGGGGGTGGAGGGGACATCTTTTCATACACCTACTGACTTAAGAAATAGATGACATTTGTTAACTGCAGTCAAGAGTTTGTTATAAAGCAATCTATGTAACTCTGATCAATATTAGATTTACAGACACATTCTTATATAATTAAAAAGAACTACAAAGGTGTCCTGTGTAGATACAAACTACTGGCTGTAGCTTTGTATTTTGAAATTATTTTCTACCCACACTGGAATAGAGTTACGTAACCTTAAAGACAAGTCTGAAGACTCCTGGAACAGTAACGCAGACTACACGGTGCCTCACCTCCAACTGCTTAACTGAGACTCAAACATGGTTGAAATACATAAAGATTCTAACAGGTCACAGAGCTCGATAAAGCCAAAGATAACAAGAGTGTTCTCCTTTATTGGTAAACACCCACCAAAATCACCTCACAGCAGGCCACAAAATGAAAGCAGCCATCAATCCTTCCCATTATAAAATGCAAGGATTCATACAAGGAGCAAAATAAAAAGAAACAAAGTCAAGAGTACTGTGGCACTGAAAACAGTAGCTAAAAAAAAAAAAAAAATTACACTATTTTTATTTACTCCTCCTGCAACCTTCCTCGCAGCACTTGGTCATCATGAAAGTGTAACATAATAATCAGACAAAAAAAGAGCTTCCCACACATACACACACTTCACACTTTTTTCTACCCACCACAGCGGGGTTGGTGTTGTTACGGGAAAAGTCTGTGCCAGAGTCGCTCCCACAGCTCACCACTAAGGAATGCAAGTAGTGTGCTAATACAGCTGCAGGCTTCAGACAGGAATCCTCCTTCAGATGGGCTGACCACACAGACCAGTACATCTAAGTGCTCTTCGGACATGGCCACACAAAACCACTGTGCTCTTCACCGTGCTTTTCTATTTGAAGGGTTTATGTGCGGGAAGAGGAATTAAATATCCAGCAGGAATGGGAAAAATAAGCAGCATTTCCATAGCTACAACAACACAGTTCAAAACTGTAGAAAAAAACCCCCACCAAACCAGTCCCCCATTTACCTTTGATAAATAAGAACTGAAAATACTCAAGTAGCCTGTAAATGATCTCCCTCTTCCCAACTGCTGCAGAAGAGCAGACCCCACCAGACCTGCCCACCATTCACCAGAACCCGCTAGCTCTCCTACTGAAGCTGCAGGACGGGTAACGGGCACATGCCACAGAGAAAGGAAAAATGACCCAAAATAGAAGTGAAGGCTAATGATTATCCAGGATACAGAATAAAAATGAGAGTGGGAAAGCAAGTATTTCACAAAAACACTCAGCTGAGAAGATATAACAGCATGTTTGAATGTGGGAGAGACATAAAGAGGTTCAGAGATCCATTCCTCCTCACAGATCCATTTCCAGATTCAACACAGTCCAACGTGAAGCAAAATGTTTAATTTTTAACTGATACCACCTCAAATTCCTGCTGAAATCAGAATTAGCCTTGTTTTCATATCATAAGCAGAAATGAAAGTGTTGCAACAGGAATATGAAAAACAAATTTATTATAGATGTGCTCATTAGGTTCATTCCTAGCCATTTTCAGAATATCAAACTAACCACAATGAAGAGATAACTCAGATGTTCATATGTGCAATTAAGGCTTCACTTTTATGCAGTTTATTTTCATTTCTGTAAAAAAGGCACGCTACATCTATCGACAGTTCTTTCAGAATGGACGTATTATTTTTCAATAACACACTGCAATTTTGGAATTACAAACTATGTTGTAAAGCATACATATGGCTAGAGAGAGTTAACACTCTTGTTTTCAGTGCAACTTCTCTGTGTTCCTGAATATATTATACTTCAAAAAACCCAAAATAGTTATGTTCTAAGCACTTGGCAATCATTGCCATTGAATCAGCCAAATACAAACTCATAGTATAATGCAACTCTGAGAATAATGAAATACGCTGATATTAAAGTATAAGAACATAGAAAATAGGGCAAGAAGGCAATCCTCAGTCTGAAAATGGTCTTCCCATTCTGTCCAAGGTCCACACGAGAAAGGATTCTGAAGAGCTGAAGAGGGTTCAGCAGAAAGCTGGACGAATTGACCAAGGACTGGAAAATGTACCTGTTAGCAAGATTTGAAGGCATCCTACAGTTTATCCAAGGGAAAATTAATCAGTACACTCCACTGTATTCCATGGATTTGAGGCCACAAGTGACTATTGATGAGAGAGGAGAAGATAACAAAGTCCAGTCATATGTAACTGAAGCTAACGCATTCAGACTTCAAATAAAATTTTTATTTAACACTGTGACTTGGGATATGTCACAGAGCTGTGGATTTTCAACAGAAAACAACAAGTTTTAATCAAGGTTGAATATTATTATGCTAAAAACTGCTGTCATGGAGTAAAGCTATGGTCTACCTCAGATTTCAGGTGTGGTTATCCCAGATGGGAGAGCTAAGCATTCTTCTTCAAAGTTATATAAAGGGACCAATTAAGTTCTCTTTATATACTGACTGTTGAAGCTGTAAAGAGGCAAATAAAAGGTTGACTTTATTATAGACTAGTTTTGCAAGGAATTGACTGGTTGCAGCTGTGAGTGAGAGGCAACAAGCAGAGAAGAAAAGCCACAGGAAGAATAGCCTGTAGAGAGAAAATGTTCTACATGATCCAGAATTCACTGGAAAGACAGATCTGAAATATGTTAAACAACGGAAAAAAAACTCATGATAGTTTTTCCTGCATTCAACCAAATAGGTACATTCCTCATATGTCCACTAAAGAAATACTTTGCTCAGTTTTTCCTCCTAAAAGCAATGTAGCAAGGCCTCGCAGATTTAAAAGTTACCCAGATAGGTAAAGCTATTCTGCAATTCAAGTAGTTACATGTTTGAAAAATAACGAGTAAGGTTCTCTGGCCTCTTTTAAGCAGAAGGTCAGACTAGCTGACAGAAACAGACCCCACCCCAACCTTAAACGAAGATCTGACCCAAGAGAAGAAAAGATAGCTTGTTTTGCTTTTTAACTGTTCTAAGCTTCTTTAGAGCGTATATTAGCACCGTATATGTACTGAATTCTTGGTGAGAGAAATTCAGGAAGTATCACTTGTTTGTGCACAGCTCTAGGAAGACACTAAAAATTCAGATACTCTGTAGTTTGGCAGAGAGATTCAGAGAAAGTGTCCAGCAGAAACTTCTAGCCCATTTTAAAGTGGACTAGATTTCGAGTTTACTGTGCCTTATTACAAACAAGCTTGATATTTTCTATCAGTCTGACACATAAATCCTTTTTTTAACACACACAATCTTTCAGTATTGATGGGAATATGAACTTATATATTATCAAGATTCTTAAATTTTTAACTGTTTCCATTGCTCTATTTCCTTTAAAGGACCTCCAAGGCACAATAAACTATCACCATTTTCCTCCACAAACGTCCCAAACTTCCCAATGTCTTATGTACATGTATTTCTCACTCTACAGAGGGCTGCTTCCATCAGACGTCTAACAAGGCTCACGTAACTCCTTTTGCCTTTGCAGGACGGTTTATTAATGTGGTAGCAGCGGTTATGTCTCTGAGCAATGCTCCCAGAACTTAAGAATCAGGGAATAAGAAGAATGTGGCTTGTGGCACACATCTTTGTCCACTAGATTTTATTTTTAGCTGTTAGAAGCGCAACTAAAAGCAACTTCAGTAAGAAATGCGGAGTCAGCTGGTATGAAAGGGTTTTCACTCTTAACTCTCCGAAGAACTTTCTTGGGAATTTTCTCCTCATCTGAATTACAGTTACGAAGGAAAACAGAAGCTGTAGAAAAGAGATAATTTGAAGAAGGATTTTTATCTTTTAAAAGATATATTCTAAATAAAAATTGCAATACCGTCTCTGGAAACTAGTTGAGGAACAAAATTTATCTGTAATGCACCTTCCAATCCACAAAAGGGAGGAGTCCCACCCGCTGTCGTTGCAACTGACACGACTGTAATTGTTCAATTCTGGGAAAATGTGTAACATAGCATCCATAGGAGTGAGGATTATCACATTTTTCTGCCTTCCCCAAGGCAGAAGAGCGGGGGGTTTTGGCAAACACAGGATATTCTTTCCTTCATAATTAAATTAACCACCAGTAAGTTTTCCAAGGTAAACTGGATCTGCTGCCACACCCGTTTCTAAGTGACACAGCTCGGGCTGCATCAACATTTCAGTTATAAGTTATTTTCAAGCAGTTGATATTTCAACAAGGGCAAGTTTTAGCCTCTGTCTGGCTTTTTTACACAAAGAATCCTTTCTCCAGTGAAATCAGTTTTACCTTTGATTCCCTCCCCAATGAAACATGTACAGATTTCTAAAGCCAATAGCATACTGTTTTGAGAAAGGTTTCTCAGAATTTGTTTGGCAAGTCTTTCACCTACTGAATATATTATGGGAACAATGACATGGCAACAGTGAACATTTAATTTTGGAAGCAATTCTGAATGAGTTAATATATTATTATGAATAAAGACTGTCTTGGATATGCTTTAATACACAAATTATGTCCCACATAATAAAGATTGAATAAGACTTATCTCAGAATATTTGAAAAGAAGTATAAAATGAACTAATAAGAACAATAAAGTCAACTGCCAGAACAGGGTGGGGTGGGTGAACAGAAAGACAAGCGTGTAGGTCCGTATGTCCTACTCCACTTGAATCCTCTAGGCACTGCATGTTCCTGCCAATAACCTGCAGCAACTAGCGGAACGATTTACAACTTACTAAAGAATATCCTAAAGAAATACAAAGGCAAGTTAGTCCTTTACAACCTCTGCTTCTACCTACCTCTGAGTTTAAAAATGGAACGTCACTGTGGAATTACCAGGTACTTTTCTTTAAAGTCACATGGACTAGAAGTGTGCCAAAACCACCCAAACCAAAACACCCTCCCCCCACAAAAAAAACGAAAAGGCTAGCGCTCTGAAGAACATAGATGTATATATATATTCTTCGTGCATATATGGATATATGGGTATGTTTTGCCTTTATTGTGGCAAAACAGCTGCGTCAACAACTCCGAGTAATAGGAATACTGTGCTGAAGAAAGGAATTAAAGAAAAAAACAGTCTGAGATACACGTGCCATAGAAAAATCTTTTGTTATAAAACATGAACAGGTTAATAATTATTTTTGTTGGCTAAAACTAAGAAAGCAGCGAATTTAACCCAAACCTATCCTTGCAGCACCATGTTCTTCATACTTGCATAATGCAATAATGCCATTAAATGCACAATGCCCTAATAGGAAGCGAGTGTACCTGAAAGTAACAGCCTGTTCAGGTTCAAACAGCTCAGGAAGAACACACTACATTTGGCCTAAAGGAGTTCCTTTGAAAATGCATCCGTTTTGAGGTGACTGTTCACATACCAAATGTAACTAGGTAAATAATGACACTGTCTAGTACTGACTGACTGCAGCTAAGTTAATGCAGAAAAGAGTATTTATCAGTGCAAGAAACACAAACTTCTCTTTTCTTTACAGTACTCGTTCCAGTGATTTTGTAAGGTAAAATGAAACGGTGTAGGCAAGGTGAAACGACCACTCAGAAGAATCACCCCATCTTCAGTTTCAGAATGGTATCCATGGAAGCACAAAACCCTAGTGTAAAATTATAATCTCACAAATGCAGCGGGATATGCTCTGCACTATTACTTACCTAGGAAGAACTAATGTGGCAGGAGATTGTCAGGTGAACTAAACAGGAACTGCTGGTAAAGTAACAGAATATTGAGAAATGAAGGGTCTATGGGAGAGAAGTTGAATTATGATGAAACAAAGAATAAAGCATATGAGATTCTGATGAGATTCCTTTTTCAGAAACGGATTGATACTGTCTTGGTGAACGACAAGTTGACCATGAGCCAGCCATGCACCCTCAAGGCAAAAGTGGCCAACAGCATCCTAGGCTGCATGAGGAAAAGCATTGCCAGCAAGCCGAGGGAGATGACCCTACCTCTCTGCTCAGCACTGGTGAAGCCACACGTGAAGTGCTGTGCCCAGTTCTGGACTCCTCGGTGCAAGAAAGATATGGAAATACTGGAGCAAGCCCATCAAAGGGCCACAAAGATGATGAAGGGACTGGAGTATCTTTCACGGGAGGTGAGGCTGAGAGAACTGGGATGGTTCAGCCTGGAGAAGAGAAGGCTTAGGGGGGTTCTTATCCATGTGCATAAATACCTGATGGGAGGGTGTAAAGGAGATGAAGCCAGTAGTGCCTACTGACAGGGCAAGAGGCAATGGGCACAAATTAAACCACACGAAATTCTATCCAAACACAAGAACATACTTTTACTGAGAGAGTGGTCAAACACTGGAACGGGTTGCCCAAGGAGGTTGTGGAGTCTCCATCTTTGTAGATATTCAAAACCTGACTGGACATTGTCCTGTGCAACCTGCTCCAGCTGACCCTGCTTGAGCAGTGGGGTTGGACTAGATGCTCTCAAGAAGCCCCTTCCAACCTCCATGATTCTGTCTGTTTAGATTCTGGAGATCACAAGATAAACGGAGACAGTTTAGAGCCCGAGTCTGAGAGAACAAACTAGATGACAACAAAGAATACAGGCTGCTACAAGAAAATTCAACAGGAACACAATCATCATGAAAAGGTTAAATTCTGAGCTCAGAACTATTTTGACTCCTGTACTGCTTAGTGTTTCATACACCATTCAAAGAATGACTCACCAACTACCAAAGATTAGCTCCTCCTACTTGGAACAAGGGAACAGAGCAATGAAAACAAAGCAGCGCTCTCTGGACAGAAGCTAGTAGATCTTCTATAAAGAAGACTATAAAGAAGAGTGCAAACAAAAGCTTGTGTCATTCTCTACTGTACTATACTGAGAGAACAGAAAGTAGATTCTTGTTTTCCTTAGCCAGAAAAGTCTCAAGTAATTCGTTACAGCATACCTAAACAGAAAGGAGTATTCTTTTCCTGGAAGGAAAGCCAAGAGAAGCCAGAAATCCACACAGGCCATTAACCATTAAAGCCATCACAGATGCTGGTAGGGTGGCACAGAGGAAGACAACCATAAGAATAAGAATATGCACATGAACTTATCTTTAAGTGTGTAGCCAAACAGGGGGTTTTAAACTGGGTTTTTATTACTGTGTTTGTAAGAGAAGGGAGACAAGGAATCTCCTGCCAGGCACATGCCTTCGAGAATTCACAGCTGGCGACTCCCAGTGATCCTGACATAAACAGGGAAGATGCAAGTTCACAACATAGCTTGAGTAAGGACTTTTCAGCTCTTAACCACCAATACAACTGTAGAATGCTATGCTTCCAAAATCATGTTTATTCAGGTGAATTTAATGAAACTTAGGTTTCTGCTAAGGAAAAGAAAGAGACATTTATTCCATAAGCATCACAAGAGCTTTCTATTTAATGTCCTCTCAACTACACACTACAAATCCCCAGCCATTTCATTTCTAGAAATTGCTCTACCCAAGGAAAGAGCAAAGCAAGATCCACAGGGGCTTAGAATTCTGACTCCTATGATCTTCTGTTTGTGAATTATTAAACCTTGCCTGTCACTTTTGTTGACGTCATACCCCATGACAACATGAAACCAGTGAAATGTAAAGCAGTTGCTGTTGTCTCCTAGCAACAAAGTCAGCACAGTAAAGTCAGTTAAACAGCACACAACACGCTTAACCCAGACTAGATAACAAAACTCAAAGTTCCCTGAAAATAAGCGTATCACACTTCATGCCACAGATTGCACTTGTTTTATAGTTCTTTCAAACTAAAAACGAGGGAAGGAGCATAAATGCAGTTTTCTGAACTGACACTGCAGACCTGACTATGGACTTTTAGTTCCAGTCCAGTTTTTCATTTTTAGAAGATTGAAAGGGGAAGCCATTAAAGAGATAGAAACAGCAAAATTTAATTTCCATCCCAAACTAAGTGACTCGGCAAGATACTGCTGCTAGATTTAGATTCTTGTTCTTTTCTTGCCTCAGACTTCACATAAGAACGCTAAATGGGAAATGAGTGCAGAAGTGACCACGGACCTCTACAACAATTACACAGGCAGTCAGAGTTCTAACATCCCACAGAATATGTTTTAAACAACACTAGGAGTAAGGGTAAATGTTCTTGCACTAGTCTAAGGCAACAGCTCTAGGCATATCAGCAAATCCACTTACAAGAGAATTCATCTCATGACCCAATTACAACACAATCAATAGTTTTATTTTGGAGATCACCCAACTGTGCCTCAGTGACAAAACAGGAGTCTGGAGCTATCCCAGCGCAAGTCTGGTTGCAGAACGTTTTCGCACATACAAAGTCATAATTATGTTGAAATCAGGGCACTTGTCCCTCCTACAGATGCCATACCAACAGTGGTTAAAAAAAGAAAAAAAAAAGGGCAGAAGATAAAAATAATGGTTGTCTCTATGAAGATGGATCATCAGTAACCTAAATTCTAAATTGTAAGAGATGGGAAGAGACAACACAAACAAGGTTCAACTTTAAGACAACTCTTTCATTGTTCTAACAATTGCAGTTACCAAGTGTATTTCAAGTTGTATTTGGAAATTTGAGTGACAGCGTTGCTACTTTTCTCTCTTGCCACTGCTGTCTACATCATAGGAAGTGAGGTGATTCCTTCTTCGCTCAGACTGACAGCAGCAGCAGCAAATTGCAGTTGCAAAAGGTTTTCTTTTCTTTTGAAACTGTACTCCTAGGGGTACATCTCAACCACATTTATAAAATATCTACAGATTTATCTCATTTTGGACAGATTTCTTGGTTATAATGTTCAGACTTGAAAGGGATGAAGCAAATAAGACATTAAGCCAATTCTCTTTTATCTAAAGATAAGATTTGCAGAATTGTAAAGCCTGGAATTTATAAAACAGTGCTTGTTCATTTCAAGAAGGTCACCCCTGGCCAAATAACAACACCCAGCAGGCTAACAGAGATGCTGAGAGCCTTTTAAAAGGAAATATAAACTCCTTTGTCTTCTCTGGATTACGAGTATAGCTAAAATCATTAGCAAAGTATTTTGTCTTTTTTCCCCAAAATTACAATTAAGGTACATCTATACAAAACAGTCAAGCCCAGCAGCCACCAAGATTCCTGACAACTTCAACTACCCTACGGTTTTTCAAATATGGAAAGCGCTTTTGGTTGGACAATATATAAAATGACTTTTGAACTTTTTGAATCTTTGAAAACTGAGCTTATTGACAATAGTCCCTTTTTCTTCATTAACTTTTGAAGCCACTGAGGAACCATCCCAGAGTTCCTGAATTCACAAACTGAAAAACGCTAACTAATGCATGTCTAGTCACCCAAGAAGCATCCAAATTACAGGAGGGATCGCTGCAGTTGACACCCAGTTTTGTAGTCTCTGTAGACTCAGTCAAGATTTTTGCACCCTGGAAATTATGTTCTTTATACATGACATCTGCAAGTCAAAAGCTGAAGCACGTTTGGAAGGCAGCATGTGCACAGCTTTAAGTATTCCTGTACCCTGTATAATTATTGTGCAAAAAGCTGAAGTTCACCAGTCTCCAAGATTCTAAAATACATACTACTGTAAGAACCAAATTCCCTTCTCAATATTTTAAAAGCTTACTATGATTTAGAATGACTTTTATCTGAATGTGTATTCAACATTATTCATTTCATGTTAAGTCTCAAAACGAACTTTCCCAAATGAAGAGAGAAGGTATAGTGCCATTTCATGGTTTTGATAAGTGCTATCAACCTTATAATTTTCTAAAGCATTAAGACAGTTGTGCCATGTCTACCTGAAAGTCAATTAAACTTTAAAATGAACTTGAGCAATTTCAGTTGCAGCCACCTCAAATGGAAGACAGTGTTGGTGGACAAGCATAGGTTAACACAACGCCACAGTTTTAAGGTACAGCTTGTTTCAGGGATGGCCTAAAGCCAAGACGTCAGTTGTCTATCCATCATCAAGTATCCCACAGCATGTTTACAAAACTGTACACATTTGTTTTTTACTTGTTTCCTTCACTTCTGTCCACCAGAAATAAAATACTTTTTACATCTTAATGCGTATTTTGCGTATTGCTCAACAGTAAAGGTATTCCGCCTCAGGAAAAAAAAAAAAAGCTGCCAACTGGTTCTCAGGTACAGCTTTTTTAAACTTTACAGAGCCTTTCTTCTATAAGATGGTAGGTAGTATCTTCATGGCTTTGAACTGCCAGTTATTATGTATCACATTTTCTTTTTCTTTACTTTTTCTATACAAACCACTGTCTGGACAACTGACAATTATTTTACCAAACAAGAGTTCTAATGACCAAATTAGTGATTTATGGATAATTTTACTATTCTCTTCTCACGAAAAGAAGATCCTTCTTAAGAATACAGTGTTTTGTCTTCCTGCAATTTATTATAGTGCTGTTGAACCTTCTAAGTTCAGAGTCAGACCCCTAAAAATAACAGGCCTCAAGGAGCTATTTAAAAACTACGTACTTTTATTTAGGTTCATATATTCTAGTTTTCTTACTTTAACCATGGAGACTAAAGAAAGTTAAGGAAATGTTTGTTTAATAAACTGGGGGTGGGAGGGAAGCAGCTATCACATGAACTGCCATTATGGTTCATTTCTATGCTATTCTAGGCTATTTCTGTGAGGCACCCGTAAAAGTGTGCAAAACAAGTTTCTTAGCAGAAAGAAATTATACTAGTACAACTGTTATCAGAAGAGCAGCATCATTTCCTGTAGCTTCAACTCTGTCAAACTTAAGTCTAATATCTATACAAGGAAATTTATGTGCCATCAGTGTGTGTCATCAGTTTTTCAAAATTTGTTGCCAGAATTGGTATACAAACCTTAGCCTTTAAAGTCTGCATAAAGAAGTCATCCTCTAATGTTTCCCAGCATGTTTGGTGGACCCAAGCAATTACAGGATCCCTTCTAACTCTATTGTCTCTTTTCACCCTCAGCTAAAATTACCAAGTGTATGTCATGAGTAAATACTGTTTCTCTTCTACACTGTGTTCATTGTAATTCAACTACTAGAAGTTCAGGTTTCTCTCTTTACTTGCTTTTCCTTTCCCCATCCAAACATCAGAGGCACAAAAGGTATTTTTTCCTGTGTTTTTACAATCACACTAATTCTGTCAAAACCCATTTTCACTGCCTTCCTGTATCCTCACATTTAATTTCAACTAATTTTGCTTTTGAGCTATTCACATGCCACAGGCATAATATCTTCCAAAAGCTGTTTTTCGAAGTTCACAGTTGTTTTTCCTATTACATCAGTTAAGTTCCTCTCTTTCCCTTGAAACGGCATAGGGAGTCCAGAGGGACCTGGACAGGCTGGATCGATGGGCCGAGGCCAATGGAGGAGGTTCAACAAGGCCAAGTGCCGGGTCCTGCCCTTGGGCCACAACAACCCCAGGCACCGCTCCAGGCTTGGGGCAGAGCGGCTGGAAAGTGCCCAGAGGAGAAGGACCTGGGGGGGCTGGTCGACAGCGGCTGAACACGAGCCGGCAGCGTGCCCAGGTGGCCAAGAAGGCCAACGGCATCCTGGCCTGTATCAGCACTGGTGTGGCCAGCAGGAGCAGGGAGGGGATCGTGCCCCTGTACTGGGCACTGGGGAGGCCGCACCTCGAATCCTGGGTTCAGTTTTGGGCCCCTCACGACAAGAAGGACATGGAGGGGCTGGAGCGTGTCCAGAGAAGGGCAACGGAGCTGGGGAAGGGCCTGGAGCACAAGTCTGATGGGGAGCGGCTGAGGGAACTGGGGGTGTTCAGCCTGGAGAAGAGGAGGCTGAGGGGAGACCTCATCGCGCTCTGCAACTGCCTGAAGGGAGGTTGGAGCGAGGGGGGGTCGGTCTCTTCTCCCAAGTAACAGCGATAGGACGAGAGGAAACGGCCTCAAGTTGTGCCAAGGGAGGTTTAGGTTGGACATGAGGAGAAAATTCTTTCCTGCAAGAGTGGTCAGGCCTTGGCACAGGCTGCCCAGGGCAGTGGTGGAGTCCCCATCCCTGGAGGGATTTAAAAGACGTGTAGATGAGGCGCTTGGGGACATGGTTTAGTGGGCGTGGGGGGGTTGGGTTGACAGTTGGACTCGATTATCTTAAAGGTCTTTTCCAACCTTAGTGATTCTGTGATTCTATGTTACCCCAAGAGCTTCGTGAGCAACTGAAGAGCAGAGTAACACTGCACAAATGCTTCTCAGCAGCACCCAGAAACACGCAGAGTGGACCGAGACCCCACAAACCCGGTTTAATCTACAAGCATTCAGATGATGCACAACACATAACGGTGTCACGCACCGAGGACGCAGCCGGCCTTCACACCGCTGTTGCGCGCCTGCTGCCCGTGGATGGTATCGGGGCAGCGGCGCCACGGCACCGCGCGGGTCCTCGCCCCACGGCTGCCCCACGCGCGCGCGGCCGCGGTGACGGCACGCGGCCGCGTGCGGCTCTGCCCGCCCAGGCCCCGCTGCGGCCGCTCAGCCCGGCACCGGGCGCTGCTTCTGATGCGATGCGAAGGCAGAGCTGCGCGCAGCGCCGGGCAGCCCCGGCCCAGGCCGTTTTGCTCCCGGAGACGCCGCTTCCCCCAAAACCGCGCCCGCCCGCCGGAAGGTGGAACCGGACCGGGAAACGCCGGACCGAGCCGCCCTCACCGAGGTGCGGGGCCGGGCCGCAGACAGTCCCGCAGGACCCGGGCCGGCCACTCGCGCGGCCCCGCTGGGCCGGACCCCCGGCCCCTCTCTCACCTGCCGCCGGCGGGGCCGCCTCGGCCCCTCGCGCTCTCCATCCCCAGCCTCGCCGTTGCTATGGGGCCCCGGCCGCCGCGCCCAGCCCCGGCCTCGCCGCTGCCCTTGGCAACGGAACTCGGTACTGAAGCGCGGCGCCATTGGCCGAAGGCGCAGCACGCGGCCCGCCCATTGGCCACGAAGCCCCTCAGCGGGGCGGGGCGAGCCCCGCACATGCGCAGTACGAGGGCTGCTGGCGGCGGGCCGGAGCCCAGCCCTACCCCCTTCCCCCGCGGGCCGGGGGGCCGACAGGGCCGGGCCCCGCCGTTCCCTGCCCTCCGCTTCCTCCGGGGCTGGAGCAACAGCCCTCACCAGAAGCCACGTAGATTAGAAAGCTCTTTTCAGAGCCACCCCGTTCCCCAAGGAAGCCCGGCCCAACATACCCCCATCCCCAAGAACCCCCCGCCCGCGCCTTTGCGGTCCTCAGGGGGGTCAGCCAGCCGCGGCACAGCCGGCTGCTCCTCGAGGGGAACAGGGGCTGTTCCGACGTGTCTTTGCACATAACAAAATCACTGCTCCCGCCAAGTTAGACGTTGGCCCGTCTCCTTGAGAGCTCGGGGTTCGCCTTCACCAGGACGTCAGCAGCACTCAGCTCCCCTCTCTCCCGCAGGTGTTTCATGAGGTGAGGCCGCCGTCTCCAAGTAACCTTTACTCCATACTCGTGCTCGGGAGTATCTGTTACCAGCACTGCTGCTGACTCTCCTCTCCCACTGGGATCAATACCGAATGCCAGCTCTTCTTCTGGATGCCAGGCATGACTGCTTGCTTGTGGCAGAGTGCTGCTGCATCTCCAGTTTCGTATGGAAGGCACCTGTGGAGTCTCTACATCTGGTGGACTAAAGACTTCTGGCTCCACAGGCTGGGGAGCAGGTAACAAAGGTATTTCTCCACAGTTCTCCAGGCTGTTCACCTGGATGTTGGCTTCTGCTGCTGTCCCTTTCTTGGGCTGGCTGCGGGAGTGCTGTGTGTTCTTCCTCGAGCAATTTGGATGATCCGAGGGGTGGACTGCATATCCTTCTGGATTCTCAAAAGTTAAAGGAGGAAATTTGCAGGCTATAGCTCTTCGACGAGCTCCTCCTGCATGAAGCAAACTGTGATTGGCATCCTGATTCTGGGGTTTGTGACCACGATGCTTCTTCTGGCATGCTTTCAACACCACTGACTTAGTTGTTTCAAATTGTGGGCACACCTGAAGGGGAAGACATAGTAATAAGAAAAAAACAACAATTTTCTCCAGGCAAAGACATGCCAACCTGATTCTGTTCCCCCACCTAACCCATCTTTTTTCAGTGTGCTCATTAAGGCAGCAAAGCAAATCGGTCACTAATCAAGCTGCTAAGCAGGAGATACCTCTGAACTTCAACATCATGTTCTGCCACTCTTGTCTGAAAAGTGATCGGGGTGCAAGTGAACTATTCTCTGGCAACTTAAAAAGCACTCAAGATTTGGGTTTTAAAGGAAAGTCTAACTTGTATCTACTCCTGTAACCCCTGCAGATTTAAAACAGTTCAGAGCTGGATCCTGTTTCTTTCTGTGTCTTAGCATAACTCTGAATAGATTCAGTGAACTACATCCTCAGTCTCCCTGAACAGGTTGAACTGAGAGCAATATAAAATGATTTAAAGGATGCCCTCTTAGCTCCATCACCTTAGATTACATTAATAAGGCTTTCAGAATATTCCCCCAAAATTTCTTTACTTCAAAACATAATTAATCTCTGTATTCTGGAGTAACAGATCACCTAAAAGCCACTTCTAAAATCGGCTTTCTATAGAAGATGGCAAAAGCTCAACAATCTACTAATCTTTCAGTTCTTTGAAAGATTCTGGACTCTTACTCAAATACCTTCTATTACAGTATTCTTTATTTTCCTGGGTATCAACAAAAAGAGTCAGGTTCCATTTCTTGCAATTTGCTTTTCCCTAGAGCACACCAAAATGGGTTCTATGATAACTACAGATCCCTTTCAGTCTTCCTAAGTTACTACATAGTCCCTCAGAAAAATAAGTGCAATTTAATTAAGGATAGTGATTGTCTGCTGTACAACTGAACTGTTTGAATGCAAAGCCTTTGTGCAGGAAGAGAGAGAAACGATTCCCTGATAATTGTATCCTGGCACATACTGAAAAGAACATAAGTGAACCACTGATTTTGAGGATATGACTTCCTGGCTTCAGAGAACATGTAGGGTAGGCTTTACCAGTGCAGGAGCCTAGCAGTCAAGAGGGTATGAAAAACTTAGATAACATCAAAAAGAGAATAGCAGAAAATCAGTTGCCACTGAACAAGCTGACAGAAACTCTGCAGAGGATGCTTCAAGAAGTTACAAACCTACCAGGAATTTCAAATGGAAAAATATCTAACCGCTTCAGTGCTGACAGCTTCAAACAAATTTTGGAATCATTGTATGTTTGGAATCAAAGAGCTAAGTACCAGTGTGAGTATTTCCACCTCTTCCAAACAAAAAGAATGCTTATTCACAGCAGTTATTTTACTTAGTGTTTCAGAAGCCATAGAGCTAACTGCCTCAAGCTTATAAAAAAAATTAAAGAGGAAAAAAAATTGAACATGTTCTACTTCAAGGTTAAGGCATCACAAAAATAACTCCAGGTCACCAAGAACAAAGGAATGTTTCATGCGGGTTTGAAACCACGCTTCCCGAGCCTGCTTTGTGAAGAGCAGAGAGTCGAGCAGCAATAATGCTTAAACAGAGCTCCCCTAGGTGATGACTAGTGTTGCATAGGAACAGTCTGTCTTTGCAGCACCTGTTTGCTTAAAAAAAAGAAAAAAATCTTTACATTACATGGTGTAAGGAGTATCTTAGGACACTGCAAACAGTCCCTGGAATATTTTTTCAGACCAGAAAAGGAGCGCATCAGAAGAATGATATGGAGAGAAACTACTCAAAACACACAGAATGGAAAAGAGGGCAGGTTAGAACAAATAATCCTGTTCTTTAAATTTAGCAGTGTCAGATTTAAACAAAACACCTAGTACTTTAACATGTAACATTCAGAGTTCAGCAGTTATTTCAAGCAGCAAGCTAATAAAAAAATTCCCCCTAATGTTTATTATGTGCAGGGTTTTCGGTTGCCATAGAAAAGAGTGTTTTCCTGATACAAGTTAGTTTTTCAGAAGACAAATAATCAGTACACACTGTACACAGTTTTATGCCTTCAAATAACCAAGACCTTAGTGTTGTGGTTAGAATGTGAAGCAACTCAAAAACACTTATTTATGTTTTCGGCAGCTACAGTGAATTCAGGTCTGTGCTACTAATTTTCAGTATCCAGGGCAGGTAGGTTTCTGTTGGGACATATGGGAGAAACTCGAAAACCGTTGCTGTGGGACGCAGGGGGAAGGATAATCTGTACCAACCCAGGCAGCAGAGGTGTTCTGGTCTACAGGTTTTGTAGGAACACGTCTTGGATTCTCGGCCGAAGGTAGTGGCGTTTCGTAGCAATGGACGGGTCCCTCCTGCGGCCTCTCAAGGAATACCAGCTCTGCCTTCCTGGCCTTGTGAGTACATTTCTTCTTCGGAGGCATCAAAAGATATGGTAAAACGACTTAGAAACCTCATGATGCTTGCTAGAGCCAACTGGAGAAAGAGGAAAGCACCCCAAGGAGATGCTAAAGTGCTCTCAAATCTGTAGAAGGCAAATAAATGGACTTGAAGAAAAACTTGTTTGGAAACCTCAGATCTAGTATTTAACAAAAGTAAAACATTTATGCAACAGTACAGTGTACACATCTCTATGCAGACTTTTTCCTATCAGTAGTTTTTGAACCTTCTGTCGAATTCCAGGTAGATTTAGAAATGCACAGCAGAATAGATAAACGCTGCAACACATTCACAAAAACTGATAGCCAAATACACTGGGGGAGACAGAGGCACAAACAAAACAAGCGTCCCAGCTGCAAAAGAAGTTCTGAACTGGCCTTTGGGCAAGACTCAGCATTACTGGAAAAATTAGTTTCTAATGAAAAAACATATTTTAAATATACAAGACAGGCAAACTCAGATATGCATTTTTCTTCATAAAAATATTATAGAAGTAATTTGAAAGACATCTGTCTATGATGAGGCCTGACTAAAATACTGAAATACAGAACCAACTGTATTTAGAATAGACTTGATCACTGAAATTTTAAGGAAATTCAAACCACTGGGACAGAAGAAAAAGAAAATTGGAATGGGAGTAGATGACCTACTGAATCAGCTATGTCATCAGCTGTCAAAAAAATTTGAAGAAAGTTTCTTCACATTAGCTCAATATCTAGTCTAGTCACAGACGAAGAATGGTTTAGGAATTTAAAGTCAGAAAAACTTGTTTTCTTTTTTCAATTTAATCTGTAAAACTGGTTTGTAACGCCAAGATACATCGTAGGGCCGAGATAACCAGAAGTCTTTCCGTTTCTAGTTGCTGACTACCTACACTTTTTAATTTCAGGAATCTTTAAGTTTTGAAATACAGAACATACTTGACGTTTCCCTCCTGTAGATATCTTGCATGATTTTTTTTTTAATTAGTGAATAAGTTGTAATTGAAATGACATTGAATTTAATTTTCCGTTCAAAACCAGATTAGCACAGAAGAGGAATCTTAAAGAGAACATTTTCTCAGAAATCCATTCTCTTTACCAAACGCGTAAGACTGCAACAGCCTGACTGCTTACCAGACGCGCAGCCTCCCCCGGGAGCCCTGCGAGCCCCCCTAGCCAGACACAGCCCTAACACCCGTTAAACGCCGGGACTCCGGTGGCTCTTCACGAGGGAGCCCCCGAGGCCAGCGGCCGGCGCCCGGCCAGACGGCAGGGCTGCCAGCCCGGGGCGGCGCGGCTGGGGGGAGCTGCCGGGGCTGCCCCTGCCGGGGTCGGGGACAGGGCCGGCGCCAGCTGAGCGAACGCCCCGAGGAGGACCGGGACCGGGACCGGGACCGGGACCGGCGCAGACCCACCTGCGCCCAGGCGGCCCCAGGCCCGCGCCAGCTACCGGCACCTCCGTATCCCCCGCCGCCGCAGCCGATTGGCCCGATCCGCTCCGCCCCCTGCTACATCTCATTGGTCCAGGCCGGCACGTGATGCCAACGAGTCGCCGGGCGCCAAATTCAAACCGGGAAACGATCTCTGCCGCCAGCGGCGGCGGAGCCCGGAAGCGCCGGAGTTGCCGCCTCCCTCCGTACCCCCTGCCTGGCCGGGGAGGTG
This sequence comes from Pelecanoides urinatrix, assembly GCA_013400755.1. Classification (NCBI taxonomy): domain Eukaryota; kingdom Metazoa; phylum Chordata; class Aves; order Procellariiformes; family Procellariidae; genus Pelecanoides; species Pelecanoides urinatrix. The sequence goes on from VZTQ01014126.1 coordinate 262,540, forward strand.
GTGAGTCGCGACCTGCGCCCGGCGCCCGCCCCCGCCGCGCCTTCCGCTCCCCGGTGTCTCCCCGCGGGGTCGGAGAGGCAGGGACCGGCAGCCCTGCGAGAGCCGCGCTACGAGCGTGTGGCGGCTGGGAGGAGAGGGAAACGTCTAGGCCTGGGCTGGGACGGAGGGGCCCGGGGGGAGCAGACGGACTTACCGGCGAGCGCGGCAGGGCTGGGGTTGGAGCGGGTGAGGAAGGAGCTAGGAGCCCTTTAGCGTTCCCCGCTTTGCGTACAGAGGGTTGCTCCTGGGCCTGTACCGATGGAAGCAGCTCGAGGCCTCGCTCCCGTAGGGAACGCGACCTTCTGGGGGCTGGCTAAAGGCCACTCGTGTGCCCTTGTCTTTCGGGGATCTCTCTTTAAGGAAGCGGAGCAGGTCGCCAAGGGCCGTGTGTGTGTGCCTCGGTGCTACAGCCCGTGCGTAATGCTGAACATTTCTGTTGGTGGTGCCCGGCTGCTGGGCAGCACCTGATGGCAGGGCTGTCCCCTCCCTGCACGTAGGGCATCGACTCGGCTTTTTATCTGCTGGACTCTTTCTAGTTTGTATCTATGCAGCTGATTTCTACTGAGAATTTTCTTGTTTGCTAGCTGGCCCAGTCAAATCTACCAATGCAAAAGGCTTCCTTTTTTGTTATTTGTTTCTATTCTGCCTGCTATCCCTAATGATAAATTTGTGTTTTCTTTTTCTGGTATAGTTTGCTGCAAGAGATGGCCTCCACCTAATTCTTGAATGGCATAATATTTATAAGTGGCATTCTCAGAAGGGACACGCTGCATCTTACCCTGAAAGCAGTATCTCTGAATTTTATCTCCTCTGCTTTCTGCTTTATAATCTAAATTGTCTGTTGCCCAAAAGTTTGACATTTAAATTGTATGCTGCCCAATGTCTGGTTCTTGACAAATCTACAGAAGGAATGACTAAAGCATTTACCTTACATTTATTTTAAAGCACCTAACTTCTGCTGCATTTACTGTATGCCTTTGTAGTGTTCAGGACAATCTCTGCTTCCCAGATCTTAAACCATCTGTTAAATTCCCTTTTCTCTCAGGTTACGTGGTCTGCTGGTTTGGGCAATGAGATCTAAGAATCAGGACTGCTATATCTATGTTCTAGCTTCTCTCCCCTCCAGCCTGCTGGCTGATGCTGGTCAAATCACTTTACAGCTAAGTCTTAGTTTCCCTTTCTGTAAAGCACATGTACTTACTTTCCTCGTTATTATGTCCTCTGTGGCTCCCACAGAGGAGTAGGAGTGATACCTACTCTGCAAATATCTCTCCTGCTTACAAAGGTGTGGATAAAGGACGTACAGTGCTATTTTCCAACAGCCTTGTCAACCTTATTAAATGCTTTCATTTTTTTATTTTCCTTCCTTGTTTCTAGCTTTGTAGCAATTGCTGAGAATGTGTGCTCTGTGGGATCCCCGTGGTGATTTGCTGCACCTTTCCTAGCTGTTCCTGCCCTCTGCGCTCTTACGTTGTACCTTTTGTTTTGCAGGATTTGTTCTTGTCCCTTTCAATGGAGAGTGACTGTATAGATCAATAATGAGGACCAGCCCTCGCAGGCCCTTAATTCTCAAAAGACGGAAGCTGACCCTCCCACAGAAGGATGCATCCAGCACTTCAACAAGAGATGAGAACAGTGGTCAGATTGAAAAGACTCCTAAGCAGGAGCACAGCCAGGAGGACCAACACAACAGCCAACCAAGAGACAAAATGGACTGCGGCCTGCAAAAATTCCCAGCAGGAATAAAGATAATTGACCATCCTACCATGCCCAACACACAAGTGGTGGCCATCCCTACAAATGCTGATATCCAGAGCATCATAGAGGCACTGACAGCAAAAGGAAAAGAATGTGGCAACAATGGGCCCAACAAGTTCATTCTCATTAGCAGTGGGGGCACGTCCCGTTCAGCAGGTCCAACGCCATCACAGCATGTCCCGTCAGAGAAGAAACCCAGTGCAGCAACCAAGGCTGCAGGTGGTAAAGAAAGAGACAGGAACGTTACACAGACACCTGGTCTTGCAGGAGGGACAATGCTCTGGCATTCAGGAGTTGATTCTGTGGTTGGACAGGAACAGGAGAGCAACAGTATGTCATCTTTACCGGTTTGGTGGTTTTTGTTTTTTGTCCTGACAGATAGACAAAGAGATGTGAAGTGGGCCAATGAGTGTAGTGCTTGGATCTCAGTATGCAGTAATGAAAACTATTTTGTTAATTACAAAATAGCTATGGATTTGATTCTAAAAATCTACATAGCTATGCATATGTACTGAAATCTGAAGGATCTTAGTGAATTTTTGGTGGAAGACGTGTCATATCAAGGTGTATAGCAAAGCAAAATTTTAGCGCTGGGGCAAAAAGAAGGGCTGCCTTGGGAAATCAAGTCTAGAAGAACAAAAGACTAAGTTTCATTTATCGAAAGGGTTATGACTGAATTCAAGACTAACATAGAGTACCCAAGTCAGTGATAAAACGTATGGGCCTAGAGCTTTGAGAAAGAGATGATTCCCATCCTTTAATAACTAAGTGGCAAATCTGTTTCCTCCTTGGCTGTCTCATGAAGCTGCTGAATAAATGTTAGAAGTGGGATGGATTTTACTTTGAAACATTGCTCAGATCAAATTTGTATTTGCAACTTAAAATAGCTTTGTAGCTGTGGGGCTATAGTAAATCTTATCCCATAGTTAGTACTGTCGGACAGGAACCCACAGGCAGCTGCGATAGCTGCATTGCTGCAACCAACCTCCCCAGAAATAACAAAACTATGTTAGTTTTCATTGCTGCAATTTAAAAACATGGAGACGTCTGAGCTTCTGACTTTGGTCTTGTGCTAGTGTCTTGGTCTTGTGTCTTTCTGTTGGAGTTTGTCATCACCTTCCTTGGCCTCTGCTTACTAGATTCATCCTTTAGCTAAAAATACCTGAATTCTTGAAATACTGCATCAACATTGTCCTGTTTTGGTTTTTAAGGCTGCAGCTTTTTTCAGAAATTGGGCAGATTCACATAAAATCAGGAATTCAAGGTTGAATTCCTTCCACAAGAAACATTATCATTGCAATACCATCTTGTCCCTATCTTGAGACAGGGATACCTCTTTTAGAAGTGTGACTAGTGCCTTCCTTTTGGCATTTGAGATGAAGGGCAAAGAGGGTTACTTGTGAGTAAGCAGAGCCATGGGCTTATTATCCCAACAGGCAGTGGCGAGACAATGAGCTCTGTGTTGGACAATAGTCTCACTAACATCCAGTGGCTGGGGAAGATGAGATCTGATGGGCTAAGTCCCTGTTCTGTGAAGCAAGACACAGAGAAGGAGAACGAGATGCCTCTGCGGGAAAGAATCAAGGTAAGCAGGAGAAGACAACAGGGCATGCGCTAAAACTTTTGATAGGGAAGTAATCCGTGTGGATCAGAAGACTTGTAAGAACTAGGCATCACTGTCTCTAAGTAACCCAAGTTTGGCCTTTACTGATTTGAATAGCAAAACCTGGAGGATCCAGGGATGTTCCGTGGCCCTTCTTGTCAACTTTGTGAGCACTCATGTATCATTCCTTCTGTCTCTCAGACTGAAGAAGATTCTGCTGCTGCTGCTATTCCTACCGCTGCCGCCTCCTCGTCCTCCTCCTCATGGCAGGATTCAATATCAGAACGACCTCCTTACTCCTACATGGCTATGATCCAGTTTGCCATCAACAGCACTGAAAAGAAGCGTATGACTCTGAAGGACATCTATACCTGGATTGAGGATCATTTCCCGTATTTTAAACACGTGGCTAAGCCAGGTTGGAAGGTAACAAGCAGACCCTCAAGTTGCTGTGGGCCACAGGGTGATGATATCATAAGCCTTCTGCATGAAAGTGCAAAGTTGTTCCCTAGCCTGCAGAACAAGATGGAAACTAATCTCAACACCCCACCCCAAATACCCTCTCATTCCAGATGTTCCCTGTTCCACTTCTTGTATCCCTTTTCTCATTCCACTTAGGCAAGATGATGGGATGTTTGATTACTGGAGTAAGAATAGGGATCTCAAGAGTAAATAGAATAAGAGACTGATAACGGGGTTGGCTGGGTATGCAGTGAATATGAAGGTCCCAAGTTGTCTACACTTTGGAATGTAACCCCTCTGCCAGGGCAGTCATGTCTCAGGTAGGCCCTGCTGTGCTGGTAACAAAACTGCTTTTCAGCCTCCCCCTCACTCCTTTCTCCCCAGAACTCCATCCGACACAACCTGTCCCTTCACGATATGTTTGTCCGTGAGACATCTGCTAATGGTAAAATCTCATTCTGGACTATTCACCCTGATGCAAACCGTTGCCTAACGTTGGACCAGGTATTTAAGGTAAGTGCCTCATGCAAAGAAAATGGGACAGGCTATCCAGTTCCTAAATGCCACACTGGCCAGATTCACCTTATTTTAACAGCAAAGTTAAGCTGCTTTGACATCAGCCTTTTTGTAGAAGCTGGATTCACTTCTCTTGACAAATAGGCAAGCTCTGTATTTGAAAGAAAAGGTGCTGTGGCTGTGCATATGAACTGGAGCTTCTGTGGGATGCGTTTGTTCTTCAGGTGGTATGCCAAATGTAATAGCTTGTTCAACCTTTTTCCATAGGCTTGATTCAAATTCCTAATGAGAAGCTTTCCACTGAAGTCGACCAGGATTTCCTACGCTGTTTGATTAGACAGTCATAGGATGGAATTGCCCTATCCCAGCTAGGTATTTTAGGAAGTACCATTTTGGGGGAGAAAGAGAGCTTGTGAGTCTGGTATAGGTGTGTTTAGACTCTTCTGTGTTTTCTGCAGTGGGTGGGTAGATTGACTCTTGTTTGCTCAGATTATACAAGGTTAAAATGTCCCCCTTGTTCCCCCTTTGGTTGATAACTTCATCTTATTTTTCTCCCTCTCAATGCTTTGCTGCCACCAGCCGCTGGACTTGGGGTCACCAACATCGCCTGAGCACTCTGAATCAGTAAGACTTACCCTCTGGCTCGGGGCTTGGGCTTCTATTCTCCTCTTGCCAGTCACTGAAGGAAAAGACGAGAGACTTGGGGAGGGAGACTGGGTCACTGCTGCACCTAGTCATACAGCTCCGTGCACACCCTTTTTGGGGAAAGGAGTCGAGCCAAAGGTTGATTGCCTTCAGACGATATGCGCTCTCTACAGCTGTACAGCTTTGAGCAACTAGAAGTCTACTGCTGAAGTAGGCTGCAACGGGCACCAGCAGGCTTAAGAGACAGATTTTGGTAAAATCCTCATCTCCGTGGCGTAGTCCCAATCTATTCTGGGGCTCAGATCCAGAGAGAATGGGATCTCTCTGTGCTCCTTTTTCATTTTGGAACACAGCTGCATTGTGATTCTCATAAGGACGAACCTGTTTGTTGTCTCTCTTGCATTCAGCAGTTTTAACAATGACAGATTTGCTAGCAGCCAGTCAAACACTTTTTTTGTCACGGCTATAGCCCTGGCCTTCTTTCCATTTGCTTAGACTTCTGATTCCTCTGTTAGCTCTGCTATTCTGCTTGAACATCTATCTGCTCTATGGTTTGTACAGAGATCCAATATACAATAAAGCTATCCTATTCACCTTTCCTCAGGCACTGAGGACACTGAAACCAGGTCACTTCTACACTGCAGTCCACAGCCGGAGCAGCTCTGTCATGCCATCTCTTTTTCTGCACAGCTTTTAATTGGCAGCTGGCTTTGAGATAGCATGGCTGCGAAACAGCAAGTGGCACAGGGATAGAGCCAGCATGAGTGCTGGGTGCTAACAGCTGCTCTCTCTGGATTAGCATAGCACAAGCTTCTGGATTTGCAGTTCTGAATGAGGCAGCAGAATAAAGATGGATTCTTCTCTTTAAATCTCTTTCTTTTCTCCTTCTCCTCTTTCTTATTACACAATGACTGCAGCAGCAAAAGCGACAACTTCCTGATCCCCAGAAGAACATGGGAAGCAGCAGCAAAACTGAACCCCAGAATGCACGTGAGTGTCTGTATTGGCCTAGGCCGAAGAGAATCAGTCCCATAAATCAGGGGCACTATCCCAAATTCCCTTAGGAATGAAAGTGGAAATTGTTATCCAGGTTTGCCAGCTTTTAGGCTTCCTACTATCAGGTTTGGAGCTGAAGGCAGTGTCTGAGAGAGGATGTGATGTGAGAGATGGTGGGGATTGGGTACTCAAATGGAGTGAGAGCAGAGCTTGCCCCAGCTTGAGGGCTAGGATCTGTATGAAGGACTATTTTCTTGTTTATCAGGCCTTCTGGCTTGGGATTTGGATCCTCAAAACCAGCAGAGAAGGCAGGTGAGCCTATCTGTGATTGGATGTTTATTTGGGGGTATTTAGAAGGACTTCCTGTTAGGTGCCTGGGTTTCAAGAGGTAGTAGAGGAAGGGCAAGAGGCTAGCGAGTCCATTCTTTTCCCTTCCAGGCCGAAAGATGAAGCCTTTGCTTCCTCGCATCAACTCCTACCTGGTTCCGATCCAGTTTCCTTTGAGTCAGCCTCTTGTCTTGCAGCCTTCTATGAAGGTTCCTCTATCCATGGCACAGGGAGCATCCCTCAACGGCTCAGAGGCTTTCCGGAGCAATAAGCGTGTGCGCATTGCTCCAAAGGTTGGTTTCTTGTTTCTTGTTTTCTGAGGGTTTTTTTTGGTTGGTTCTTTTGTGGCGGGTTGGTTTGTGGGGGGTTTTTTGTTGGTTGGTTGGTTTGGTTTTATTTTTTCTTTTTTCTATAGTTCTTGCCTTCTATGGACACTGTTCTTCCTATAGTTCCTTAGTGCATCTTTACTAGGTGCTCTGAAACTCTAAGCTCATATTAAGGAACTAGCCAGTGCCAATCCTTGCTGTCCCTTTCTGTGTCTAGGGTGACTGTTACCTGCTAGTTGGCTTGCTATAAGGATGTGACTATAATTCACTAGAGGAGGGTGCTCTATGGATTGGTCAGGACAATTTTTCTCTACTGCCTGGATGTGAAGAAATAAGAATGGGAGAAATGGCTTTGTTCTGCCTCTAAAACATTTAGATTTTTGATAGCTCTGAAGAGACACTTCTGAAAAAGCATTTATTTGCAGTTAGTTTCTTCCCAGAGTTTTTCAGTACCTGCTGTTTACTAATTCTGTGGAGTTCCCAGTTATTCTGGGCTCAAGCAAAACAGCTATTAAACAGGTCTTTCTCTTAACATCTCACTGACTGCTCTGGGATGCTTAGACATTGTAAAGCTTTAACTTCTTCCATCCTGTCTAACCATAATTCTGTTTTTCTTTGTGTTCCTGCTGCTTTGTGTTCTTTCCTGCTATGATTTATCTTTCCCCTGTGCTCTTTTTCTTTTGATAACCTCAATTTTTTTCTTTTCTTTTTCTTGATTTCTGGGAAAGCTGTCCTCATTCGTTTTGTTATTTCACAGGTAGATAGTGTAAGGAAGAATCAAAGGGGTTACGCTTTTCCAGAAATATTCAGCTCTCCTTCTGCCTGTACTCCTAGAAGTTTCTCGTAGCAGAAGTGCTCTGAAGGGCATGACTTCCAGTCACTTAGCTAAAATCCTTCCCATGTGATCTGTAGGCTTCTCTGTATCAGCTTCACACAGAGATCAATCTCTATCTGTTGTTATAGTTACTGCTTTCCGAAGATCCTCCTCTTACCTGTTCTGCTGCCCTTAAGTGCCAGTCTGTCTTTTCTTCCTTCCACTATCATTTGGATTTTGGGTGGGTTAGATCCTTGCTTACTGACTGCATATCACTTGTGTTTCTTTGTAGACGTCACTCTCTACAGAAGAGTCATCCTCTTTACCCATGGCTGCTGTCAAGGAGGAGAGTCAATGTGATGAAGGTTTGTTTTCCCCAACGCATTCCCTAAAGGAGAGCAGCTCCCAGCCTGGTGAGGAATCAGCTTCTTTCCCTGAGAGCGTCTGTATAAAGGAGGAAGAAGGCTCTCAACTGGATGACTGGCTGTCCCCATTTGCCTCCACCCTAACGGTAAAAGAAGAGCCAGGCCTGTTCCTCCCAGTCTCATCCACAAAGGAGAAGAAACAATTCACCATCCTGAAGTCACCATCTAAGGGTGTTTCTGACACACTAGTTATAAAGAGGCGGGAAAGGCGGGAAGTAGGCAGATCCAGAAGGAAACAACGCCTAGCACTGCCTTGCTCCGAAGAGCCTGTCCTTGTTTTGCCAGAAGGCAATGGCTTTGACCCTTTCCGGTTAGGGGCAGACCCCCCCTTCCTGCAGGAAAGCCAGCCTCTTGAGAATGTATCACAGCTCAGCTGCTTGCAGGGGGAAGAGGGGCCCTTTAAAACACCAGTCAAGGAGATGTTCAGCAAATTGCCAGTTTCTTCCACTCCCAGCAAAGTCTCGGCAACTACTACCCCCCCGCTAGGAGCCCTTGACCCCTGGAAGTCTGCATCCTTAGCCAAGGGAAGTCACGAGCTAGACTTTAGTCCAGTGAGAACCCTTCAGTTGCCATTCACACCCCTCCAGGAGAACCAGGACTTGCTGGCTTTTAACAGCACACCCCTTAAAAATCCCCTCTTTGAGTCCCCCCGGGAACTGCTCAATACGGAATCCAGCGACATGGTGCATGCCCCCCTCACAAGCTCTCCAGCTTTTATTCATGAGTCTACTAAGCAATCATCTGTTGAACTGCCAGCCTCTGGCTTTACTGAAAACCGGTCACTCATGGAGGGCCTGATCCTGGACACCATGAATGACAGTCTGAGCAAAATCCTTTTAGATATCAGCTTTCCCGGTCTTGAGGATGAAAACTTAGGAACGGACATTAGTTGGTCTCAGCTTATACCTGAATTGAAGTAAACTGGCCTGAGGGATGAATTTGGCTTGTTCTTGATATTACAGAAAGCACTCTACTCTTCTGAGATCTGTTCATGTAGTCTAAGAAGACTGTCTGCTTTTGACTAATTCCCACATCCATGGGAACAGAGGGCATTATTGACTCCTGCTAAGCTGGGAGACAGGCCCATTGGCTGCTATGACCTCCCTTTATAAGCTGCAATAGACTATTTATGTGGAACAAGATAGAACCTCTCTAACCTTGTGCTAGAGATGAGAGTCCCTGGAGAGAGGTTGTCAAGAGAACATCTAGGTAGGCCCTGAATGGCATTTGCTACTCAAGGTACAAGGAGGAAATGGATGCACTCCTCAGTTATGTACAAGAGGAAAGAGCCTGGGAACCTCCTCCTAGCTCTGTCCTTACTTCCCTTTACTTTGTTCTCCTATTACTTAGTATCTTCTGTGTAGTTTTAATGGCTGTAAATACTGTACATTCCTTAAATTAGCCCTTAATTATAATAATAATTTTATTCTTGTAGTGTTATGGGAATATTTGGGCTGGTAAAGGGTTTGACTTAGAGTGTTGTCCATAGGTTCCACATCTCCTGTATTCTTCTACCCTAGATGAGAGCCCAAAATACTTTTTTTTTTTTTTTTCTTTCTTTCTCTTCTCTGACTTAAACACATTGGTCTAGGCTATTCTGAAGGTTGCTGGGGCAAAGATTTGAAAAACCATCTATATGTGACTCAAGTCAAACTGAAACAGGTTGTCTGGATTGCAGCATAAAATCTTGGTTTGGCTTCCTTTTCCCAGGCAGGGATGGAGAAGAGCTTGGATCAAGCTGTATAGCTCCTCTGGTTCCAGAGTCCTATTACTGTGTACCTAGAGGACTAGGTAGAGTCACTGTTGCAGTAAGATGGACTTCTATTGAATGGTTAAAGCTGCCCTCATTGCAATCGTCAGTTGAAAAAGTAAAAAAGAACCTATAAAGCGAATGCTGATATTTCCACTGAAAAGCGACCTCTGGAAGCACAAGGTATGTTTCTCTTGGTGCAATAGGACAACTCATCACAATTCTCTAGAACACACGTCAAAAGAGGAAACTGCCATGGAAAAGACCTGATCCTTCTGCTTACAGACAAATGACGGCTCATGTATCTACATACTCAATAAAGCTTCTGTGGGAACAGAGCCAAGTATTGTCTTTACTGCTTTCACGCTTAGCAGTGTGCTCAGGCTGGACCACAGCATGAACAACTGATTTTTGCTTGTCTAATGCGTGTGTTTTCTGTGATCACTAAGTGATCGTTAGGACGTTTTCAGTATTCCTCAGGCCATGTTGGCCGTACCACATTAGATTTGGTTGCTCAACCCCTTGCTTCATATAATATACTCTTTCCTGCTGTTCATGGGTAAATCCTGACTTTACAAGTCAGAAACACACCAACTTAGTCTAAAACATCACAACACCACCAGCAGGCTAGTTTCTGTATTTTGTAAATACAAAACAAGCCTCACTCAAAAATCTATTTCTGCCTTCCCCTATAAACACAAAACCAGATTTATGTGTGTGGTTTTCAGAATTGCAGTTCTCTCGTGTGCTTGTTAGAGGTTTTTTGCCCTCAGAAGATGTTTCAAGCACTTTTTGTTGATGATGATTATTATTATTTCAGTTTTTCTGGGGAGAAATATTGGACTCCCTGATCTGCATTTCTGTCTGCCTAGCACAAATGACTGCTCAGCTTGAGGTCAACAATGAAAAATGTTTTACTAAGCTGCATGTGAATTTCAGACCAAAAGATTTTTGTCGGTGATTAGAAGTTGAAGTTCCATCACTTCTGATTGAGTCTAAGGGTTTCCTTGCCTCTAAACAGGAAACAAAGGACTTCAGAAAGCTTTAAGACTAAGAACTGTTGGGTGCCAGCAGCCTCTTGAGTGTATTTTGTTTAGGATTGATTTGCCAATGCTGCCTGGGAGGGCAGGAGTCTTGATTCCTTCTTCTCTGCAAATGTCCTCTAGTAAGGAGTTCATGTCCTCCAGCCTGGATTGAAATCATCATTCTCTGATCAGGATATCGTAACAGACTGCAGTGAAAACTGATCAATGCTACACAGCACATCCATCTTCAGGGAGAAGAGCTGAGGGGAAAACCATAAACCTAGGTCTAGGCCCAGGGGGAAGAAGAGAAGCAGACAGAAGGCAAGATTGTGGTCACGAGGCTGCAGAAGAGGCCCACTTTGTGGTTTGTGGCACGCTTTCTGCTAGTACATGTTACACAGCTGTCAACACTCTACTTGGGTTTCTCCAGACATCCTATTTCCCTTTCACCTCACTTCGTGCTCCTGAGATGATGCGTGCACACAACCGACATCCAAGAGCCAGCTAACCAAGGATCATCTCTCCAGCAAATTATGAAATGCTCTTGTCCTTGGGGTGATGGGATGGTGTCAATTCCAGGTGGGTGATCCCTTGTCAGCTGAGGTGCTTTGATGGCCACCTCACATTGCATTTTGAACATAGTAGTGCCAAAGGCTAGTTTCCCCTCCTGCTAAGTATTCCAATGGGAGCCCTGCTAGAGGGCAGTGATATCAAAAAAGGTGGGGAGGACAACAGAAAAAATCCCATTAAGCAGTCCTACCTACTGCTCCCACAGCAGATCTCCCAGTGTTTTGCCCAACCTAAGTCAAAGCCCCACTTGCTGAGGATTTCATCACAACCCTCAGGAAGACTACTTTATTTCTCTCCATCTGTAAGTGCTATTCTGCTTGATATTCTGCCTTGATCCTTTCCTTAATTTCGTCCTGTTACATTAACCACTGTAAAGTTGTACAAAAAGCTATAAAGCCATCACACCTGTGTCTGAGTGACTGCAGCCACCCTGTTGAAAATTGTAAGTCTTGGCTTCTCCTGTTCTTTCCCTGCTGGAATTTACATGTCACTATGGGAATGAATTGTTGCAGCATATAAACTACTATGAAGAGAAGTTGTTCAAGTGTGGAAGTCACTGCATCTTTAGCAGTAAGAATTTTCACATCTCTGTTGTCATAAAGGGAAAAGGACACTTGCTCTTAATATCCCAGGCCTAGTCCACAGAAGATCTGCAAGATTAAATGGGATGAGGTGTTGGAAGGCAGATAAGCATGGCATGAGGCAGAGAAGGGGGAGCTGCACTTCTAATCGCTCAGCAAAGAAGCTGTTTGGAAGATGTCGGATTAAATTGGCGGAGTTTGTTGCTGGAGGTCATTGCTTAGGTATCCTGTATTTGAGCAACTGGACTGTTCAGGGGTGCCATTGCTCAGGAGTGAAGTGACAGACAAGTAAGACAGCTGGAACTCAAGCACTTTGTACTTTTAGGCAAGTGCTAGAGGCATGTGCAGCATGGTCATGGTGGGATAGAAAGTCGTCCCCCCCAGCTCTTGGCACAGACAGAACAGGTAACACAGCAGCAGCATCCAAGAATAAAGATTATTGATAACCTCCCCAGAAAACACGCTCCTGTTATGCCTCTGCTTTAAAACAGCACAGCTCTTGGGCAAGTCTACAACAGCAGCAGTATTTCCATAGGAAAAAGCAATGCTTTTTGCCAGTGTCTCCCTCTGCAACCCTTTTCAGTGAGTAACTGCACGTTTTGAAATCAGAATTTCTCTGGAAATTGTACAGGACCATCTACCCTCTTTTCCTGCTTGTGCAGGGCTTACAACCAGCCCCAACCAAAAGAATTCCAATGTCCTCCCTGCAGTAGCTCCACCACATACCTCCATCCTTACCGCTGATCTGGGGTGCTCACCTGAAGCTTTATTCTGGCTTGGGAATAAGATAGGACATATCAAGTCACACTTGCTCAGCAAGTGACAGCAATGAAGCAGTTTGACAGTGTTGTCAAAAAAAGTGTCTCTCAAAACAGATCCATGGCTGCCACATGACAGTAATAGCAGGAGGGAAAAAGAAGTCTTTTGTAAGGAGGAATGGGGAACATGGTTAAAGCTTTGTGAATAAAGATCTTAATTCAGGCATTTGGGATAGGGGTGTCAGGGCAGTGTCAAGTTGGCAATTCACAGGAAACAGGAGGTCTGTGTAGCATAGGGAGTTGTAACGGGGCAAAGAATTGAAGAGTTGTATGTTTGAGAGCAGAACAATGAAGTAGGCTCAGAGCAGAGATGTATACAGTGGGAGAAAAGAGGCCAGAAGGCGGGTATCACCTGGCCCTCTGCAGGCTCAGTATTGGGTTTATACTATAGAGGTGTGGTCTTGTAAGGTGGTGGATGCCTCTGTCCATCCTCCTTCAGTAAGAGCAGAGCTATACTTACTGTCTTCTCATGAGCCTGTTGTGGCTCAGGAGCAGGTAGGCGCAGTTCTTCACACCCTTTGTGTAGCACTCCCCAGGTCTTCTCCGAGTAATGGAGAGCAGCCCAAGACTGTCGTTGAGTTCTGAAAACAGAGCAGGCTGTTTAACACCTTCTAGCCAGTGAAAGAAAACTTTAATTTAAGATATAATTTTCAAAGAATCTGGGACGCACAAATCTACAGGGAGCCAGCAAGTGCTGCGGATGCTCCACCCCTCTGAAAATTCTGCTCTGTGCCTGGCAAGAAGTGTGACAGATGCAAAGGGGAAGGTAATTCCCCTTCACCAGTTGCGTGGGGTTGCCCCTACTCCATTTTGTCAGCTGAAAAGGACTGGATGCCCCCTGACACGAGGCGAGTAAAGATGATTGCCACCTTCTTGCTTTTGCAACTTGACTGGTGGAGGAAGAACTTGAGCCCTTCCCCACATGGAAGAAAGAGACCCTGTTTTACAACCCAGCAATCTTTTTGTGAGGGTGTCAGGCCTTCATTTCTACCAGAGGGCAGTCTAGCTCTAAACAAAGGTGGAAATTTCTTTTTTAGTAAAATACCTGAACTCCTCTTTAAAATACATTATGGATTCAGAGAGGAAAATGACAGGCTTGAAAAATGTGAGCTTGTTCCTGAACAGAAATGGCCTTTCTCCCCGCTCCCCTTTTCCAGCAGAGGTGAACTACAACTGGATAAAAAGATATTCAGGGTATAACAAAGTATTACCTGCCTGAGATTAAGAAGAAAGCGTCCTGCTTCACTAGTCATCTCAGACTGGTTTCTTGCTTTGATACAAGCAGAGTTTTAGAATGTGAAGGCCATGAATCTGAATTGCTGATGCAGCTCAAATGACACATTCGTCCTTGAGTTTCAGTTACAACTTTTCTTGGAAAAATAAAGATGATAAATACCCTGATACAGAGTTTACCGATACAGGCAAAAGATTATGCAAAGCAGATTGTATTCCACACCTCAAAATCTGTGGGAAGTAATTATAAAGAGCACACTGATAAACTGTTTGCACAGGAGATATATCATCAGAATTATTTATCCTCCACGTTTGCTTCCTTTTTTTACCTTACTTAAAACCAGAAACATTTAACGACATTATTTAAGGAAGTCAAGCAAAACAGTCTGCACAAATGATTATTAAACTACAGTCAGACATGGATGGCTTATGTTCCCTGCTGTTGGTCTCTATTACCTTCTCACGGGCAGATCGGAGGTTGCCGCCAATAGGGCCAATATTTAGTAATGTAACTTATAGAAGGTAAGTTTTGTCATACTCATCTGTGGTTACAAATAAGAGACCGGCTCATCAGAACCAGGACTGTTTGGAAAAAGGATAGACCAATTTGCCAACAGAACAAAAAAACCCCCTCATCTTCACTGGACATCAGAAGAATCTCTTAATATTGCTGATACTTTCTATAGAGTACTTTTTTTCCCACTACCAATATGGTATCTCATCTTGGTGTACTGTATTCTTTCACATTTTATGTATTTTTGTGTAAATTTTAGTAACGGCAAAGTTTTGGATTATATCATTACACAACAGGCCAGAACATCGCATCTCAACTCTATGCTTTTCTCATGGAGTAACATGTTTCGATTACTTACAGTTTTTTATTCTGAATTCTGAGATTACATGTATGTCTATACACAAAGTTATTTTGGATTCTGGAACAGTATGAAATTCCAACTGCAATTTCTATTCCGGATAATGTGTGTATATTGTTAAGCCCTGAAACACTCAACTTGGGAGTAATTATATGATTCTTGTGCTATAATCTGTCCTGAATTATCAACACGCATTTTCCACTTTAAGTTTCACTTTAGAAAAACTTTTGTTTGGGGCAGTTAAAGTTTTTTCTGCTTAGCTGTTGTTACACAGAGAGGTAACTAGAGGAGGAATTGCTTTGGGCACTGTCAAGTCAACAGTACATGAAACTTTAATAAGAATATTTGTTGTCAAGAACTCCATCATCCTCTTAGGGCTACTTCTTGTAGGCTGGAAGTGCCCATACGTAACCTGTGCTACTGCTGTCTCTCCATTTAGACATTCTCAGTTCTCTCTCTTTCTCAGGTTCCCCATGACCACACTCCATTTCATCTTTTTTCCATATGCAGTGTCTGTCTTCTCCTTTACTTCTCCCTTTCTTGACAGGGGGCATGTTACAGGTCAGGACTCGGATGCTGGGAAAAACCATGGTGCTCCATGTGTCAGGCTGTCAGTAGTCCTGCCAGGCCTCTGAACAGGACTTTCATGTTTGCAGAGTTTCTGTCGGAAATAGTCTCCCAGGAGAGCAGGTGTCTCTACATTTCCCTCCACAACCCCAAGTCTTTACGTGCAGACCAGGATGATCCCCAGCCTTCAAACCCCTACCCCACCCGCTAGATAATTTTGGTGCACATACGCTTGCTCTTCGTAGACCTTTACCCACTCCCTCTCAGACCTTCCTCTCATTTTCTACACGTCTTAATCACTCTCTTTTTCTGCTTCAAAGGCCACTTGGGACCCTTGTCATTCCTTTATGAATTCAAATCACAACGTAACCTTAAAATTTTGGACAATTAACTGTGTTTGATGTATTTAGCATCCAATGATAGGAGGGGGAGAAAGGTCAGGAAAGCAGCAGAACTGATACCGTAAAGCGCATCGCTTGCAAATTGTGGGATCACTGAAGATGCTTTCAGCATCAATATGCTTTTCCAAGTATTTGCAAATAATGGTATCAATGCCACAGAATGGTCTGATCTCAGGAGTTCCACCCTGTAGCTAATTAGCATTTGATAGTCTGCAGTCTGCTATGCATACCCTCGGGACTGGCATACTACAATGATAAGAGCTGTTTTGCTGTTTCCCATAGCTGAATCTCAGTTTTGATTTGTTTGTTGTTTTTGTTAAATTCTTGATTGCTGGGGTCAGAAGATCATGAGATAATCTCAGTTGTCATTCAAATCATGGCAAGGCCTAGCCATCAAGAATGGGTGATACGATGTACAAATGCAGCCTAAAGGCTAAGAAACCAAAGGAACCCAGTATTTATAATATAAAATAAAATTACATTGTTAAACCATCATTGTTATCTATCAAATCCTTGGGGGTTGTAACACATCTCTCTGTCTTCCTGTCACTGTATGTGCATTGTGTACACAAAGCTGCTTCTGTACTAGCAGTACTACCGTGCTGGTGATTCCATCATAAAATCCTGAATTGTTTGAGCCGAAAATGTCTATACTGCATATCAGTCTCAGGTAGAGTTATTCTTGTTCTATTGGGGGGGGAAGGGGCAGGGAATATAAGGAATTCAGTTCAAACAACCCAATTGCTTCTATAAATGACAGCGCAAGAATGTTTTGCTCATGTTAAAAAAAACATTTTATAGCAAACGTTTTGCTGAAAAGACCTAGGGCCTCCTTGCTGCGGAGGGAGTTTGTCAGGGTGTCCTTCTTGGCTTTGATGTATCCCTTTTTATGAGCTGAACGAAAATTTCCCAATTTTTGGCTGATATAAACATTCTTTAACAAAATCTATTTCACATCCTTAGCAGAGACATAGTTGGCAACTAAAACTTGAAAAGAGATTTGTTCAGTACAGGGTGTGCTCCAGCACAGACTTGCTGGAGTGCATGGAAATGTCTTCTGAACTTGCTCTTCACAACTGCCAGCAGCTGAGCATGGGAGCGTGAGCTCTCTTGTGTCGTAGGGACTTCTGCGGGGCTTCAGGGAGGGGGTGATAGGAAGGAAGGCCTTGATGAGCAGGTGACTCAAAGAGCCAAATGGAGACAGGGTTCAGAAGACACATTTAGGTTGGAAAAGACCTTTAAGATCATCGAGTCCAACCGTAAACCTAACACTGCCAAGTCCACCGCTAACCCATGTCCCTAAGTGCCTCATCTACACGTCTTTTAGATATGTCCAGGGCTGGTGACTCAACCACTTCCCTGGGCAGCCTGTTCCAAGGCCTGACCACTCTTTCAGTGAAGAAATTTTTTCCTAATATCCAACTTAAGCCTCCCCTGGTGCAACTTGAGGCCATTTGAGAGAATAAAGAACAGGAGAAGGTTGGATAAGGACCGTCATAATCACAGATTCAACAGTCCTCAGGTTTAAGGCTGGGGCAAAATGATCAGCTACTGCAGAAAAGCACGAGAGATGTGACACTGTTTTCAGGGTTGGGGTTTGACTGTTTCACAAGGGATGAGCCCAGTGCCTTGCACCTACCAACAAGGAGAAACCACAATATGGAAAAGGTGCTGATTCACTAAGCTAAGTGACCAGACACCACTAAGGACTGAGGTGGTGTTCCTGAAGAACATCCACAACAGGAGTCTTCAAAGATTTAGCCAGCGAGCACTGAAGCTTGAGTTGCTGTATTTCTAAATAAAAAGTCTGCCTGAACAAGAGAACATAGGTGGGCTGCAACACCCTTTAGGGTGGCTGACTCCCCCCAGAACTGAGCCCTGAGTAGCCCGGCTACAGTAGAACTGCTCCAGTCAAGGTGCTCACAGAGCATCACATTGCAGCAACCAGAAACATGCTACGGGCAATGTTACAAATCTACATGGCTTAGACTGTGTACACTGACAAATATACCTGGTTAAAGTGATTGTAGTTCATTTCAGCAAGTTATACTGCTGACTGATGAAGAATTTGACTTTAAGATAGAAAGTAAGCCATTTACAAACAAACGTGACAGGAAACATCGCAGTACACCTAGCAAGTGCTGATAGCAAAGTTGTCTGCAGCATCTGTTGGAGGACTCTAAAAGTAAAACCTGTCCCCAAAGGAAAGGAGATTAGCGGCAAGGACAGCTAATGGGGAGATTCTTTACCTTCTGAGGACTATATCTGGGCTTCTTTTTGAGCAAGATGAGATCTGCTCTGATTCTGCAGCTAGCTGGGCACAGGCAAAAAGTGTATGGGTTGTTGTCTTATTTCTTTGCTTCTGTTGTTGTTTTATATGAAAAAATAAAAAGTTTTGACAGAAGCCATAGACAGCCACTCAAAGCACCTTGCCAAAACTCTGTAAGTGCCTTTAGTAATAAGCCCACACATATGCATACCAAATTAAGCTTTTTTGAGGCAACTCAGGCAGCACTGGATTTTACTCTTTGAGTATTCAGCTTTGAGGACATCCTCTGAAAGCAGCCTTAGTGGTGTAAAATTTTCATTATTATTATGACAGGATATAGAGACTTAAAAAAAAAAGTGTTTGTGTTAGGGACAAGTGCATACTTAGCCTCAAGCTAAGTGGATAATGGAAATACTGTTCTCCCTGTGGATAGGACAGTGAAATGAAAGCAATTACCCAAAGACACACACGGGAGACATCTTTGAGACTGCACATTTCCAAGTACTGTGCTACTGGCCTTAAATACACAACTATCCTTCATCTCAGACTCTTGCATATCGGTAAGCATATTCCTACCAGAAATTTTCTCTACTTTAAACATCTTCATGAGCACAGAGAAGCTCTAGCATGAGTAAGATAGTTGCCATTGCTATGTGCGTTAGCAATCTGTAATAAAAGTAGATATTCTTTCCCCTTGTGAAAACAAAGCCAAAATCATCTAGTGCAATTAATGCAGCCATGTAATGGAAGGGGGAATTTTATATTGCCTCCTGCATGATCAGCGACTGTTCTGTGGCAGTGCTAACTATTCTAACCAAACAGAAAAGGCCCCTTTGTATGCAGCCTGGCTCAAACAGTGAAATCAATACAGACAGGACACAAATCATTACAAGCAATATTTATACAGCAGGGGGAATTCATATTGGACAACATTCTTCTGAGTTTGGAACAGTGTTTTCATAAATCTAGCTCCTATGGCAGTTGACTACAGAGACTTGACCCTAAATTACCTAATTAAGCAAACTACTCTACTTTCTGACTGACCTTACTGGCAGGACACACTTTGCTGTCCAGCAGCTGAGCTAAAAAGTTATGTACATCTCAGATGACATTTATCTCAAGGAAACCTGCCAGACATATTCACAGATATAAATACTGTAACCTTTTACTTGTTATTTGAAGAATAGGAATATATTTTATTATCCAATTAGACAAACAGGAGGGAATTAAAAGCAGAGCAAGCTTTTTTCCCAAAGAATTTTTTTCAAAGATGGAAGGGGAAAAAGAAGCATGCGTAGTTTGCCTGAGTAAGGTTTGTCCTCTCATCCCTCCTCTGCACCATCTGTGCATTCACAGACTGTGCCCAGGCTGTGAGAATGCAAGAGGATGAGCAGAAAGTCGTCTCATAGTGATCCTGCACTGGGCCACCGCAAGGAATCTCCTGGCCTTGACACAGCTGCTACATGGAAGGGCACTTTTACAGCCACTTGAAGCTTGCTCTACCAAACTGAGACAGTGCCTTGGAAACTGGTGTCATGTAGAAACAGCCTCTGGGCTGGTTACATTCTGTGGGGGCTATTGTTGAGCTCTGTAACGGCCCAGCTTGACACAAAAGAAATGTAAAGCTCTTAATCTACAATCCACCCTCCCACCTGCGCTGTGTTGGCTCTACAAGGGGACAAAATAAGAGTTTCCAAGTTGTTGAAAGAGAGAAAAATTGAAAACTGAACAGAATTTTCTAAGAAGGGAACAAGTATTACAAGTTGCAAAAGTAGTAGGAGAATATTTTAAAGAGGAACGATTAGGTTCGGTAAAGCTTCCCAGAAGTGCGATACAAGGAAAATCTATGGTGAAAGAACCTCAGCTTGTGAATTTAAAGTCAAACCAGTGAAAGCCTTCAACAGAGCAGCTCCTCAAACAGCTGCGATATTCCCTAATTCTCCTGGCAGAGGGAGGTAAAAATCTTTACTTTGTCTCATGTTCTTTAATCTGGAAGTTACTTCTTTCAGCAAAGGAGTCCATTCCTCCCCTTCACTACTTCAGGTACTGTTCATGAATTTCTTCAACAAAGGAATAACTGGCTGGAATATTGACCCTCTCTTGTTTCTTGGCTGGGCAAACTGGCCACGGAGAAATGCTGCTTTTCAGTGCCTTTCCTCAGAAATGTGGTCAGTAGTTCTGTAAATTCAGCATTTCTCAGACATGGAGGGGATCAACACCAGGGACCAACAAGCACGAACACAGGTAGAGTGCTGTGGCTTTGTGGTTAGAAGCTGGAATCTTTTGCCCCAGAGCTCTCATTGACCTGTAGCTGCTTGAGCTAGAAGGCCAAGCTGCTAGCAGGAGCAGGGAGAAGGGCTTTTATCTTCTGTGGAGGTGGAGCGGTTCTTACGTTGTCTGAATAGCGCTGTTACACATCCTGTAAGAATTTCTGTATGAAGGGTGGAGAATAGCGAGGTATAACGCGTTATGATTATTGTGTGTGACTGGTCAAAGAAGGAACATCATTTCTCAGTGTGTATGGGATTGTATATGAATGTTTTTATCTAAATCAGTTTTACTTTTCTAACACAGGCTGTTGGTGAGTCATTACACTATTTTCCAGGGCCTGCAAAAGATGCCTGGGAAAGGCATAGCTTCTGGGAATGAACTTAAATTTGCTGCACTGTGGTCTGGCTCTCCATTAAAAAACCTTTAAGAGTGTCTATTCTGCAAAAAACCTGAAAGCACCTAACCTACTTAGTAACTGGGCTCTGTTTAAGAACAGGATGGGAAAAGTAATAGCTGAATAGAAAAAATCGGTGACGTAGAACCCAGCATGCCTCTGAAGGGAGAAGATAACATCTTAGCTGACTCCACCTCCATCAAAACGCTAGGGTTTTTTGCCAGATCTGGGAACTATCACATCACAGGATATAAAGTTAAGTGACCTGCTCTTTGGAGCAGAAGGGCTGAAAGAGGGGAGAAAGCTTTAAATAAGGTTTGAAGAAGTCTCCCCTTTGAGGCACTAGGAGAGAAATATTTTGTAAATTAGGAGCCAGGATTAGCTGGCCAGTCCCTGAAGCAGGACTACTCAAGCAATGGCTCTAGCACAGCTGCAACGCAAACCAATTTTGATAGGGCTTTGCCAAAGTGCGGGGCAAAAACAAATAATAAAGGGTGGCCAGCTGCAAGGAGGAACTGTGACTGGGAACTATGAGCTCTCTCTCCTCTTCAGGCCCACATGCACATCCAAGGTGGGAGATGATCTCATCAGAAATTGTGTAACTCTGCCCATAGGTTTCAAGGCAGGGACTGTAGGGGATCTGGTCCCAAGATGTTCTGTCCTACTTTATAGTTTTAAGTTCTGTTCTGAGGCTTTAAGAAAATTGCTGCCAGCAGAAGCAGAGCTGCCTTATCAAGGCTGGCCTGCTGAGGTATTCACAGTCTGCAGGAGGGGAAACGGAGCCCTGTGTGAGAGTAGAGGTGCATGATTCAGTACTGGTTTATGGGGATGGTTAAAGGACTTGATAACAAGACTCAGGGAATGCTCAGTGAGGCCACAAGAGGTCAAAAATGTGTGTAAATCAGGAATCATGACAACCTAGAGGCAAGAAAACAAGACCATGGGGACACAACTTCCCTGGGAATATCGATTATTTAAACTCTCTTCTTAATTCGGCTTGCAGAGAGACAAGGACAGTTGAAAACAGCTCTGCTGAGCTCTTGATGGGACTCTGCCTGCATTATGATGTTGGAGTTTGGCCTTGTAGTGTAAAGCAGTTAGAATATATTTCTACTCCCATTCCTGCCAAATCTGGTTCTGCAGGTTAGTGCTGTGGGAACCATGATACCTTGTGTAAAGCAGTTAGCATGCTGAGAACAAAAAGGTTAACCTCTTCCAATTTTAGAACGACTCTAAAAATGACCAGCCTCCCTTCTCACGTTTGAGGACCAAAGATCCCAAGAGAAATGCTAACACTGTGATGAATAGCAGGGAGTAAAAGGTAAACAAGGTTTGCTTTGCACTGAGGCCAATTTTTTTATCATTTCTGCCACCACACTGAGGTCTCACAGTGGCTGACTGGACTCATCTTTGTACGTGGCCCATTGGATTTACTTCCTAACATTGCAAACTCATTGTTATATTTTTATATACAATCTAGAACACAGAAGTAATTGGTATCAGTAATGGAGGAATGTTACATACTACCCCAACAGAAAGCCTCCTTTTGCTGTAACTTTCATAGTCCGTTGCTGCTATTCCTTCTATGTTGTACATAAAAGCTGATTCACGCCCAGCTGACATTCACGGAAAGATAATGCTGTCCTCAGCCTCACAGCTGAGTAAAACTCCTCTGTACATGACATCAGAACTGGTGCTTACTGGGGCAGTGCATTCACCAGTGAAAAGGGATGAAAATAAAGCAGCTTAAGTTCAAGTTGAAACTTACAGTTTCAAACCGGAGAATGTGGAGGCAGAAAGTTGAAAAAGTGAGCTCTGCCGTGTCCTCTCTCCCCTGAGAGAAGGCATGTCTGCCCTGATCCAGACATCCCACACTGCAGCAATGTCAGCATACTTTTAGCGTAAATAGGGAGTCAAGTCCGCTGGGATCGACAAACCAGTGATTTTAGGCTTCTGCGACTTCGGCTTTAGATAGAGAGGGGTGAAACTGAGGGCAGAGTCAGGCCCAATACCTTTTCCCTGGCCAGAAGCAGAAACCAGGCCTTCAGCGTTTCGTTCAAGCTATACAGTAAAATCCTTCAGCGCAGCCTATTGCAAACGCGTGACACTCTGCAGAAATGAGAGCGGGCCTGCCTGCCAGGAGCCGTGCGGCAGATGCTCTCTCCCATTTACCAAGGCACTGCATCACCGCCGAGACTGAACCGTGCCGGACCCAGCGTTTACAGATCCACTGAGGTGCGTCAAAGCCTCCCCAGCAGAGACACTGAACCGCACAGCCTGCCTCCGAGAGATTTACTGTCTCTTCGGTGTGTCGGGGGGAACGGGCAGTGCACACACACACACTCGCTCGCACACACGCGCGTGCGCGCGCACAGCCCAAGGGAGGTAAGTCCAGCCCCCAACAGCGGGGCCATCCTTCTGCTGCTGGATTTTTCCAGCCGGAGCATCTTGCCGGCTCTGCTGTAATTTATGGAAATTGGTTTCTGACGTGGGGCTTTTTCTGTTACGACAGGGACCCACCGACGGGAGGAGGCAGAGCTGCAGCCAGGGCAGGAGAAGAGAGGGAAAGGAAGAGGTGGGGAGCAGAGGGACACCGGGGGAGTGGAGAGGACAGAGGGAGAAAAAGGCGCAGAGACACTTCAGAGATGGATGAGTTATAACTAAGAGAGCAGGAAGAAAGGCAGGGAAAGGGAGAGAAGGAGAGCTGTGGGGAAGGGAAAGGGAAAGGAGCTCAGAGACTGAGTCAGCCTCAAGAGGGCAAACACCAGGAGACGAGTGCAGGGAGCACCCCGGCATACCAAGAAGGACCTGTTCTGTCTGAGTCTTCACCATGAGCACAAGGAAGAGCTGTCCCCTGCCACTGGGGCAAGGAGACCAGGAGGAGAAGCAGAGTGCAGGTACTCCTGACCTGGAGCGACGGGAGTGTGAGGTGGAGCTGAGGAACAAAGCTATTCTGCAACAGAAGAGGCGACTTAAACAGGCCACCCAATTTGTGCACAAGGACTCTGCTGACCTGCTGCCCCTGGACGGCTTGACAAGGCTTGGCACCTCCAAGGATCTGGTGAGTCCAGTGGGACCCCATTTGGGAGGGGGTCCTCCTAATAGCCTTCATCCCAGTTGGGAACTGCTGCCAGGCTTTGTGAAAGGGTCATGGGTTCAGCAAAGATGAAACTTCCCTTCAGCATCATCTAGGAGCAGGTCAGGGTGAGGGGAAAGAATGAATTACCCATTTTTTGTGTCTATATTTTCCCATGTCCCCATAGGGACCAAACTCCTCACAGGTAGACACGGACTAGAAGGACTCCCCCGGATCCAATTTTCCACTCACCCAGTACATAAATATGTTCACCTGACATGTATGTTTCCATGTGGGATGTCTCTGAAAGCCCTCATGTATTCCTGCATGATCCAGCTCAAAAGCAGACTCCTTCCTGGACTCAGCTCATGAAACTCCTCTTGACCTTGTCACCTTTTTGCGTTATTCGCTTTCCCTCCACTCTTCGGATTTCTGGAGGGGCAAGCACAGGGCAGGACTGCTAGCCAGGCATGCAGGCAGCTGCAGTGGCCAGCACCCATGGATAACACCTTTGGGAAGAGGCACCGGAGGGAGGCCTGTGGGTGTCTCCTTGTGGAGACACGGAGTAGGAGTCATCAGGGAGGGGATCTGCTCCAGGAGCCGGGGCAGCCTGTGGTCTGAAGAGGCTTCCCCAAGGCAGGGAGCCGTTTCCCACAGGATCTCTTGCTGGCTTAACTGCACGCATCTCCCCTTTGCTCCGACAGTTTTGCTGTCTAACTTCTCCT
The DNA here is from genome assembly GCA_013400755.1 of Pelecanoides urinatrix. Lineage (NCBI taxonomy): Eukaryota > Metazoa > Chordata > Aves > Procellariiformes > Procellariidae > Pelecanoides > Pelecanoides urinatrix. The sequence continues at coordinate 287,003 of VZTQ01014126.1, forward strand.
CCACACTGTGGAGTTGAACTGCTCAAGGATGCGGAGGTCTAGATCATTTTCCCAAAAGAGGGCCTGGGTCTGGCCAGTGATGTGGACACAACCACGTATTCCAGCTTTGCCAGTGGGTATCATAAAGGATCTTGCCCCTCCCTGCAGCCCGTGCTTCCCTCTGTATCCTCAGACCAGCGCAGCAACACCACGGGTGCTCGTGCGTGCGTATCTCCTCCGGCCGTTTCCCGGCTCCCGTGGCAGGCCCCACAGCCGCGTGCAGGGGCCCATGGGGCCCAAATGGCAGCCACCCCCCTCGCTGAAACCCCCGGGTGCCGCAGCTCTGCCGTGCGCAGGCGGGGGGCTCGGTGCCGCGTTCCCCTGCCAGCGCACCCCTCTGCTCCCGCCACCCTCCCCGCAGCCGCCCGGGGTGGCTGCCGAGAGTCCCCGGCTCAGCAGGGTCAAGGGTGGCTCCTCAAAGTCACCCCGCGCTGCCGCCCCGTGCTCTGCCAGCCCTTCGCAGCCGCACACAGGGATTTCGGCAGGGACTAGCCCTGAGCGTCCCGCTGGCCCTGCACACGGTCGCTGTCTATGTACAAGAGGGGAGTCGCATAAGTTTCGTGTTAGCGAGGAACAGGGCCTCTGTTCCCCGTGGGGAAGGGGGTCTGGCCGCACCGGAGCCTGGAGGGCCCCGTTCAGGCTGGCAGCTCGGGCGGGCTGGCACGGGCCCTTCACGCCCTGCAGCGTTGCAGCCGAAACGCTCCTCATGTCTCCTCATGTCTCCTCAGACACACCCCCGGACTCTTCCGTATACAGCTTTTGGCAGGAAGAGCCGCTTTTGAGTGCATGTTTGCCGAGCCCAGCCACGAAGGCAGAGAGAAACATGTCTACCTGCTGTGCTTTGGAGTTGACTCCTGACACACCATGCCCCAGATCGACCACTGCAGTGCCAGCCTGAGGCCTCTGTGAGCCCCGCAGGGTACCGGCGGTAGCCTTGGCCTCCAGAGGCTGGCACTCTGAAGCCCCAAATGCTTGCTCTGGCAAGCCAGGCCTTGTCCGAATCGCTTGCCACAAGCAGCTTTCCTGGTCAAATTAACCATTCCAGGCAGGAGGCTTCCTTGCAGGCAGACTGAGTTTTTGCAATCAAACCCACTGCACAGTTCATCTCTGAATGAACTGAACGGCTGAAAGATTTTTACCATGGAGCTAGGGAGCAGTGAATAAAGCACAACATCTTTTCTGCCATGGAAATTTTGCTCTGGTGTTAGAAGGCACAAAATAAAGTGTGGCACCTGTGCAAAGTTCGCACACATAGTGCCGTACCTGGAGTCAATGCGGGAGCTGCAATACCTCCATTTCTGGTTTTCCTTGGAGCAAGAGAAGAACCAGGCCTTAGATTTCCAAGAGCAGTTCAGCAGTCCCTGCAACTTGATGTCAGATCGCTGTGATGTTTTGGGGGCTGCAAATTAGAGTCCAAAATATGCTTTCAGGCACTCCTGCAGCCCCATGCAAAACTCCATCTATGTTTCCTAAACCAACCTGGCTTCCTGCTGGAGGACAGGAATGCAGGGCTGAAAACAAAGCAGCAGCAGGCATTGCCAGAGAGGTTGATTTTGGAGAGAGTGCAAAACACCCCAGAGTCCTGTAGCACTTACACTTGGAGGAGAGTTTAATTAATTCCCCAAAACATGTCTCCGCTGACAGTGCCAGAGACTCCAGCTGTGACAGCCCTGCATGTCCTAAAATTAGAGCAAGGTCCCATGTCGTTTAAAAAAACTACATGTTTTCTTATACAGTCAAAGTCAGGCTGTTACTTTTTGCCACTCTTTTCTGTGTATTCTGGGTGTGTGTTCAGCTTATGCAATGCATCTAGCAGTGTCTGGGATTTGATGCACTCATCACATCTCCAACAATGAGTAATTATACATTTCAGTGGAGACCTCACATTTCCAGCTTTATAACAACTACAAGCACGACACTTCTTTTTTTAAATGGCAAAAAACCAGAAGTATCTGCTTGAGGTAAAATATTCTGAAAGCACTGAGAAGATCTGAAGTTCTGGCTTCTCTCCTCCCCAAAATCAAGATCCCCAGCTCATACTACTTCACTGATCATAGCAAGGGCCTTGAGATTTCACACTGGAGAGCCTGAACCTGGTGAGTTGCACTGGGAACCCGCTCCGACCCTTCTAAGAGTCCTGAGAGGCCTCCCTTCCAGCTGCCGGCCACACTCCCTTCAAGTCCTCTCTCACCATCCCCTTCTTCTCCTTGTTTCTTACCAGCCCACGAGAGACCGCGGTCTCCACTTCTCCATCTCACCAGTGAGACAGAAGACAGGGAGGGCCCCAGGAATTTGCTCTTGAATCAGATGCCTCCACAGTCCCAAAACTCAGCTACTCCCCATCAGCGCTTGGCCTCTTCCCAGCCTGAGTAACGAGAAGGAGACGGAGGTGGCAGCTGCCAAGGGCCTGCTCTTTCTGCGGAAAGGTCGCAGGGAGAGGGAAAGGTCCTTTGGATGCCAGATTGTGAGAGGAGATAGGAGGGAGGATGGGAATTTGGAGACCTGCTGCCGGTTCCCTGCCCTTTTCCCATGGCCCAGATGTTAGCTGGCAGCCAAACTGGCACTGTGCTTGGAGTATTTAGGGAGTGAAGTACAATGGCCAGCTGTGCTGCGGGCCTGCACAGCAGGCTGGGAAAAGTCCAGGAACAGAGGGATATTTTTACCTCACTTTTTCAACTACTGCAGCGTCTCTCACGCAGCATGTGAATGATCTGACCCTCGCCCCTTGAGCGATGGGGAAACAGAGGCATGAGGGACTCGGCATCTTGCAAAGAGCGATGCTCAGTGCAACCAAAGAGCCAGGAACAGCTCTCCCGCTCCAACCATTGGGCAAAACTGACAACTCAGTGGGCTTCGAGTTGCAGTTTACACTTCCCCAGCCTCAGCCCTCTGACCAAGCATCAAACTAGTCCGAAGCTCACAGGGTTAATACAGCCCAACTCATTGGCAGGTCTGGTCTAATTCAAATGTTTGCCTGCACATTGAGAAGATCCTACATCAAACTGATGCAGCATCTGAAAGTTGATTTGTAAAATTTTTTTTGAGAAAGATAAAAGCAACGGTTTATGCTGTAGCACTTTAGCCCCTTTAGATTCATTGCCTTTATTCACATAGGCAGTTGTTACTGAGAATATTATAGTCAGCTCTGAGCAACTGCTTTCCTGGAGAAGGGCCATGGGGCCGAGTACACGGAGAATGGACAAAGCTATCTCCAACAGGCCTACTTCATTGATGCTGCCCATTGTTGATTCAGTAGCTGTGCAGGGACTGGAGGCACTGGATCAACATTGGGCAAAAACTAGAGCATCAAGCTGATGACAAAGAGAGTTTTCTTTCCAAAGCAACATTTTCCTGTATGTGTATGCGATGTTGGGACAAGAAGTTTTTCACAATTTTTCTTCCCTTTTGGTGCACGTCCCTTTCTTCTGCCTGGAAGAAAGGAGATAGGGATGAGATAGGAATACAAGATACATGAGGTATGAGCGAGATACATGAGATAGGAATGAAGTTCCTTCAGCTGCTGATCTGGCTGATGGCACTCCCTTCTAGCTGTGAAAAATATAGGGCTTCATAGATACTCCCCCAACTAGGAAGGGAGTCAAAATAGTATCACTTGCGATGGAGGGAATAAGAGACAGACTCCAAAGAACATTAGAAGCTGGTTTTAATTTCCTGTGCAGGGGAAGCTTCCTGCTTCACTACAAATAAGTGCTTGTACATCTAACATTTCTGGAGCCCTGCCTTCTTACCCACATGTCCATCACACACATGCTGCGTCCCCCGTCCTCTCCCACGTTAGAAGGTGTGAGTGTGCCTGGTTGGGTGTCAGCACACACCCACCAGGTAGTGTATTGCAGTACCTGAACAGGTATGAGACTGCTGAGTGGATGGTTAGCTGAAGGAACAGATATGTGTGGGGACGGCATGCATCAGGCATGTTCTTCTCCTCCAACAATTGCATCCCAGAGACCTGCCTGTCACAGACAGTCCAACACTTCAACATCACCTTAGCGGCTACAGAAAAAATCTTGGGATTTAAAGAAAGTTTTTTGGGATAAGCCTGTCTTTCATCAGGATGATCAGTTGGGTCAAGCATTTGCAATCTGCTTCCCTGGGCTAGGAAATATCCTTGTCCTTAGCTCCATACTTAGCTGGGATTTCTCTTTCTTTGTGATGGAGACAGCAGCCACATAGTGTGGTCCAGCGGCGCCTCTTGGAAGGCAATCTGAACAAGCTGCGGGGCGAGACCAGGGTTCAGTCTGCATGGGTTCAATCTCCGCTGGCAAAGGACCAGGATGAAAAGATGGAAAGGGGAGAGGACAGGAGAAAAGAGACTTCACCCCTGCTAATACAGTGCCAGGTAAGGCAACAACATGGTGCTGCTGATTTCACAGTGATGGCAAATGCTCAATGAGTTCCAGCTGCCCCGCTCTCAAGGGTCGTGCTAAGTTATTAATCGCAAAGCCAGCTGCAGCCAGAGAGAGCAGATTTCCCACATGGCCTCTTTTAGAGTTTGGATTCAGTTCTTCCAACAGACAGAGGAAAGCCTTTCTGCCACATGCATTCGAGTTGTCCATATTTGAAGATAAATTACCTTAATCACATCTCCTTCCTTTGGAGGGAAGCTTTCCCATGATATGAGATATTTCATAACTGCATACAGAAGCAAAGAATGTCTCCTTATCTCCTATTACCTTTTAAGACAGGTGCCTCTAGCTGATTTACACTTACTGGATCCAGTATGGTCTGATTCTCTCAGGTGTCAAAGAACCTCCTAAGAAAGTGGCTGACCGTGCTCTGAATTAGTGCTGTTGCATTCCTTGATGGAAGTAGTATTTTTAGCTCCCTTTTCTTATAACCTCCTATACAGCAGAACACACTCCCCCCTGCCCGCTGTAGGTAAGAAAGCACATCCAAAAGCTGTGCCCCATGAAAGAGGGCTGCATGGTTAGAGTTGGTCAGTAATATGCAGATATGAGACTCACCAAGATATAGACCTGGTATACAAAATCCATTTTAAAACTGTGTTTATTTCAGTAACCTGTCCTAAAGAACATCTCACATGTTAAGAGTGTAAAGTCTACATTTCCAGGAAAAACACATACACCTTTGAAAATTCAGTTGGCGCAATTAATTATCATATGAACACAGCCTGGTAGCAAATTTCTGAAATGTTCAGATCAGGTGTCTCAGGACCACGCAAAGCCACCATCTGGTTTGTTTTCCAGCCTTTACTGTTGCAGTTAGGCATTGCTTACCCTGGATTTTAGACTCTGATGCAGCTAGACTAACATAACCATACTTGGGAAAACGGACAAGTAGGATGAATGGCTTTCAGTGTAATTTCTCCAAATAGCTGGAGTCTTTTTTTGAGCGAATGAAGGTGTTTCTTTTTCTTTAATCACCGCTCTGTATTGTTCTGTAAGAGGAAACTCGATGATAAAGGGTGTTTTTTTGGCAGGCACGTACATCAAACGAGGACAGACATGCATAGGTATCATATCGCAGGGCAGTAGCTAACTCAGCGTCAGAGTCCACTAGTTGTTCCCCTTTTGTGTTTCTAGTGGACTGTACCCCAGCTGTCACACACATTACTTTTTCCTTCATCAAAGGAAGTTAATGAACATCACAATCAAGGAAATAGGTTTAATGCTGCACTTAACTCCCTCTGAACTCAGTACCTTCTGCACAGGCATTTCTCTCCTTTTCTGCCCTTTTTAAGAGCCAGTCACTGTTTGTCACACTTAATCTTCTTACATTGAAGGAAGGGAAGGTCTCCTCCCCTTCTTTTTAGTCTTGCTGCTTTTCATGTTCACATTTGTGAACTTCAGAAAGCCTCGCCTGTAAGTAACAGATCTATGGCACTCAGGCTGCCAGTTCATTTTAACCAGAGAGGTAAGCTGGTACCTTTTGGAGAACTGACTATGGTATAGTTTTTATTAGAAATGGAACACGACCCCAGTGAAGTCTCTTCTCTCTGATAGCAGCTCCCGAGAAAAGATCATCTACCAGCATAAAGCTTCCATTTACACTCAGGCAAGTATGCTGAAAATTTCAAGGTGGTAACAAATGCATCACCTGACAAGTAACTGAACTTGACTAGGAAATAAAGCTGAATATATGTAGACTTCAGTGATACAAGGACATTCAGGCAATAAGTGTTTTCACTCTAACAGGTTGTAGTTGTCCTGTGCCTAAGGCCTTTTTAAGTTTCAGAGATCACAGACAGATCCAGTCTATAATAGTTGTACTGCAGAGTCACTCACCCTCCTATTCACTTAGGTGGGTTGCTCACATGGTACTTTAGCAGAATTGCCCTTTTTTTTTTGAGTTTTTGCAAAGTACTTTGGAAAGCTTGCCATGAGTGGCACCTGCATCATAAAATGAGCTGCTGGGTTTTTTTTTGTCGTGGGGCTTGTCTCTCGTTGACTTGGAAATACATGCTGAAAGATTCCACTGCTGTCCAAGGCTGCTTTTCATCTGTGCCAAACCAACCTGGGATTAATCAACCTTGCTTGGTTAAAGCAGCTTCCTGACTTTGGAACAGACATCATTTCAGAAAACAAAGCTCTTTATAAATGGTGATCCTTGCTGATTCCTTTCCCCTCTTCCTCTTTCTTGGAAATCCCCATAATTGACTTTTAGATAAAGACTAACGGTGACTGGTAGTAACAGGCTGAAAATTCTGAGGCAGAGATGAGAGTGGGTAATGTGGTGAAAGCCTCAGTCCAAGAAGGCTTGCAGTGATCGACAGCTGCCTGTGTATACTCCTTACCTAATCTGCATTGCATTTGTGGTGTGCTGGACCAAGGACTCTCCTCAGGCTCCTGGTGAGTTCTCTGGGCAAATAGTAGTATAATTGGAAGTTGGATAGCTTTTGTGAGGCTGCTGGAGCTAATAACTGTGCAGGGCTGTTTACCACTGAATGAGATGAAATGTTGTTTTCTGCAGAATAATCACTGTCCTGTTATACCCTAGCAAGTTTCTAACCTGCAACTTTCCCATCCTGCTCTGAAACAAAACTCAAGAATCTGCCTAATGATGCAGTTTAGGTTTATTATCACAACACTGCTAACAGCTCATGCATCTCAGGTCTGCCTGCTCCCAAAGTGACTCCTTAGCAATTGCTATCCATACTTCAAGTCTTCCGTCTCTGAAGAGCTGATACAATGCCTTTTCTGTAGCTGGGCAGTGAACAGTTGGCCTCTGTGAGCCACAGGGATGGTTAACTCTTTCCCAGTCGAATCCATGTCTGTTAATGAGGAAGAGCTGATCAGCTGGACAGTTGGCAGGTTGCCGTCTGGGCAGATGTGGTAGCATACCTGACCTGACACTCATGGCTAATATACCCACTTAGGTAGTGAGGAGGCACAGGGAAGCCTCTTCTATGAAGTTCAGTACAGAGGACGAGGAGGGAGATGCTTAGAATGCATCGGCACTTTGTGATTTATCTTGCCTCTTGCCTTGTGGCCTTGCTTAATCTGGCCAGAGACCTTCCAGGCAGGGCTGATGTGTCAGTGAGGACCAGACAGCACAGACGTTACAGAGTTCTAAAAGCAGAAGGGGAGGCATTTTGTCATAGAATCATAGAATTATAGAATGGTTTGAGTTGGAACGGATCTTAAAGACCATCTAGTTCCAACCCCCCTGCCATGGGCAGGGATAAGGGACTGTCCTCTGGGTCCAGTCAATTCCCAGGCTGTTTTCTCTCTAGAAGCCTGGAATTTGTAATACCGGCTTTTGCCACAAACAGCTGTTGTCGTGAGGTAAGGTGGGATCTCTCCGGTTGGCCTTGGGGACCTCTATGGGCAGGCACTACTCCTAGTCCTGAATGTTTGAACTTGAGATGCCAGGCAGCCTGGAGCCACGGCGGCAACGTTTTTTCTTAAACGAGCAGAAGTATTGCCAAAGTCAGGAGCTTCTAAATAGAGTGCTTTGCAGCTCTTCCCCTTCTGTGAGGCTCTAGTGTGCTCCCCCACTTGCTTAAAGCAGGTTTGTGCCAAGAGGCAGAAGGCATGCATGAACGAAGGGCAAGAGGATGGGTGTGAGGCAGCAGCTCAGGTGTGATCTGTGTTACCGTGGGATGGCAGTTCAAGCCGTTCCGCAGAGAAACGGCGCTGCTCATTTGTGAGGGAGCTGGGGGAATATTCCTGTATGAATGTGCAAAGAACTGCAGAGAGAGCTTCTGGGGGCTGGTTTCTCTGTGCTCTGACTCGGTTTCATGAATCTTCCAGCTGGTATCAGGTCGGTTAAGTTTTGTGTTCTCCCAACCTGTGACTTTGTAGTTCTGTGGCAATTTCCATACCCTGTGGTGAAGAGCAGCCTTGGATTGAATGTAGATGCCAGTGTGGCCGAGACTGTGAGAAGCACATGATATAATGGGGAAAGCACAGTGCTGGCAGCCAGAAGTTTATGAGATGTGTCTTGACTTTGGCTTTCCTAAAGTATTTAGCACCACCTCACTTGGGTGGTGGAAGAAGTCACATGTTTGCAGTCACATGGGACTGTTAATTAACTGGACATAATTCTTTATGAATAAGACATGCTTTTTTACATTGAAGAAGAAAAAGTATAATAATCAAATCAGGAGCTGTTGAAAATATGCATCTGTGCATATTTTCTGTGTAGACACTGCTTGAGCACTGCTCTCCTTGTTCCTGGATGAGGCCACACATGGTGAATGTTCATCCTTCTAAAACAACTGTTGTTATTTAAATATGCATCATATATACATATATGAGTCTTACATGATTCTTGGTGAACTCTGTAAAACAAAATAGGTTGAGATCTCTAGCTCCAGTGGTCTTGCAGTTCTTGAAATTTTCTCAACTAAATGGCCATTCTAGGAATATGGTGTATCTAAATGTTCAGAATGACAAAATTCTCTGCGCTGATGTATTGCAGATGTAGTTTAGACCAGAGGTAGAGCTCTATGACAAAACAAACCTGACGTTTCCAGCATGCGCTCTCTGAGGTTGCCTTGAGTGCAATTAGCACTCAAGCTACTATTGGTGTTGGGTCTGTTCACAGCATTACAGTATTTCTCCCAGGAGTTGTTTTCTCCTTTCTTTTTATAATAACACAAATAGCACATTTTTGAAAATGAAATCTTGGAAATACTGGATGTAGCTCTCTGTGATGATTAACGCATGTAACAGTCATAAACAGGTTTACTTAAGAAATCAGGAAATTGAGACATTTTCATAGAATCATAGANTTGACCCTACTGGTGCTGCACTGAGCCCCTGATGGTCGTGCTGATCTGCTTAAGGTGTTCAAAGCATTTAAGCTCATCAGGAATGAGAGTAAGGGTAGAGAAGCTCTGGGAGGTCTGTTGCTGCTTCTGGGTAGCTCATGGCACTGAGTGCCATAGTGGATGGAAGAGAAGGAATCACAGGAAATACACAAACGATAGCAGGAGGAAAATGAACCTCCCAAGAGAAAAACTTTGTGGTTGGCGTTTTTTTGGGTGTTGGTGAAGAACTAGGCTGTCAAGAATGGGTATGGTTAGGCACTATCAGTAGGTGCAAGCCATATTTTGTAGATGGCAGTTACGCCATCTTTCCTAGTTCCTTTACAAAGTCCTGCTCCTCCTTTTTTTTCTGAACATAACTCTTACTGATGCCCTTGACAACCCTATTTTTTCAGACCTCTACCATATGTGAGACCTGCTGTTACTTCAGCAACTCTGGCCTGCCATTAAGGACCTCTGTGCAGAGGGGACAGAAAACAGATGGCAACCACATCTCCTGTTCCCTTTCTAGTGCAAAGGGGTGAAGAAATGAAGTGGGCAAGGCATTGGGGATTGTTCCAGCAAGATCATGCAGAGGTGACTTGGGTGCAGGGCATCCAGTCTCTCCCTTTGCTAGATGACACCAGCTGTGAATATTGCCGTTCTAATGTTCATGTCATATTTCCTTAAAGAGCTCTCTAGGAACTTAATGTAAGCCCCACACAAAACAGACACCTCTTGATTAGGTTGTTCCTTGGATTTGTCAGTTATCTTGGGAACTACCTTAAATTCAAGCTCTTCTCAGGGATGCTTGTCCTGCGTGCTCCTGCTTCTCCCACAGACTTCTCCCTCTGGAAGCTATTCAACTGAGAATGGATGTCTAGCCCTGGAATACTGTTCCCTGTGACACCAGAAGAAATGGAGAGAGGAAAGCTACAAAGGCTGTAGCAGATGCTTATATTCCTTTAGAAGCTTTTGTCATATCAATTACTGCTCTGCTAATAAAGTCCATGTGGGTTTTCTGAACAAATTCACTAGTTATGCATCTTTTGACTGGAATACTGCAAGTTAAAGTTGCTAATAATAGATAAGTGTCTGGGCAATCAAATACAAATTAAAGAAGACAAATTCAAAAAGAAGTCTTTGGCAGAGGTTTGCAGAGCACTGGGGAGACCACCATTGTCTTGGATGAGTCTCCTGCCTTCTGACTACTGCCTAAAACACCACATCTTTGGCTGTGTTGCTAAGGAAGGTCTAAGGGTTTGTCACATGGTTGGAAGAGTGGGTATGCCAATTTTGAGCCCACAGTAATTATCTGTTGTTGTTTTTTCTAGTGCCAAGGTGAGGTATTGAAAGCAACTGTTAACACTGGGTGTCTACCAAATCTCATCTCCAAGAGCTGTTTAAACCGGCTGGGGTAAGTGTCTGCACAGTAGAAAAGGAGGGGTGGCTAAAAGAAAACCTATGACAAGAACATAGGCACTCTTGATTCCCAGACCAAATGATAATTACTAGCAGATTTGCATGTGCACATGGCTGTTTAGGAGAAGATGCAGAGGGTGGGCTACAGGGCGAGACATCAGGAGCACTGGCAAAGTTGTGTGCAGACCCCAGACTAGGAGGCAGAGCTGTGTCATTCTGTCTGTGTGTACTGCCGGGCAAAGCTGGCCAACTGATGGTCAGCCTCAGTGGTGAGGAACCCAAACAGAGAGCACCTTATGCTTTTGCTTGTGGAATCTGCCTCCAGACATGCTGTATGAAAGAGATTCCTTCTCGTGTGGGCCCATTCCCAATGAGACCAAGAAGTACCGCCATCAGTGAGAAGTCCTGTTTTTCCTCCTCTTCCTCCACTTGAGGCAATAACACATCTTGTGTCCCACAGGCTGGAAGAAGTGTCTGCCATGGACTGTGGAGACCTCTCTCTTCCCACCCCCAGCGTTGTCGGCCGAGTAGAACATGTGGAGTTGCAATTTGGCCAGGAGACAGTGCTGTGTTCAGCGCTGGTTGTAGGTGAGAGTGCCAGCCCCTCCTCTCCCCCAGTTTTCCTGTGTCCCTCTTGCCCTGCCAAGGGCATTTAAAAGGATCTCTGGGAAAAGCGTAATGTGGTGGGGAGGTTGGTGGTGTGGTCACCTCCACTGCTGGCCAAGATCATTGTGCGCTGCGAATCTCAATGTAGCCAAAGGCAAAGGGCATAGGAAGAGTACAGAGAAGACAGACGACGTTGAAAGTGGAGAGAAATGAGGTGCTTTTTAGTCTTAACAAAGGATGTGGAAAATTCTCATTTCCTTCTAAAATGGACCTTTCTTAAAATTATCCAGACTGCTTGTTTAGTCCTCTGGTGCCCTACGTTCTCCTATTGAATGGGCACTTGTGTCTTTGGCTGGATGGAAGTCATCAGGGAAACCGACAGAGGGTATAGCTTGTTCCCCAGAGTGTTTTTCTGTGTACTCACCTGCCCCTGCTGCAGGGAGCACCCTAGAAGAACCTGGTAGCCCCAGAGTGCTGAGTCTCCCTCGGTGTCCTGAGGCAGGACCCTTTGAAGGAAGGAGCCGTAGGAGACAAGGTCAAGTCAGCAGGCACTGGAGCACACCCCGAAAACAGCAGAAAGGCTGCATGTTCTGCATTCACAGCAGGCTGTGCATATGCTGAAAACAACTTAGTCATCTTTTTTTTCCCTGTTCTTTCTCCCTATTAGTCTTCCAGCTTTACCTTCTTGCCTTCTGTCTCATCTTTGATGATTACTATTCATCTTCCAAGGCCTCCCTTGCTCCCTCTTTTCATGTGCATTTTTCCCACTTTTGTAGTCATCCAGAAAGAGCTTCCTCCTCTTCCACACTCGAGCTCGCTCTTCTTCCCTTCATTTCCCCTCTACTTGTTCTTGCCCTTCATGGGAAGACTGTATTAGTACCAGCACAGGTGAATTTAGCCCAGTAGCACCTATCCGCTTTGCTGGGATGTAGAAATGGCTGCCTGGAAGGAGCAGAATTGCTACATCTGTGCCCTACATCTCCCTGTGCACACAGTGCTCTTGCTTATGTGGTTATAAATAAATTATAAAATACAGCCACTCGCTACAGGGCAAACAGGCATAAAGGAGACAAGGGAAATATTAATGATGTTACTGGTGGCTGCTGAATCCTGCAGACTCCAGGAGCTGGGGGTTCCTCCTTCCCTGCCACTGAAGTCTGGATGGATGACTCTAAGATCCAGGAGGTCGCTCTCACCCATCCAAAGCATGTGGCAGGTTCGGAGAGGAGCAAGGCTGAAGGTATATTCCAGAGAGGCACGTTCAGAGAGGACACAGACAAGGCCAGCCACACAGATAGAGCACACAGACAGAGCAGAGCCTTCACCAGCACTCACATAAACACACAGACAGCCCAGTCCTGGTCCTCCTCTCTGGCTGACCAGGACTGAAGCTCACTACCAGAAGCTCATACACCCTCAGTCTCTAGATTCACAAGCACACTCATATTCACAGAGTCTTCAAATAACAGCACAGCTTCTAGGTCTGTCATATCCATGTCTGGACCCTGGGCCCCTTACCTAGCCACTGATCCACACCTTGAGTCTTTCCAGATGCAGGTTTCCTCCTACTCACTGGCTAGACCAGATGGAAGTTTGCTAGCTAATTATGTATACAAAAACGCAAGCATATAGGATTAAATTCACTGGGGAAATATAAATACACCCAAGTCTTTCTAGTTAGTGGCATTTAGACCTCTCACACATACGCCCTGTCCTCTTCAGTTGCTGGCTTATAAACCTCAGGCCGCTGTGACCCTGGTCGGAGCTGGTACCCAGAGCTCTATTGCATGCTGAGCTCTCCAGTTGCTGGCACCTGGGCCTACAAGCTCTGTGACCCATAGTCCTTCTCCAGCTACTGGAACTTAGAACTTGCAGCACACATTGCTGGCACCCAGGTGTATGACCCCTAGGCCTGTGCTCCCTTCTCCAGTTACAGGCACCCAGACTTCTCTTGCTCACTGGTCTCTCTTGTTGCTGGCACCTGTGAACTACGTCCCTTTCTCCAGTTGCTGACACAGACCTATGAGCTCTCTGGCCTGTGGTCCCTTCAGTTACTGGCACCTCTCTTGCATGCCAGCC
>VZTQ01014127.1:0-17781 GCA_013400755.1 Pelecanoides urinatrix
CAAAAACAGTCAAAAAGTTTTGACTGTTTACTTGTATTTAATTTCAACTTATTTTCTCATCTGTTTTTTGTGCTTGAATACGCTTATATGTATACTTAACAAAGAGGCGGTGGTGAAATTACTGGTATAGTCCAAGATATATGTGCCTGAATACATATATCATCAAATGGTAACTACTTACAGTCATTTTAAGGAGTTGATTAGATCTTTTTTTTTTTTACAAAAATACATACTAGACATTTTCACTTACATTTTTTCCTTTCCCTTCCTCATTTCTGACTTGTTATAGTGTCTGTATGCCTAGGCTTGAATGGTGATAAAGTAGTAAAAGTCTAGGTGTAAACCAGTGTTTTATGATTTAAATAAATGTTACAGCATTTTTACGTCCGTGTGTAATATGTAGAGTAGCTAAAAATGTAGATGTGCCTGTTTTATGCATGGTCTAGGTCATTGAAGGGTTGCATATGGCTTATGTTTTTCCTTACCCTGAAACATTTGGCTGTTAGCTCCTGGATGAAGTGGGCTGACTCAGTGATACATACGAATACAGGATTTGTCATCTTGTGCATTATATTGTATTTCAGTGGTTTATGCTTCCTTTGTTAAATTTTTGCCTTTGAGATTCTTTCTCTTTCAAGCAAGCATCATGGTGTTTCATAGTGAAACTTTGTGAAAGTCAGTTAAATGACTTAATTTAAAACCAACAGAAATGTCTGAGGGAAGTGTTAGCGTAAAAGTGGGTTTTGGATTTGTAAATATTTGGGAGTGTGTTACTTCAGAAACATTCTACTCGCGCATAAATGTTCGTGGCTTTTTCTTTTTGTTCTCATTGGGAGCTCGTATATCTGGTAATTGAATGCAAAAATACTTGGTTTTGAGATTTGCCTAGGGAAGGTGTGTAAGATACATAAATATGTATTCTGAACTGCAAAATGGTCACAAAATGATTGCTAGTTTTTCAATTTGTGCCCTTAACTCCCTTTTGATTAAAAGTGTGAGCTAAGCCTTTTAAATGGTTCTTTTTATCTTGAAACTCCTTCAATTAATCCTCCCTTCCTTTCCTGCACTTGAATACAGATACTTTTGGTGTACATCTTGCCATGCAACAGTTGTAAGTTGGAAGTAAAGAGCACTTCCCCCCTCTGTGAAATTACTGGGTTTTTAGGCAGCAAACTTGAAGTGTGATTTAGTGGTGGAAGCATAAACCTGGCAGTCAAAAAATGTGAATATAGTGTTCATAGGGTGATTCTAGCAAGTCAGACTTTTTTCTGGCTTTTTCTTTCTGCAAAATGTTGATAGAAATAGGAGTACATGAGGTTTTATTTACTCATCTTGGAGGCCCCCAGACAAAAGCGGAAAGCGTTCTGGTCATTAACAGTAATTTGGCTGCTGGAAGTTGCCCAAAGTACTGGCAGGATGTTCTTGCTCCTACTGAAAAATAAAGTAGCAGTTCTCTTTTTTTAATAAGCGTAAGTCGGCTTGGATCCTGCTCGGCAGCCTCTTGTGAAAGTCATCACTTCTAATGGCGCAGTGCCCCAGGGACCGCTGCAGGGCACTGACTGGCTCAGGACTGACTCAGAGCCTAAATCATTGACACTGCTCATCTAGAAAAATGAGGCAATTATGACTCTCCTCCCTAGTCTGGGAAAGCATCTTGGATCTCCTCATTCACAGCTCCAGTTTTCAGAGATGGGCTGAGCCAGCCTGACTGGGGTGAGTCTTCCCTGCTTGCTTGTATTTATTGGTCCCTGTTCTTTAAATTCTTGAATACTTCCCGGAGATTACGGACTGGGTATAACTAAACTGCTAAAGGCTTTTGTCAGGTATTAAAATAGAGAGTTACAGACCACCCTGACTACTTGTTTAGCAAGTCTGTTTTCCCTTGAGAAGTCGATCTTTTCTGTTGCTGGCTCTTGCCTAGCATCTCTCTGGGCTGTCCCTCGTCTCGGGGACACGTGGCAGCACAGCTCCTTCCCTCAATGGCTGCGGCAGCATTTTCAGGTTAAGGAGCTCCTTCCTGCCCTCACCTCCTTGTTCTGCCTCCTCTCAGCTGTGCTGGCTGCGCTGCCCACAATCACTGACTGTGTCTGCCTCTTAGGCAAAAAGAAACAAAAACTAGGAGACACAAATGGTTATTCTGAGCTGATCTGACTGTGTGTGGGCCTAGGAACAGCAACATGCACATCACGAACGAATGGTGTGGTGTGGTGACAAGATAGGAGTGAGTGGTGGGGAGGGAGAGGGGAAGAGGAGGAGAAACTCTGAGCAAATATTACTGGAGAGGCCCCCCCCTTGCTATAGCCAAGACCTGTGGGTTTAGTTGTTTAAAATGAGCAGCAAAAGTTTTCTCTCTAGATTTCTGTTCATTAAACTAATTTAAGCTCTGTATGTAGGGAGCAGGAGGGTGGTGATTTATGAATAAACATGCATTTGCTGTAGTGGATATTTGTATTTGAATACATCCCTGGTAGTGATACCTCTCGCTTCACTCGTAGGCCCTTCCTCAGTTATATTAGGGTTTGTTTGCTTGAGTAGTGAGTTGTACTTTAGAAATAAGAAAGTGATGGTAATGATGCATGTGTCAGCTTGAACCGTATGTAAAAAAAGTAGTGGTCATGTTACAACTGTGTGAAAGGAATGAAAGGAACTTAATGATTTCATCCACTGCTCTGTCTTGCCGTTGCTCACAGATACTGATTTCATTTGCTACTGAAAAAACTGGCATTATTTCTCAGATCATCAAAACATAAATGAAAGATTTCCCCCCCTTCTGTAGCCAAATTTACAGCACTGATTCACTGTGGTTTTGTAATTGCCATGTCTATCAGTTGAAGGACTGGCATTCTACTATCCTTAATATCATGCATTCTTATTTAATTATATATTTATTTTTAAAATATAATATTATTACACAATAACTTAATTATTATTTTATGTGATATTTAAAGCCCAGCATTGTGCTTCCTACCACAGCTGAACAGACATTCTCCTCCAGGGATTATATCAGTTTCTGGAAATATGAGATTAAAGTCCAACAAAAGATTTAAGTGCCAACGAAGATATTTACTGTAATGCATTGTTATAATCCAAAATTATTTGTGTCTTATAAGCTTGGGACTACTGTATTCCTAAAATGTCTTGTGAGTATTCATTTATTTTGCTGGCACCTTTTGTGGGTCGATGATGGTATTAGGTCAGTTCCTTTGGGAGAGAAAAAGAGATACCACACACTGCCAGCCAGCAGGAAATCCTGTGGGAGAGCCAAAAGTTAAAAAATGGGTTTTGAGTTCTTTGCTTTAACCACAGTGGTCATCCTTCTCATGCAGGGGCTAACGGCATCAGAAAGTTTTGAGAATTTGTATGTGCACAGGATGGAAAGACAGGATTACAGGTGAGGAATTTATTACGCTTTAACCAGAGGATGTGGCTGTTGAAATAACATTCTTGGGGTTTTGGCAATATTTGGGTTTTAGACCTGCTCTTAAACTGTGCTGAACAACTTCAGTGAAAGTTAAAAGTAATCAGAATTTTGAAAAGCGAGGAAATGGCTGTGACGCTAATTAAATGAGTGATTTGTGCTTCCACGGGAGCTCCCTGATCTACCAGATAAGACTTGGCCAGTGACCTGCTGAGCCTCTGTTCTCTTCCCAGATCTGTTCTTGAGGTGCTTCATGCCATGGGTTTTGGTTGAGCACTTTCCCTATATATAACTGTGTTTCTATGTAGAATGTGAAGTCTCTGAATCATGAGTTATCTTTTAGGAAACTACCAGCAGGTCAGATCTTAGGGCTATGGCTAAAGTCCATTATTATTTTGAATTTTGTTGGTGTATGGTGTTCATTAAAACCTACTATTTCCTCCCCCAACATTAAAAGATAAACTCGGGAATTTTATGGAATTTAGTTGTATAGTTTAATTACATTTTCATTAAAGGATATTGCTTCTTCTCAGTTTTGACTGGTTACTTCCTAGATTGTAATTTCTGAATTTCTGTCACTTTTAATTTTTTATCTCATTATGCCATTTGATCTGCTTATAGGTGAATAGTTGAAGTCCACTGTTGCATTATTAGTTAGCAATATTTTCTGTCTCCTTTGGTTGATTCTATAGGGTTTCAGCTCTATAGTGCTTTTCACTCAGGCTAATTTTGGTGTAAATCCCTGTCACTGCCAACCGTGTCAAGGCACACATGTAAACCAGAGGATAGTATGAATGTGCTGAGAGAAAGAGAGTGTTGGATAGACCCACACTGAGTTTTGCCAAATAGCTTCCACTGAAGCTGGAGAGCTGCAGCTGCAAGAGCGGAAACCATGTATTCTTTGAAACAGCCGTGTAGTAATGATGTCTCTGTTGTTGCATTTACTTATTAAAAAAGTTGCAATTTTAGCTGTGAAATAGTTTAAATATGAACTACTGTTTCCTAAGTTCTTAATTAACTACTTATACGGGGTAGAAAAACCCTGATGACTGAAACTGAAAACCACTGCAGCACTGCTACGTAACCTTTAGATGTGTCAGAGCAAGAAAGGTTGTACCAGAAACTCTTGGAGACCTTCTTTGCAGTACTTTTAAGATTGGCTCTGCATGTGCGTGTTCTTACTTCAAACTTCCCGCATGCAGGAAGTAGTACCTGCATTAATTAAATATCACTCCCGAGAGACCAGAAACTAGTCTTTGTGTAGAAATCCAGTTTTCTAGGTGTATCCAGAGGAGGACCTAATTTCATGTGAGTTTGTAATACAGTGATACCCAAGTTCAAATGCAACGAGGTAAAATGAAGAAGGGAACTGAAGGCTGTTCACGTTGTAACATGTACAGTCAGCATGCTCCTTCATGTTGTAGTTTAGGAATTTTAAAATCCCTTTTATGGGAGAAATCGATACACTCTCAACTCTTCTTGTGGCTTTCATGTAATTTTTAAGGTGGTATGGGAGAGGAAGTAGTGCCAGTTTTATCTAACATTGTTTGCTTTGTTCTGACTTTCTTTTTTATTTCTGAGCTTTTATATTTTTTCTACAATAAACTGTCTTGGACATTTCTGAATAAAGTAAACTTTAAGCTAAGCACCAGTTCAGTTTATATTTCCTTATACTATCATTTAGGATAACATGGAAGTGATTTTTAGATCTGTGTTAGCCTGGCAGTAAAGTAGAAAGAAGTATCTTGGTATTTGTAATAGTTTTAGTTTGATTTATAAATGATTGTTTTTTTAAAAAAAGGTAATATGAAATATATTGTAAACATTTTTGAAAAATATTGAGAGTTCTTAAATATGGACTATACGTAGTTGAGGCGGAAATAACTTTAGCAGTGTTATAAAATGGTGTCTGAAGGATCTGCCTGTTAAGATATAGTTGAAGTATAGCATGGTATTTTAATAATACAAATTACATTTTTGTTTTAAAATACTTTTGTTCAGTTAAAATTATTGTAATGATACATGGTTTTTACAGATTTGATATAAAATACTTCCAAACCTGTACGGGGTACACACAATGCCACTGTATTTTACCCAAAAAGACTTCAAATGAATGTTAGTGTTTCAGTTCAGAATATTTATTAGTGAAGTCATTCAGAAATGATACAAGAGATTTCCTGTAAAAGATTTCATTTCTCAGTGTAAATGTGATTAATTTGAACTGAATTAAGATATTTCTACAATTGTGGATATTCAGGATGAGCATTAAAATTAGAGCTCCGCCAGTATTGGTGTTGCTGTTATACCTACTAGCAGGGTAAACTCTTGAGACTCATGGCAACTTTATACTTTTAAGTTAATAAATAAACTAAGCAGATAACCAGAAACCCTTGGTGCACTGCAGTGTTTCTTTATAGAGGTTTGTGGAGGTGTACACTGAACCAGTCAGAAAGTCTGAGTAAGGATAGTGTGAACGCTTTTGAAAATAGTAGTCAAAGCTGTTATCATTAATAATTTCTACTAATGTTTAAAAAATGAAGCTACTGGTCAGAATATGAAGTGTATCTCATAACTGGATCAAAAGAAAAAAGTGAAGGGGGCTGCTTTTTTGTAAAAGAAAAAGGAGTCAGACAAAACTGATGTTTTGTTAACTTCTGTATAATTTCCATAACCACAGTGA
Organism: Pelecanoides urinatrix; assembly: GCA_013400755.1. Lineage (NCBI taxonomy): Eukaryota > Metazoa > Chordata > Aves > Procellariiformes > Procellariidae > Pelecanoides > Pelecanoides urinatrix. The sequence continues at coordinate 6,099 of VZTQ01014127.1, forward strand.
AATCTGGATTTCCACAGTTTATTTAATATGCTGGTGAATGATCAGTGAACAGATGTCTTGAATAAAACTGGGAAGAATCAAACAATTTTGAAAGTCTTTGCTCTAAATAAGTGTTACATTTGGTGAAGTAAGGATAAATCTGGGATTTCATAATACAAAAATAATCCATCCTTCCATTCTGGAGTTTGTTACGTGAAATTTGTTGTTTCTTGAAGCTATTGAAGTCTCCCTAAAATTAATCAAGAGCTATTGTCACATCCTCCTCTTCTTTGTGATGTGATACACCAAACCTAAAACGAAGTGTTACTAAGTAGCAAAAGGAAGACCTTTTTTTAATACTGTAGAGGTTTTTTCCCACCTTTTAACAATTTTAGCTTGATAAAGTTTAGATACTTTTTAAAAAAAACATGATAAAGCAGACCTGTGCTGCAGGTGCAGAATTGATCCACCAGCTCAATACTACGCAAATAACAATTTGATAGGTGTGAAAAGCAACTGCTGTTATAGAAGCAAGGTGCAGTGCTCATAATGTAACTGGTTAAATGTTCTACAGTCAAAATGAAAATGGCCTGCAAGCTGTTGCTAGGGAAATAGGTGCCTGTGGTTAGTGTTGAATGCAGAGAGGTTTGTCTGTCTTGCAGATCAAAAAATGGCTCAAAGTACTTAGTCTGCGTATCACTTTACTTCCGGAAACTTGCCGCTTATCAGCAGACTGGTCTCTGCCTCTGAGGAGCTTCAGTTACAAATATAGGTTTGTATATTTTTGGGTTTGTTTGTTTGTTTGTTTGTTTTCCCCCTTCTCTTTGCATTTTGATGTAAAGTATTTCTCTCACTTGTTATATTTGTGTATAATGTCTCTGTATGATAGGAAGTGTACTGTCCTCAGGACCTGATCCTGAGAACAGTTCTGGGGGAGCAGCAGCTTGATCCCTCTGCAACTAAAGTGAATCTTGCAAATAAGTGTTTATCAGGGGCTCTAGCAAAAGTTATGTTTTCAGGCACATCTTTAAAAAATAAAATAAGTTTTAAAAAATCAGTGAAAATTTGTGTATTTGGCATAATCCTTAATTTAATCCTCTAAAAGATAACTAGGTACATTGCATGTACAAGTTACTACAATTAAGCCCTTTCATAAACACTGAAAATAACAATTCTAGGTCCTTTAGCTCCTCTTCTAAAATCTCTGAAGAGTGTTGTTTCTGGGATGATTTTTAAAAACTGTCATAGTACATTTTTCTAAAAGGCATTATTAAATTTCTGGGACACCCTATCTATTTGGGCATCCTCCTTATTTCCCCAACTGAATACCAGTAAACTGCTGCCCAGTGTTGCTCTCCAGACAGCACTGGTCTCTTTCAAGGGAACATGAGGCATCTCTCTACTGATTACCAGGGACTTATCCTTTATACTGGATACATAATAAGGTGAAAGTAAAGCAGCATCTTATTTGGGCATTCCATATTGAACATATAACAGAGGTTAAACAGAGTCTTATTTTTTTCTGCTTTTACACATGCACAGACACAGCAGATTTGTCTCTGCCTTTTCAGGTGAACCCTGCAAGATGTCTTACTGTTTATTCCTCCCTCCCATCTGTCTCTAAGGCTGCCAGAAGCCGTTGTCACGATCTTGACCTTTTTCTTAAGAATCATCTCCAGTTTCCTCCTAACTGTTATAAATACTGATGCCCATTGGCCTTGGCTAGCTGGAGCTAACTCCTGGCCAAAAGGTAATGGGATTTGATCACAGGTGTCCCCGGGCTTAGGTATGAACTGGTCGTTTAACCCACTGTGGCAGAATGGAATGCCTATTTTGAGTGGTGATTAAAGTAGTTTGTATATCCTAGCAAAAATTTAACAGAAAATTACTATAGGTTTATTTGAATTATTTTTGCAATCAAATACTTTGCATCCACTCTGATTTTGTGCCAGATTATTTGGCAGTTTCACTTGCCTTTCAGTTTCTAAAGTGGGTCTCTAGTGACGGAGCTTTGGGGTGAACAACAAAGTAGGTGTTGGTATGTTCCCTTCCCAGCAGAGCTGTTTAACTTGTATCAGGTTTCCCACTGACATCTTAATTTCAATTTCCTGCTCTGGGCCTCTTCTTCTCTGGGTCATTGTTTCAACACTGCTGTATAACCATTTACTCTCCTTGGTTCCTGTCCTTGGTGAGTGTGTACTGGATTCCAACAATGAATAGTGAGCAACCATGCCTCCTACCGGTGCCTGGCACTTTGAGGTATTGAACTTCTTTGGCATCTTGTCACATCTAAACAGTTGTTCCCATAATGCATGTGAAGACGATAAAGTAGGAAGAGAGGAAGACAAAGCCAAGAGCTCTTATGTACCATGTGGATTCCCCTACTAGAGAGCTGATGTGCTAAGTTCAAGGATGATAACCTGACCATGTCTTCTGATCATCTGGCTACCTGGAGATACAATTTATGTTCACAACATCCTAGGAATGTGCCTTTCTGCCCTTCTTATGCTCCAAGACAAGCAAACCTCGTGGGCAGAATCTCTTCATTTCCACACCAGCAGTAGATAAGCCTTTATCCAAAGCTGCAAGGTGCAGGGAGGGAACTTTTTTTTTTAAGCTGTTTTTCCTGCCATATTGTCATATTCGCTGTTCTGTGATCCAAAATCCCAAACAATATGTCATGCTGTTTTGAATTATACATTGTTTTATTCAAGTTTTTCTTCTTGGGGTGGTTTTTTAATTGCTGATATTTGATCTTGTGTGTAATAAAACTTACTGAAAAACTTAGGGCTTTCATTATCAAGAATACAGTAAAAGTTAGTAAAACATTCTTCTCCTATTTTCAGCAGAGTATCCTTTGCTGTCACACAGGCCTTGCTTGAAAAGCATTGGGATCAGTTAGCATAAAGATGATACCTCTCATCTCCTCTTCAGCCGCCTTCTCAGACATTTCCATCTATCATTAAGTATTTCAGTCAAGTTACATTCAAGCTGCAGCTTGCCACAGTAAAGTATTTTTTCTTCTATCGATTGTCTGGGTAAAAGGTTCATAGTATGTGGAGATGGAGATTGAGTAGTTTTTTCTTCCTTGAACTATAAGGGGAAGAAATAGAAGCATTGTTAATGCTTACAGTGGTCTTTGGAGTAAAGTTTCCCTGTCTTGTTGCAGGTTTGTGTGTGTGATACGTCAAAAGATTTAGTGTCAAGGATCATACTTGAGTGGGCTGCACTCACTCTACTGCAGGAATTTCAAAATGATCGAACAGACCATAGTAGAGTGGAGAAATACGACTTTTGCTGATTAATCCTGTGGCCTGTAATGGTAAGCAAAGAACAAGCATGTGTTTTTTTTATCAGTAGTCTCAGTAAGATTTAGGACCATAAAACCCCAGAGTAATCTGTTATGCACAGCTCAGCATTACAGTCCAGGTAAAAAGTGCTTTCTCAATGGCTGCACACAGCCCTGGGGATTGCTTAGATACTGATCAGTGATAACCTTCACTGGGGTGGTGGCTGCATACTTTGCTATTTTGGAAAGTTCTTCTTTTGAAGGACTTCATATTGCTCTGAGGCAGTAACTGCATAGTGGTTTAGAAAAGCGACTTTTGCGATATCCTGAAGTTTTACTGTGACTATCGTATTATTTCAGGTTTTTGGTACTAACTAGTTCTGTTTTAATAGTAGTTAACTGGACTTAGTATCAGCAAATGCAAAGGATAAAGCTGCTTAAGGAGAATCTAATTTAAAAGTGTCTGCTTCATTTTGGCTGTTGCCAAGCGAGATACCCATGTTTCCCATGGCAAGTCAGTGCTTTATACGGTGCAGGTTTCCAGTAGCCTGTTGGTGTTGGGAACAGTAGGGCTGGCTGTCAAGCAAAGCTTTGAAAATGGTAAGATGAAAGATAAGATGAAACGAGAAGAGTGATAGTGATTAGATCTGTGTTTGGACATTCCGTTATCTTAATAGACAATGAAAACTTAGCGTGGAAAAAAAAAAATCCCGTGAGGCATGTTGGTTGTATGTGGAAAACTCTCACTGCTTCTGCACGGCTTGGCTCTTTCTGTGATCCAAGAGAGCTTACCCAGGCACTCATGAATGCTTGGCTCATGTGGCATGTTGTCTGGATCAGTGAAAAATATGTATACAATCCTAAAAATTTTGAAGTGTGTGTTGCTATCAAGTGGGACTGAAAATACAAGATTTCAGAGGTTTGCATCCCATTATCATTGTTTTATTTCAGAATGAGTCTGCGAAGGACCTTTCCTAAACCCAATGTTATATTTTGAAAAACTTTTTAAAAAGAATTGTGTGTGTTTGACTGCTGTTGTGTCCTGAGGTAAGGTAAGACTGTAGAAACAACGCTTCTATTAGAAGCGTAGGTATGTCTCCTTGGTGGTGTTTTTAATACTTAACCTCCAAGGGAGGGAACTTCCTTATTGCAAGTGTTAGGTTTAGTTTTAGGGTTTTTGGCTGTGAAGTACGGATGTGGTGGTATAACAAATGTTGCATGGTTGATGTGTGAAGAAGTTTGGGGAACATTAAAATTCCCCTGTAATAAATAGTGTATAGAAATAAGATATTTAAAACATGTACTTGGTAGGACTTACTCTTGAAGTACTAGTCGTTAAGCAAAGGGGAGGATTGGATTTAATCTGTATCCTTCCCTTCCCCCTTGTTTAATAAATAGTATGAAGGCTTTGCTTTCTTAAACTTAAAGGGCATTTTATAACTTAACAAAAATATTTGTACTGTAATATCACCCTGCAGTTCACTGCTCCAGGTACTGATGCACAGTCGTGTTCTTTCCATTGTCCGTCTCTTGGCCTTGGGCTGAGGTTTATTTCCAAAGTGAGCTTGCCAGTGGGTCTGATTTCTCTTGGAGGAATACTAATCTGAAGAATGATAAGATGATACTGCTGAGTAAGCAGAAATTCAGATAGAAACAACCATTTTGGCCTTTGGCAGCAGACATAAGTGATGTTGTTCTTACATTGTGGTTTACTCTTGCATTTTGGTTATGAACTTTGGCAAAATCGCTTTAAAAAAATACTTGGTTCTGTAATAGAATTCTGTACTGAGAGTACAGTAGGAATATAGTGCTGATTTATGCTTTGTGCAGCCTTAAAGGTCTGTTATCTACTATTCAGTAACACATTTTCAGTGTATTTGTCAATGTTAGTTCATCTGAGAAATTAGAGACTGGGAAAAAAAGAGCCGAAGAAACCGAAGTTGTTGTTGACATCAGTGCATTAGTTGAATTTCAGCTGCCCATATGTATTTCTACTCACTTCAGTAGCATGGAAGTATTGTAGATAGGAGAGAGAGGTTTTTATCTTTGAGCCTTCTTCCCTGTTTTACTGGTTTTAGTTGGACTGAACCTAAATAGCAAGTGATTTCTTATCTTGCTCAGGTCAGGTTTTATCTTCTTCCCGCCCATAGCGTGGCCCTTATCCCTTGCTGTATTATGATTGCACCTGTTCTGTGCAAATACGCTATTTACCCTAGAGGTGGGAAAGATGCATTTCTATGTTGAGCTGTAACACTCCCCCTAAATAACTAAGTGAGGCAGGGAAAAAAAAAAAGAGTAATGTGTGATGCCCATTACACTCCTGTTCACAGTGATATGTATTTTTTTTTCTTTTTGAAAAAAATCTGTTGGCATATCTAGCCATAGTTAGAAGGGTCAAGCTATGTCCTTGTACTCTGGCTCTGTCATATCGGCAGTCTGTGCTTCTCAATTGCTTTAGTGAGATAGAAAATATTTAAAATGTTTAAAATATTGCTATACAAATGAGAGAGATTTCATTCTAGATGTAATTAAGTAATTACATTAAGCTTAGGAAGTTTGTCAGTCTGAGAACTTTTGCTTGCTATATGCTTGTAATTCTGTATCCTAAATGACAACATCTGAAAAAAACTCTTGACAGTTTAAACAGTTTTCTTGAAATGTTTTTTTTTCTTGTTGCTAATTTCAATACAGGCTGAGTATTACCTAGTGTAATACATTTTTCCCCTTAAAACAAAATCTTCTGAAAATATCAGGGATTGTAATTTCTGTAAAAATCAAGGATATTCTAGTAGAAATTATTGAGGCTTATACACACACAGTCCATCCCTATTCCTATTTCAGTTGAAAACTCTTATTTTTCCCCATAGTGTTCATGTTAAATATTCTGTGTTTCAGGGTTGGGTTTTTTCCTGCAGTTTATATAGCTTAATATTGTGGGGTTTATTGCTATAAATAACTGCACAAGCATTCTGCTTTTGATATAATTAAACTGAAATTACACAATGAAAAACTACCCTGACTTCTGAGGCTGCTGTGTTCAAAGACATTAATTTTAGATAGGTCACTGAAAACTTAGTGTAAGTGGAATATTGACTTTTGTAGTGGTAAGTTCAATTTTAAACCAGCTAAAGTCAGAAAATCTATCTGTAAGATGTGACAGGGAGCCTGGGAATCATGAAATAATCACGCATCTTGGACTTTGAAAGATGCAAAGCATAGCTCAATTCCTTTCTGGTGTGATATATCTTTTTACACCCTGGAGTTTGCTGCTTATGAAAACGAGTATTATAAAAGGACTTTTTTTTCCCTGCTGAGCCAGACCCAGCAGTTAATTATAAGGTTTAATAGATTTGTTGGTTGAGCCATCATGTGTTTGCACAATAAACTACCTTAGAACAGTAGTAAACCCTCCCATGTAATTCAGTAGCACCAATCTGGTTATATGGATTTTTTTTTTTTTTCTAACTTAGTTTGTGAGCTAGTCCTAAATTACAAATCTTCAGTTTCCTGAGCTGTCTTCTGTCACCATTTCTCTGTCCTACCTGGATCAGTAGCTTAGAGATTTCTTTCTGTGACTGTAATCTCTTTCGTCAAAGCACATCCTGTAACAGTAGTGGTATTTAAAAATGAGCAACAAACCCCCCAATTCTAGAAGTTCTATTCCTGGTATTCTCTTTCTTAGGCTTTGGACCCATGAGAAGTGATGAGTCAATTTAACAACTCACTGCTGCCCTTGCTTTCCTACTTGTGGTTTGCCTTTCCTTTCCAAACACTGGGCCAGCTCTGGAGCTCAGCTATACCTCTGCTAGCTGTCGCACTCCACCACCCCGACAGAGAAGTGACCTCTGCCAAAAAGAGCTTTCTGTTGTTGTGTTTGGTGAACAGGCTCCAAAGAGAGCCCAGTGGGAGCAGGAGCTGGGTGCCCAGGCAGGCGGCCATGCAGCTGGCACAGGACGGGGGGGGTCCGAGTGGGTGGGACCTCCTCCTTTGGGTGGTCTGAGCTGGCTGTTGTGCTCAGGTGTTTGTGAAAGCACAACCTCTGTTATTTCACATCTTCCATTTCTACTAGTGACTGAAAAACTGTTTTCAAATTACACAACTTGTTATTTCTATTTTAAAGGGTATTGTGGAACAAATATCACAAGAAGCAGCAATCTACTGAAATAAGAATGTGAATTTTAAAAGTTCAGTTTCAATGCTTTCTTTGCAGTATATTTATCACTATCATTGCTGTGGCTCTCAATGTTCAAGGGCACAGACTAGGTGATGTAATGTCACATTTTACCTTGATTGTTCTGACATATGGTGGGATTTCTTCTGCCTCCTGATTGTTTTTCCAAAAGACAGACTACTTTTTTGTATTGATTTGGCTTTTTTATGTAAATACAGTTTTGAGTGACGATGCATTGAAGTGGGTATGCTCATTTTTTGTAAGAAAATAGAAGGTGAACATAAGTAAGGTTTTTCTGTATTGCAGAAGGAGCTCTTCAGAAATTAAACATAATTAAGGAAGGTGAAATTTCACATGAAAACCTTCATATATATATATTAAAAAAAAAAAGGTTTACCTTTGTAAAGAAACTTACCTGCACAAGTAATATTTACCACTGCTAGCATACAGATCATTAAAAACGCATCTGTTCTCCATTTAATATTTTTGTATGAGTAGAAAAAGCTAAGGTTACTTCAGGCTAGCATTTGAAAGCAAACTGTGAAAGGAAGAAGTGTTGTCTTTAACGTGAGTGGTATTTCCTGTGGTGACTGCTGTGAAGTACATTTGGATTGCTAACATTCATTTCCTAGACTGTATTAGTTGTGGAGTCCACTAGACTGGAGATTATTTTTGCCTGAGATTCATAATTCATCTGCTAATCTCCTTCAATTATTCTACTGGATGCTTATAGATTCCTGATTCCCTTTTAATATCTGCTAATGGGTAATTACGGTCAGCAATCATTCTTGTCATGGAAATTGCTAAAGTAATTTCAGAAACACTGCTGTCATTTGTGTGAAACAAAAGATGGAATGGAAATCAAAGCTGTACCCTCTGTCTCTGGTGCTGTAGTAGTTAAAGATGGAAAAACTGGTTCTGCTTGCTTTTGTGCAGCAGTTGTTGAGAGGAATAAGGCAATATATATCACCTCACTTGGTTCTTGCTATTAGAGTTTGTTTTAATATTTCGTGAGTGAGACTGCTTTTTAGTAAACAGACAGCTTTAGGTGAGCAAGACTTGAGTCCTTGAAAATGAACAGCTAAGTAAAAAATACTTCAAATATTGTCCAGGCAGTTACTGTGGATGCATTTATGAATACATCAGTAGTTTTGAAAGGAAGAACAGAACTGCAACCTACTCGGATCACATTCAGAAAGGCATTAACTTGGTCAGTAGTTGCTGTGAATAATTCTCCCAAGAGAGGGGAGAAAGGACGTGATCACTGTCCATTGCACATCCTGTTGTGTGAGTGAGAGAGCGGGCAGGAGGGTGCAGGTTTACCAGATCCACTCCCCAGCCTGCGACCCAGCTAGCACCTGAAAACTGTTCATGCTCTGCAAATACAGAGAATAAATGAGGGCCATCCTAAGAACTCATTTGTTGTTATCAGTCTGATTTTTGTATCAGGTAGCACATCGTTCTTTCTGTTGCTCCACCTTGCATTGCCAGGGGGTAGAATGCTCTTTGCACCACAGTTCAAGAGGGCAGTCACTGTGATGAATGGCTTTCTGCTCTGCTCTCTCCATGACTTCGGTGTTCTCCTGTTTCTTCCTCCTCTGTCTGCCCTCGCGTTGCTCCTTACAGACAATTGCTAGGGAGGAAGGTGCTGAAGTTACCCCATCATCAACATCCTTGGGCTGATGTGTGACCTGCAGTGCTTTAAAAACAGAAAAAGAAAAGAAAAGAAAAAAAAAAAGGGCCCAATGCAGTATGCCTGAAACAAATGCACCTGCATGTTGTGGGGGAAAACTGATGGGCCTCTGCTACTTACTTGAGCTCTAGATGGAAAGTGGGTGACCAAGACATAATTGGGACGGATGTATGTAGAAAAGCGGCTCCTACCTTTGGCTCCAAGCAGGCAGGGGACTAGGGACTTTCTGGAGGTGAGGCTGTTGTCCAGACAGCAGGAAAGGTCGCTGGAACTGAAACAAAGAGCTGCTGGATAGTGGTCACTAACTACTGCTGGTCGAAAGAGCTGGGGCACAGGGGCAAGACCCTTTAGTTATTACCAGGACTCAAGCCAAACTTTTACTCTCAATATATTTTGAGAGGCATCTTGAGAAGCCTGGAGCTTCATGGCATTTGCACGTTCAGTATCGTTTCAGAGAAATAAAACCTTTGCAGCCAGAAGCTTCAAGGGACTTACAAAATGCAAGAATTTGATGTGATTCTATTTCAAGTTGATAGAAAAATCAACTTGATTTTTCCTGGCTGTTCAGTGCTTGCTTCATCTATGCTGGTTGGAGTATTCACAGGTAGGGCTGAATGAATCACTGGGAGGCAAAAATCACCTCCCTCTCACAAACATTTACATTATTTTACAGATGGTCACCTGACCAGAGAATGAAATTTGAGGTCCTAACAAAATTATATTTGGGTGACAGTTGGCTATTAGAATGGAAAATACAGTGCTGGTGCGCCTTGGAAAGTAGTAATAGCCTATTTAGAAAAAATATGGGAGGAAGAGTGCTCTGTTTAGTAACTAGCCATATTATGAAAATGTATTATGAAAATATGCCTGCAATGCAGATGCGTGGGGTGAAGGCTGTTACCTAGTGATACATTGCATACTGTTTATGACAAGGCTGGAGATGGGAAATGAGGGAAGTCCTTGCTGCTTTGGAGGCACAAGGAATTGTGTTCTTACCCCATCAGCTGGTTTGCCTCATCTGCTCTGAACTTTCTGCTTTGCCTCAGTAAAGGGTTGGTCTGTGTGATGCCTGTTCCCAGATTAGTTTTCCTTGTGAAGAGACTTGTTTTTGTAGCTATCTTGAGCAAACTGCAAAAGAAAGAGGCTTCTCTGACTTTTGTAATGTGATTTGTCAGTGTAGCCCGTGATACCATGTTTCGGTTAGTTTTCTTTAAAACACTTAGTCTCCATAGGCTCCGCAGTATGGTCATGTCTATTCTGCAACTGTTGAGTCCAGGCCAATTCATAAGAAAATGTTGTGTATTGACACATGGCACTGTGGACAGTTTTAACTAGCCCAGGAGAACTAAAGAGCTTCAGTGGAAGCCCAGTAGCCTAATGAAATGTTTGCTTTCATATTTTTTTGTAACAAAATCCTATGGCTTTGTCAGTAGGAGACTGGAGAGTTTAGCAATGCTTGAAAATTCCTATCTACGGGAAGGAAAGCATAGAGCAGTCAGAAATACCCAGATTTGTGGAAGATAGAAATGTCTTTTTTACTTGCATGTGAAAGGCGACTGTGTGTGTGCTTGCCCAGTACTCACTTAGATAAATTTCTATTGCTGAATCTGAATGCAACCTTGTTCCCAATGGCTCCAAACAGAGTAGATTTGGAAGGCTGTAGCTGTTCTGATTCATGTTCTGGAAGGAATCCTATTGTCCAATTTTTTATGCCTATCCCATGTCCAGTGTTTGTTCTTACATATTCATTGGGCAAATTTCTTTATCTGACCAAAAGTTTTTCATGTTAATTGGCATGCAGATGGCTGTGGAGCTCACCCAGATCTGACTAAATTGTATTCGTTTGTTTGGTAAACGTTCCTGTAGGTTCCCAGTGCAGTTTCTGACCCTTACTGCTGGGGTTGTTTCTTATATATACTAATCTGGTTGACAAATTGTTCCTTTTCCTTTCTAATTCTTCAGAACACAGTGAAGGCTTCTGAAGAAATGAGACTTCTTCTTGATAAACTGATGATCAGAGCTCCATGGTTTTGTGGCAGCAGCCCAGATCCAGTCCCCATTTGGATTGGTGTGTTTACCACTGGTGCTTCTGGGAGTGTTGTTTGGTTTTTGTGGCCTGTATCCGTTTCAGGGTTACACCTCTCTTGTGGTGTCAGAATGGCAAATCTCCAAGAAACAACGACCAAAAAAAGCAAAAGTGATGCTGTGGTGCACAGTGCTCACATGATCCTTAAATATGTAAACAGGAATGTGTTAAATTGAGTATTTTACTAGTGTGTGATGCCATCCATGAGACAGAATCTTTTTCTTTCTCTCAAGTCTGTCTTCTACATTTTCAGAAGGTTGCCAGAAAAAATTCAGAGAAGGGCAAAGGGGACAAAAAGTGGTGACAGGTCCTGCTTGACCAACCTGATCTCCTTCTATGACCAGGTGACCCGCCTCGTGGATGAGGGAAAGGCTGTGGATGTGGTGTACCTGGACTTCAGTAAAGCCTTTGACACTGTCTCCCACGGCATTCTCCTAGAGAAGTTGGCGGCTCACGGCCTAGACA
>VZTQ01014127.1:18030-37794 GCA_013400755.1 Pelecanoides urinatrix
TAGTGGGCATAGGGGTGTTGGGTTGATGGTTGGACTCGATGACCTTAGAGGTCTTTTCCAACCTTAATGATTCTATGATTCTATGACTTTCAGCTAAGACTGTTAAAGTTTCTTAAACAAAAGATTGTCTTGTATGTTAATGGAAAGAGGTAAGGCCAGTAATGTTTTTAAAAAAAAAAAAAGGCAAAAAACTGTTTAACTGTTTAGTGGTTTTGGAGCTGGAATACAATTCCTGTACTAATATATGTGTGTGTGTGTATTTCTGTTTTCAATTTTAAGATGATGATTGGCAGGCCATTACGTTTGTCACATGTAAAAATGTGTTTATTCAACTAATGCATAATTGCGTGATTCTCAAATAACTAATTTTGTGTGTGGCAAGTAATTTGCAATTTTAAAAAATATTTAACCTGTACTGAAGGAGCACAAGTTGCTCTGTGGTACTTTCTAAAAAGGGGGGTGGTAGTGGCAGTGGGACGTGGGATGCAAATTGAAAGTAGTTCAGAGTTGAATTATTCATCTCAAAGTAGTATTTAGGCAGTGTATTACAGATTCTTGGTAAACTAATAAGTACTGTTTGGGAGTTTCTTTACCTAATAGAGTTTTGAGAAGAAAACGCTATGACCCAGGAGTCATTCATAATTACTTGTAATGTGTATCTATGAAGATCAGCAGAGGAATAAACAAATCGATAAGGTAGCGATCTCTTTTTTATTAAAATGGATTAAACCATTAAGCCAAGAGACTTGTCTCTTCAACTTGATGTCCTGTAAAACTCTTAAATAATATTCAGAGGTAGTTCCAAGCTGACATTTGACATCTTTTTCATCTTTTGAACATTAGATAACTGAACCACAGCCACACAGTATAGTTCTGTAGAATTGAGATTCTCCCTGGTATTGTTTTTTCATTGACGTAGTCAGAAGAATAAATTACAGAAAGCAAGCTGTGAAGTAATTTTTCTTGGATTTCAGTATTAAGTAGCCCAAGACAGGATTACTTGTCTTTCATAATTGTGAATGTATTACTGCTTAGCAATTAATAGTTATTTTTAGAAAATGAATTTGGTTCTGCTAATTGGAAAAATAAAGCTGCCTCTCAAAATACCTATTATCATAAAAATTACCCTCAAAATCATATTTCTGCAAGTATATTAAAGAACTTTTTCATTGTTTTTATTCTGAAAATACACTTTTAGAGGGAACTGGGACAGCAAGCCTGTTGTCTCTTAGGTATAGTGGATCACATCAGGCAGTGCGTCCCTGCACCCCCACCCTCACGGTAAAGGAATTCTTCAGGCTGTTCAGTGAGTTGTCTGCCTCTCTGGTGCATCACAGTCATAACCTTCCCACTGTCTAGAGCGAGTTGTCATTGTTACTGAAAGACGAATTCAGATTAAAATACTTGCCCCTGTGCACAACTTCCGATAGTTTCCTCTTCAGAAAAAAATGGCCTACACTCAAGTGAAGTATTTCTACATTCATCTGTGTGACTTGGAAAAATTAATTAGGGCATGATTTGAATGTTCCAATTTATTCTTGGCATCTCCTTTACTTTAAGTGTCAGTGATTTCTAAGAGGCATTCACCCACCTTTGCAAGAGCATTATTATGCAGATGGTATGAGTACCTGAAGAATTTTTTCAGGTCAAAATGGGAGGCCTTTTATTGTGAAGAAAAGCTCGGTAATAACCAGTACAAGTGAGATATTAGGTGTACCATTACCTATACATGGGAAAGATGTATTGAAAGGTGTCTTCAATTTTATTTCCATTTTTAATAAGTATGTTAGTTTATTCTGGGTGTTACTGAATAAAAGTGATGCAATAGGGTCTTTTCTCTTTTTGTGATTAATCCAAGTTGGTGATGTACTCTGGGCAGGAAGTTGTAGTTACTCATTTTGCTGCAAAAGTTCACTTTTTTGTGTCCAATCTCAATATTGGTATATCTGGTTTTGCCTGCTTCGTCATTAATAATTGGGTAATATGCTCGTGTTTGGCTCTATTTACACAGGCTAAATCACTCAGTATGGTTTCTGAAACTTTTTCCTTAACACCACTTCTGGTTGTAGTGTGAATGCAGCCTAAACACATGTGTGTGGTTAAGCATTTTGCCTCTGAGAGTAACTGGCTAGGATTTGGCTTTTCTACAAGTCTTTTTGTGGGTTCCTTCTCCCTGGAGCAATGGCCTTGGGCACCATGGTGACAGCAGTCAAGTGGCAAAGAAGCTGTTGTCCTGTTATCAAGTTTTAATAAGACTTCTGAAATCCTGTTTTTCATGCTTCCCTCCATCCCATCCCCCTGCTTTTTTGTTTTACGTCTCTTGGCATTGAGTGAACTATATTCATGAATCTATTTGAAAAACATTGGTCATTAGTAATTAACAATACAGTTCATTCCTTATTGTTCATTGTTAACAGAACACACGTATTGCCTTGGAAACACTATTAATTGGAGTTGAATGAAATATATAGAACTAGATGTTAAGTATCTTTTTTTTTTTTTAAAGTTTAATGAATTTTGGCTTGAACTGCTGTATTCTTTGCTCATTTTCTATGCCTTTTAATTAAAGTGTGAAAGGAATAAAAGAAAAGATTCCTTAAAAATTAAGATGATGTTTTGAAAAAGAATACAAACAATGTGTATTGTGATTAAAGATTTTATACATATACATACACGCAGGGACACACTTTACTTCAAAAGAGTTGTTAGTATTCAGTTACACAACATGCTCATGGAAACTGTCATTTACTCAAAAGGAAACAATAAATTTAGTACATTTTTCATATGACAGTGTTTCAGTTGCTAGAGAAAGGCGCAGTGGTGTGCGCAGAGCAGCCACTGGCGAGCGCTGCCCGAGCCCTGCCTCTGCGGCTGCTGGGCAGCGTTGCCCACGCACGGGGCTGTTGGGCTTCCACTCCGCCAGCAAGAAACAGCTTTTGCTTGCTGGTTAGAGCATGCAGGTAGGAAGTTTAAGGAAGGTACTTTTATTTCCGCCCCCCCCCCCCTTCTCCCCCTTGGGGAACACTGTGTACACTTAACTAAATTCATAATAATACTGTCTCTCTGCAGAGTTCATCCCAGCAAGTGAGATTCAAGCTTATGGGAAGGAGTTGGAGACCTGCAAAAAATTAAAAACCCCCATGCCAAAAACTGCTATCTGCACAAATACAAGTTGATTTAGAGATTCATGTGTAGAGCTGATGATGAATTGCCCATGGTTTTGGGGAGGCTAATTCTTTTGCTTTTGATTGCATTGGAAATCTAAAGTTTATGCTCATGAGAAGTAAAATCAGAGAACGTGGGTTACTCAGCGTGCCTAAAGATCGCAGAGGCAGCAGCGAAAAGACAAAACTTCTCTTTGAAGCAGTAGCTTCAGCTGTGTCTTATTGTGTGCACTGGGAACTGAGAGAAATAGCAGCCAACCTGGGAGAAAATGCCAGCTAAAGGTAAATACTTCTTCAACGAAAACGATGACTGCAGGATATCAGACCCGCTCTATGAGAAGTACCGCTATACAAGCCAGCAGCATCCACTCTTGCTATTGCTGCTCTTCATCGCAATCATCTTCTGGACTACTCTAATTATAATCTTTTTTGTCACTAATGTGAGTATACTTTTTTCTCTGCATTCAATGTTTTCAAAGATGATGAGGAATCACTATAACAGCACACAAAACATTTCTGACTAAATAACTTTTTGAGCCACATGGTATCAAAGTTGCAGTGTTGAAAGAAATCAAGTAATTGCGTATGTAATGCTGTGTATGTTTTTGAAGGGACAGGGAAGAGAGGAGACAGTGTTGTCAGGGGCATGCACAGTTACTGTAAGGATTCTTCTTTCCTTCCTATATGTTATGAACAAATCATAATCTATGCTAAATGGTAGCTACGATAGTAAATAAGTAATAAAGGGGCCAAGGAAGGAACAAGAACATAAGTTAAAATGTCATGCATTTCTCATATTTTCTTTTTAGAGCCATCTAAGAAATGTAAAATAATATAGTGATTCATTGGTTATGAATTCCTGAGGTGATTTTTTTTTTTAAAGGATTTGTAGATATTAATTCCTTTTTTTTTTTTTTTTTAATTTTTTGGGAATAAAACCACAACAGGAATCTCCCAGTACAAAGGGTGATCTTTTGAATTAACAGTTAGTTAGCAAAGAGCAGGGATCCTATAGGCATAGGAAAAATGCAGCTTAAAGAATTTTTTGTTGTGTAGTGTAATATGATTTTCTGTAAAGAAATTAAGTGTTCTTCAAGCCAGCCTAGTTGATAGCTGGTAAAAAGGGGAATTGATTTAAAGATAATGTTGTAAAAAGGTAATAAGGAAGCTGTTATAATCCTTCATTGCATTCTAACACTGCTTGCCAAATACTGTGCTTCATGATGAAGTGTCTTTAAGTCTCTCTTTAGCAACAAATGTAATCTTGCCAATTGCACTTGTATCCCTTTTAGCTTTTATTTCTTGAAAAAGGAAAGAAGTAGCATCTCTATTTGTATGTTACAAGTCATCTCCTGTAGAACTTAGGAAAAGAGCTGTTACACTCCTTTTTAGCAAAGCTTGAACGCCTTAGATGCATTTCTTTGGGTGCATCTGCATTGTACAATATAGTATAGTCAGAATTTAGCTTAAAAGACAAAACCAAAAACACTAATTTGGGAAATAATGGTGGAACTGGGGCAGACTGGGTATCTATAGTAGTATTTATTATATTATCTCTGTATGTGTGAATATCAGAAATTGTTAATACTGCTACACTTAGGAACTCAGGTTAGCATGTTTTAAAGCGATCTAAGCTGTTTCCAGGACAGTATAGATGCGTTTTCTATTTTTTCTAAAGGGCACATTTAGACCAAGTATAACACTTTGTTTTGCTTTTGCAGGAAGCACATTATCATCTTGCCTTCATTATTGCAGTATGTGCTGCTCTTGTCATATTTGCAGTCATGTACTTACTTTTATCTATTGAATCCCTATTTCGGAGATGGCTAACGTTATTTGGAGTTATGATTTGGATTTGCTTTTTAATCGTAGCATATGTATCTCTTTTTGAAAAAGAAAATGATTATCAACTGTGGGAACAGGTATGTATGTCTTGTTCATTCAGGTACTTACATAGAACTGGTAGTCAGTATATATGAACGTGTGCGCTTTATTTTTTTCTGAATATTATAACTGCATAATAAATTTTTCTTGAGACTTAGGATCACTTTCCTAAATTTTTTTTTTTGTTTATTACAGTCAGTTTTAGTTTGTGTTCTTTATTATAGTGAAAATACAGTTCAGCTGAAAAAATTGGATAATCGCATAAATCTGTGCGGGGATTGCATCTTTAAGTTGTAATTGAATTGTATTTTTATTTAAGATTTTTACTAAATCGTAATTACTATGAATTCATCTTTGAGAGAATTTTTCATTAGTACTACTTGCTTTGTAAATTTATATGGATCAAAGTGGTGTTCAAGAAATGTATGAAGGACTCTAGAGCTGGGTGTGCCCTAGGGAGCATGTGTTCAAATCAATGGGAGAGGTGAAGTGAACAATAAGAATTAATGACACATCCTGGCATAGCTGGGTGTGGCTAAAGTTCACTGCTTCGTATCTCTGATCAGAAGATGGGCGATTTCATGGTGCCAAAAATATAATAATCTGTAGGAAACTCCTCCTAAGCTCTCGTAATGTAAACAGAAGAGTTTTTAATGAAATAAAAATGACTTTTAATCTTGTTTTACTGACTCTTCCCCTTCCCCCCTTTATTTCAAATAAAGAAAGATACAAATTATCAGTTAAACAACCAAAATCTGATTTGTATTATGGCCTGGATCCAGCACTGTGTATTTACATTTGCTGTTCAGTGTTTTTTAACTTAAGGAAGAAGCTATTACCTTAGGAAAAAACAAAACTCACTGTTCTTAACTGTAAGTACAAACATGTAATGAAGCAAGATTTGTTTTTGCTGCTTTCAGTGCTGCAAGCCAATGTCTTGTGTTGTTGTCATGGGCTGATAATTCATTAATGTTGATTTAAAGCTTAAAATATGAGGCCCTAGATTAGAAAGTAGAAGTGAAGAGGTTCATTTCAGACTTTTATCTAAAGTTATGAATTTATCACTAATTCAAGCTATTATTTAAATGCAGGTGTGGCCTTTGCTTGTCCATGCTTATAAAACTATTACACAGCATTCAGAACATTGTGATAGGGGTTGTATGTATGTCAGAAAAAGATTTTTTTTTTTTTTTTTTGTCCAGCTAAAATAGTAAAGATGAACATGAAAAGATTACTTTTGTTGAATGAAAACTTTTATTTGCTTGTTTGTTTGTTTACTGTTGTCCCGACCAAGCTATCTATTCTGGCAAAACATTTAAGTGCAGTCTGGGCCTTGAGACTTCCTTGAAGGAAGCTCGTGTCTGGAATGGCACGAGTTGAATTGCAATGATGAGATGGAGCTGAGCCAGGAACACTGCAGTATTTTCCTCTGATCAGGGTTGTTAGTTTCCATATATATGAGCTAAACACTATAACAAATCTATAAATATGGATTTAAGTTTTATAGACCTTCCTTCTGATCCCTAGCAGTTCAGTGGACCATTGTGCGTTTTGTAAAATCTGAGCAGCTAAATATGTAGTTAGTGGCAATAATGATTATTCTCTTGTGTCAGCACCAGGAAGTATTGGTTGGATTTTTGGGTTTCATCAAATATGGAGTAAACACACACCTGTGTTCAGGTGATGTTAAAATTAGAATAAGAATTTGGAGAAGGTGAGAAATCTGGTTCTATTCAATATTGCTATCTTTGCAACACACTGTTCCTGATACAAGATGTACGAAGTGCATCTTCAGCTGTAATGGATAAATTAAGGATGAAGGGCAAGGACAACTGAAAAACTTAAAGGTGATACGTAATGTTAAATTGTCTTATCTATGAATCTATAGCTGCTAATTCCCTCAAAGCTTTTAGGACTACCACTGTTCTTATGTTTTAAATTGTGCTTTTGAAATGTCAATATTGAATTGTTCAGCCTGAAAATGAGCGAGAATCCTGCTGCTTTCCTCCTTGTTCTGTAGTGAATTTTGGCAGGCACCTAATAATGTATGTGTATTTTTTTTTTCCTTTCTTTCTCTCTTTCTTTCCAAAGGTGCCATTCTTTCTATTCATAATCTTCACAGTTTATACCATGCTACCCTTTGGGATGAAAGGTGCTGTCATAATTAGCATTCTTTCTGCTCTCTCCCATATTATTGTTCTAAGCATTGTGGTAAGCATGACTTCTCAGGAAAATAAGGAATCCATTCTATTTCAGGTAAGGAAATACTACTTCGTTAAGCAATTAAATATCCTAGTCGTATTACCATTTGCTGTTGGCATAACTATCCTGTTTAGATAGGTTCCAAACTTCCACACGGATGTTCCAAATTCATGGATTTGGAGTTTGGGCCCAATGTGTTTTGCACGCTTTTCATAAAAACCATAATTCTTTTCATCTATAATGCATTTTTGTTTTCTGACCTAAGAGGAAGAAGCAGAATTATTATTTTAATTTTTTTAACTAAGTTACTCAAAATATGACAAACTTTGTCACAATTGTTCTTCCCAATCTGTGCTGTTTCAGATGGGTCCTGTCTAACTTCATCTGGCACTGCCTACTGGGTGGATCAAAAGGGCCCGTGCAGCCCTGGGGAGTCAGCAGGGCCTGGGAGTGCTGCTGGGTGCTTTCAGGGTTCCCAACACTTATTAATAGGG
This sequence comes from Pelecanoides urinatrix, assembly GCA_013400755.1. Taxonomy (NCBI): domain Eukaryota; kingdom Metazoa; phylum Chordata; class Aves; order Procellariiformes; family Procellariidae; genus Pelecanoides; species Pelecanoides urinatrix. The sequence continues at coordinate 25,775 of VZTQ01014127.1, forward strand.
TGTGTTCAAAGGAGCACCCCAGCTCTTTTGATGCAGGTGTGTGTCAGACTTCACACAGCACGCTGATGCATGAGTTTGTAGACTGGTTTCTCCATAATCAAACACTGGTGCCTGCAAATAAACGTTAAATGATATAGCAGAATTTTCTGTTTCATTATACTCCTGTATGTTTGTACAGGAATGCCCGTGACTGTGAAAGTTAGCTTATATTTCCTAAGTACATCCTGGCTAATTGAAACACTATGATTTGGTGTGTGACAGGGTAAGAGAAAAATAGAATGTGGTCTGGGATTGATTGTTTTTAAGGGAGTAGTATGTGTATTGGTGAAGTATCAATGACTGTTCTGCAGTTGGTAAATATTTTTCTTCTTGTGCAGCTACTTGCCAATGCTGTCATTTTTCTTTGTGGTAACTTGATGGGTGCATTTCACAAACGCCAAATGCAGGTTGCTTCGTGGGATTTGTATAGATACACACTAAAGTGCATTCAGGTCCGAATGAAACTGAAGATTGAAAAGAGGCAACAAGTGAGTGAAGTAATTCATGTTATAAATTGCTTGTTTTCATTTCTAAAGTCTGTATAATTTTATAAGGTTGGTGACTAATGCATGTTGAAAGGCTTGGTCCAATCTTTGTGATACCCACCTAGTGTCAAAAATAAAAGCTGTGCCATTTGTAACAAAAGAAGGAAGTTAAAGGGAGGAAACTGTTCTCTGTGGCTTGTCTATATGAGAATCACAGTATTTGTAACAGGAATGTAACTGCCAGTTATTTTAGTTACTTTTTTCCTAGTATAAAATGTTACTGGGACTGGCCCAAGGTGACTTAAAAGAACATGCCCTTAATGGCCTGAAAAATACTTGTGATTTCAACATTTGGTTTCATGCTTCCCTTGGTCGCATTTTTTTTCTTTGAATTCCAAAGTATTATTTATTCTTGTATTTTCTTGTCTCACAAACTATTTTCTTTTGCTAGAAGGAGAAAATTGGAGCCTAAGGGAGAAAAAAATCATATAATAGATTACAGTATTCGAGTATGACATCATTTTTTTCCGTTAACTCCAGTGGTATTTAAAGAATAACCAAGGAATGTGAATTTCTTACTGAAGAAGGATTGTAAAGAAGTATCAAAGCTGAAACTAGGGCAGCTTTCCTCTTTTATCCTGGTATAAGTAGGGTTAAGAACAGCAGCTCTAGAAGGCTGATGTGTACCGAATTCTCTGCCCACCAGTTATTAGATAAAAGGAAGGGGCTGAAAAGTGACTGACTTGATCAAATTGAAAAGAAGAAAATGCCACACTGCTAGTGCGATCTGTCCTCTGATGCTAATCTTGTGAGATGAGATGACAAATCTGCATGAAAGTCGCGGCAGAATTTCCCCACACAGCAGCCAGGGAAGCATCTGATCAGTTTATACAAGCAGTGTGCTCTCATTCTTTGGGCGGTGTGGTAACTTGCATGTGTGGGTTTGTTTTTTTTTTTTTCCCATGGCTGCTTGTTTGAAGTGTAGATGTGCGTAAGTCTATGGACAGCTTTCTTTTCATCTGTGTTGTAATATGTCACACAATTTTGAGTCTCCTTTTTGCCACCCACTTTTTCTCTGTGAAAATGATGTGAGAAATGCTGTTCAGGGTTCATCATCACTTCCTTGAAAACTGTGTAATGTGTCAGCCTCAAATGGCCCCGTTACGTTCACTGGGGCTCTACTGTCAGTTTAAATTGTTCCCCAAGGTTGACTCTCCTAGTATTAAAATACTAGAGGAGGGGAAGGAGGTGTTTCTGTTTCTCAAACTAAACTGCTGTCTATACCTACTGTATTCCAGTACTCAATGCTCAAGGACTACCTCTTCCCACTCTGATCCTGAGGCATTTCTTTTCGGTGGCAGGCACCGCTTAAGTAACCCTGGCAGCTTACTGCCATCTGTGTACTGCTGCATTGGGTATTCAGGGAAAGGGGACAAAGATTTGGTCAAAAGGGACTGCATTTTACTCAGTTACACAATGTGTTGACCTTGCTGGCGATGTCATCTGAAAAAGTTCCTGCTTGTAGCTGCTCCACGCAACATTTCCTCTTCTGTGGTGACTCTGTCTCTCAGGCGGTAGAGCCCTTCCTGGGCTAAAAGTACTCTCTTTTTGTCTTCCTCTTCTGCCCAGCAACTTAGGGTCTTCTTTGAAGAATGGGCTTTTAAGTCAAAGACAGTGTAAAACAGTGCACTGAATAGTCAAACAATGTAAGTGGTTTTTGAAGAGTCTGTATTCTCACTCAGTTCAAAAGACTTTATTTCAGTGGCATCAGTTCATGGTTCATTTAAACTATAGCAGCATGTTGTCAACACTTACACTGCTTTTCCAGCATTTGAGAATTCACAAGGGTTTTTAATACAGCATAGATTGTTCCTTATAGAATATAAGCTTTTACCAGAAGCTTTATCAGACAATGCTAACGTAACACTGAGATTGGTGGACAAAATAAGTTTTCATTTATCCAGAAATTGTAGTACTGAATACTGAATTTTTGTGTGTTTCATGGTTACAGAGAGATTCACATCTAGGTCACAAGTAACAAAAGAAAAAAATATGCAACACCCTTACTTAACTGTAAAATAGGTGATTTTGGGAACACAAATGTAAAAGTCTTTCCTGGAAAACCTGACATGCATTACTCAAAAGCTATTTGAATAAAGGCGTTTTATTTTTTTTAATTCCTTCTTGCAGTCACTAAAATCCTGCAGTTTCAAATTTACTGTGTTAAGAATTTTGCATCATTAATTTTTTTCCCTCTCCTTTTAGGAAAATTTGCTTTTATCCATACTGCCAGCTCATATCTCTATGGAAATGAAGCTAGCAATCATAGAGCGACTAAAGGAAACTAATGATAATAGGCAAATGCATGACAACAACTTCCACAGTCTATATGTAAAAAGGCACCAAAATGTTAGGTAAGTGGAAACTCTAGAAGTAATTTTATTAATATAAGCTGCTGATTCTCAACAGTGTATGTGGTCCAGTGAAATTAAAATTTGGAGGTAGACTTCCAGGCTGAAGTGAGCTTCTTTCCTGTTGTGGGAGGATAACGTGTCTTGAACTGATGTGCTGTCTTCTAAATCAGTTGAGATATTTGAACTCTTTTTTTCTGGAGTTGTTTTCCAAAGAGAGAGATGCTTTCTATTAAATGCATTTTAATATTTAAGCTGACCGTGGAATAGACATATCTTCATATTTCAACTATTTTGTTTTTTCCTTTTGTTCTTGTCTAGCATTCTTTATGCAGACATTGTAGGATTTACTCGCCTTGCCAGTGACTGCTCTCCTAAGGAACTAGTAGTGATGCTGAATGAACTTTTTGGAAAGTTTGATCAGATTGCAAAGGTAGGTGTTGTAGTTTGTTGTGCAGTAGGGATAAAGGCCATCTTTGGAAAAAGAAGTTTTTTCCGCAAGAGAGAAGGCAGTTGGTGTTAGTGCTTCTGAAGTCAGGAAGGGGAAGACTGCTTTGGCGTTAAAGCTAACTAGCAAAATCACATTAATAAAAAAAAAAATTAAAACAAAAATGGGAAATTTAGCAAGTTGTTACTGTAATTCCAATTCTTGAGTCCGGAGATTTATCTGTATTGTTCAGGGAACTGTCTGATGGCAATAAATGATTGTAATAGGGCTGTAAGAGGTACTGTATATAAGCTCTATTAAGGAGCTTTGCTGTATTCAGTTAGACGGATTGTTTGTTGGCTCTACAAATGGAGAACTCTCAGGCACACATTTAAATTCATAAATTCAGTCATATTGCATCAGACTAAGGAGTTCTTTAGCTCAGGAGTAATAATTAGTAATGGATACTTACATAAAAGTGTAAGAATGGGAAATGCATTTTGTTGCATCCTATGTGACATCAAAAAAACAAATACCAACCCAAATTCTGGTTCTAGAAATTTAGCACTGGTAAAGCATAACTCAAGACTAGTGACTACCTATCAAAACTTCCCATGGTTTAAAGATGTTGGTTTGATTTCATAATTGACTATATTTGGATATACTGAATGCAAATTAGAAAATCAATGGGCTTGGAAAATCTTGTTTTTGTGAAATTCTAAAAATTCTTTAGAAAAAGTGGGAAAACTCTAGAATTATTAATATAGCAGAGGAGTGAAATTGCTTTAATTAAACCTTTGTGGATGTAATTGAATAAATTCTTAAATATGTCACTGATTAAAACCTGGCTAAAATCCTAGTTAACCTTTTTGACTAAATGACATGGCTAATCTTTGTATTTATATGAATTCAGTTGCTGTTAAAACTTCAAGTACTGGCAAGTAAGTGAGTCGTACTAACCGTATTGTTGCAAAGCAGCTTTTAAGAACATGCAAGTAGGTCATGTCATCTTAGTTGCCACAACCTTTTTATGACAAAATAGAAGCTGAGGTTGAAGACATTTGGTCATTTTTTGCAACTGTACCTCAGATACAAAAATAGAAAAGATTCCAGATTTTGAGTGATATGTTTTAATTTCTCACTCCTGTCTGCAAATTGCACTGTTTAAAAAATATCTGGATTTACTGAGTCAAGGTCTTTTGCAACTCTGTGGTTGAGCCATAAGAAGAGATTCCTGCTTTTTGTGCTATTTTTGTTCTGCTGGGGAGTATTCTCAGTCATCTTTTCTATAATGTAAAAATGTTGTAGCCTCCAATTTACCTAATAAAAGTCAATGGCTAACCTGGACACTGAGCTGGATACTGAAGTCTAACAGCTCTAACCTAGGGCTAGGTTCCCCTGCTATCTCTGAAACTGAAGCACAGGGCTATCTAAGCTTGTCACTTGCTGCAATGCTCAGAACCTACTGGATGGCTTAAGATGGTGAAGAATGATGGATGTTCTCTTAAGGCTTTGACTGATGAGGGAGAACAGCCTAGTTTGGTAAATTGCCACTGATTTGGGCTGATTTTGGAGTTGACTGAAGAATTGCTGGGCTGTTCCCAGACCGGGGAGGGTTGGGCAGCTAGCCCAAATTAAGCCATCTCTACTCATCAGTCAAACACTACACAGCCTCACAGAATTAGCCCTGGCTTGCTTGCAACCTTTGTAGTTAAAATTCTTCAGTTTTAACAAAATGTTTTAACAAAAGACGGTATGAGGAGCTCTTTGCTCTTCCCCTTTCCTTTCTCCAGCCAGTCATGGGCAGCGGTATCCTCTGTTGCACAGTTAGGAAAAAGTTTTCTGCTGCCAGATAGTATTGCTTTTTTTTTTTTTTTTTTTAATTAGCATCAGCAAACTGTAGTGTGTGCTGTCTTCCTTTTCAGTCATATTTGAAACAAAAAAAAACCATTTTGCTTCTGCAAAGCTACCAGGTTGGGCATCTGAATTCTAACGTCTCCCTAAATTCTATGCAGGTTTTACGACAGTGCACAATGTTACTTATGAGGCTGCCATGCCAAAATTGAGGAAAAGGTGAACAAACTGCCTATAATTCCGGTGTTAATAAAAACAAAGATTAAAAGATAGATAAGTAGATTTCATCCTTTAGATGGTAAATTCTGTGACAGTTTGTTTTTATTTATAGTTTCTCAATTGCTCACAGTTCCAAGAATAAAGTCAGAAACTAGTAAGACAATTTTATTTCAGAAATGCTTGAAGTGGTCATTTCTGTTACCCTCCAGTGAGCAACGTCCAGGCATTTGGATGTGGGAAAAGAGAAATAAGCTTTGCTTCAACAAGGATTGAATTAAGCCTGACTTTCTCAGAACGACATAGAAAAGTCCTAGTTTTGGTGTCATTAGCCTACTTGCAGTTCATTTTTTCCTGTTAAATATGTTTACCGTAATTTCACAGGAGAATGAATGCATGAGAATAAAAATCTTGGGAGACTGTTACTACTGTGTCTCAGGCCTACCTGTGTCCTTACCGGTTCATGCCAGGAACTGTGTTAAAATGGGACTCGACATGTGTGAAGCAATAAAGTAAGTATGGCGCAGAAGGCTTTGTAATATATCGAGGCTATGAAGATATTGAATACAGTCATTCTTCCTTTTCTTGTCAACATTCAAAGTGTATTTATTACCTGTAGTTGGATAGTTACACATTAAGTCATAAGTTTGTCTCTTGTCTTTGCACTAAGTGTATAATGAGACTAAACCTTAACAGATCTCCAGGAGGAGGAGAAGAGAAAATCAGAAGTGTAACTTACGCTCTAACACCCTCCTCCCTCCACAGGCAGGTGAGAGAAGCCACAGGAGTGGATATCAACATGAGGGTTGGTATTCATTCTGGGAACGTGCTGTGCGGTGTGATCGGCCTCCGGAAGTGGCAGTATGATGTCTGGTCGCACGACGTGTCCTTAGCGAACCGCATGGAGTCCGCGGGCGTACCTGGGTGAGGATCTTCCCTGTCAGTGGTGATTCACTCTGTCATCATGGTTTTCATAATCCTGGTTTGTGAGTCTGGAATTTGTAACTGTGCCGTGACACAAATCCTCGTAATGGGATGATGAAAATAGGACAAAGGTGTACTTACCAGAGCTGTAAAATGTTATTATTTTCTGATTCTGTTTTCAATGAACTATAAAATTCTGTTCTTGGGCAAGTGACTGCTTCTTGACTTTCCCTTCATTGAAGAAACTTGTCTGTCTTTAGCAGTGCATTATGTTTATTAGTTAATTCATGTTGTGCACAGGGATAATACTGTATTTGTAAGTTTAGCTAAAGAATAGATATGCTACTTATGTCGACAAGGCAAAGCTGCATATTTACCTAGTGTTTCTGTTAATATATTGATCAGTCCCACTTGATTTATATTAGTTCTATATTCACCACCCCCACCCCCAAAACCCAGAAACAAGTCAGAAATTAAAATGCAACCTGATGAGCATCCAAGCAAGGAGAGTTTGGAGCTGTTGGTTGTTGCGTATTCTCTCTGTGTAGCATTTGTCATGGGCGGAACGGGAAGGAAAGTGAGTGGTCCTGAGTGGAAGAGCTGAGGCAAAGCAGTAATGTAACTTGCCATGTGCTGCTCAGCAGTGCAGAGGATTGAGTCTGAGGCCGATATTCATGGTGCCTTTTTTAAGATGCTTATTGAAAAGGGCAAATATAAATGTTTTTAAAAAACACCAGCATTTTGTATTTCCCTCATTTAGGAAAGTATACTTTTTTCCCCTAAGTTGAACTTGGGGATTAGAATTCAGCTAAGAAACTCCCTTTTTTTTTTTTTTCTTTTTTTTTTGGTAGTCTGCACCAAAAAAGACCATATTAAGAGTTTCTCTTCTTCCATTCTCAAATGAGACCATGATTTTGTAGGTTCTTGGTAGTCTGTGCAAATTAGTACTTCTTAATTGAATGGCATTCCTGTGGGTATATGTTTAAGCAATAAAGTATTGGTTTCTCTGGGAAAGTGATTCTAACCAGTGACATTATAGGGGTTCTTATTATTTCCATGCCTCAGACAGCTTTTAGGTATATGCTTGTAACTTAAAAATTAATTTCTGCAAAGTGATAAGGGGATATGAATATCAAATTATTTTCTTGCATTGGTGACTGAAACAGAAATAAAACTAATTTGAGCTTGGTGAACGGTTGCAATACCATCCAGGTTGAATGTTTTAATGTGATGACTCAGCATGATTAAACAAGAATACAGAATTGTAATGTTTCTTTCGTTGGTAAAGCAAACAACATGACTCTGAATATGGCATGAAAACATACTTTTCTTAGTCACTTTTAGGACCATTGCCTAATCTTGAAAACTTGGATTATTTCATTTTGTTCTTTGTGCTTATGTTTGATAATCTGTTAAAGAATAAAGCTGGTTTAGGTTGGCATGCTGATTCTGAAACATTACACTTGATACTTCCTATATCTACACATGTCTAGCACTTGCTTATCATGTGTTTCAAAACTAGCCAGAAGAAACCTTCCACTTGTGGAAGACTGAGCCTCACGGGGAGGAAGGATTTCTATTCATTATGCAAATGTTATATTTGTTTCCTGCTCTGTGGAAAAATGATATGTCTGGAATTCCCCATTCCAATGTTAGCTAGTCCTGCTCCTTTGAAAGCAGAACTTTTGTCATTAGGAGCAGATTGAGGTTTTTATTTAAAATGGGAAGTATATATATTTTGGGTTTCTGTAAATGAAGGAATTCTAAAGACTTTTGAAAGGATGCAGGAGAACTTCTAGCTTAATAAATATTTTATTTCCATTGACAGAATATCCTTGTTCATCATTTTTCTGATTTTAAAAATTATTTGCATTCCTAACAATGTAATATACTAGTAAAGCAGAAAGGACTAGCATAAAACCAAAATTAAAAATGCATTTATGACCAATTCTTTCTAATATGTATATGCCTGAAAGATCAGAATATGTTATTCTCAGGCCTGTTAGCATAGGAAATTGAGTGCAGTGTGTTAGGTATTCTGTACTAGCATGGTAAGTGCAATAGTACATGTTACAGCTTGCCTTTGAGAGGCAGCTTTAGCGGTAGCAGCTTTTGGTTATGTGCTGATCCTGAAATCCAGCAAGCATTAGTAACTGCTGACAAGTCATCGGCATAGTAATTTAAATGGAAAGAAGTTTGCAGTAAGATCTGAAATGTACTATGGCAGCGTGTGATTTGGGGAAGAGGGGAGATGAAGATCGGTAAAATGGAAAATGGTGGATAGTGAACAAATGTACTGCCTTTTGAGATAAGTGGAAAACCACAGAAAACTTGCTGCAGTACATGACTGTGTTTTAAGGCTCAGTTAATATAGACATCACCCACTATGCCTCAGTCTCTATGGGAGAAAATGATGCTTTAGAGCAAGCTTTAAAATTTAAGATGTCAAGGTTCACCTCAATTGCAAAACTGCATAATCAAGGTAACAATTAAAAAACCAGTTTTTTGAGACAATTCCCAGTAAACAAATAAAAACATTCATCCTCTATATTCCAAAACTCTTACCTTTTGGCTCCAAAAGTATGGAGGAATTTTTTGTTCTTCCTTGTCGAAAGCCACAACCAGTGGTTTCCAGGTCTTGGCTAAATTATCTTCAGGCAAACCTAATGCAGCATAAGGAATTAAAGGCAGATGGGCCAGTGATCCCCTTGCTCTCTGCAGTTAGGCAGGAGTGCTGCACACTGTCAGCTTCCATTCTGGAAATGTTCTATTCCCAGCTCTGTGCTGACAGATTGTACGACTGACAGGACAGTGTTTGACCCGTCCGTGCCAAAGAAAAGTGAGAAAAGCTGTGGGAAAATGAACAATGAGAAAGTAGAATATAAGAAAAGAAATACTATTTTATGAACACACTCAAGTCTCTTGTAGAGAAATTCTATAGAAAGATATTACTCGTGATTTAGATCGAAATACGTGATTTGGGATACTGAACTAAATAACATTTAAGGCAAAGTGTGTACAGAAAATGGGTACAGAAAAATACTAGCTGCTCTTCTTAGAAGTGTGCTGCTGTTGTTGCTGTGTTATGGTCTCCTCTGATTGTTTCAGTCAGAAAATACAGACTTTCAGAATTATCCTTCCAGACTTTGTAACCATCTCCTCCCCTCCTCATGCATTTCTAGCATGAGACCGTCCTCGCTTGTTTTTCGTTTGTGAGCTTTCCCTGCAACTCTTGCCATCTGAAACAACCTGCCTGTGAGTCTGTCTGTCTTGTCAGTCATCAGATCTCCTTTGATCACTTTTCTTCTTGTTTCTTATATGTGTCTGCTTATTTCAACTTAGTTTTATACTATCTCATTCTGGGAAGTGTGTTTTACCATGCTTGCTATGAAAGATGTGCAACGAAGAACTGCAGTAAAGGATTGCAAATGTGGTTTTAAGTACTAGCAGGATTTTGCAGTTGGCTGCCAAAGCACAAGATGGCTGAAAAGCAGAAATGTCAGCAGTGGCCATTGAAATGTAAATGAAATGCTTAATGTGACCTTTCTCTAAGTGTTTGGGTCTCTTGTTCTTTCTCCTCTTCTCAGCCGTGTACACATCACTGAAGCAACATTAAATCACCTAGGGAAAGCTTATGAAGTAGAAGAAGGGAATGGACACCTGAGGGATCCTTACCTCGAATCCATGAATATCAAAACCTACTTAGTGGTTGATCCAAGGGTATGTGTATGCTTTTAAACATGTGTATTTATTCAAATATATACATACATTTTAAGTACATAGGTAATTCAGGAACAGAATTAAAGCATGGTATGAGTCATCTGAGTAGCTTGGATTTGGGACTTCAGATGTGCTGTTTTATGACATGTCTATTAGCTTGAAGGTAGTAAGTGTTATGCTGAAACCTCTTATGTGTTCCACTTAGAGTAAAAATACATATTTGACTATGTATTTGCATGTAAATGTCTCTCTCACAAATCCAGGTCAAAAAGTGGGATGAAGTAATGAAAGAATACCTGTACTGTTTGGCTACTTTCAGATAAAATATTTCCTGTAAAATAGTTTCTGACATCATCTTCCTCACTTAGATGTGAGATTCACCTTTTCAAGGTGTAAAGTTAGCAACTGTCGGTTGCCCCTTTAGAGCCTGGTAATTGCAAACACCTGGAGTATTGCTATTTTGAATCGGCTTGTGGTTGATGAGTAAAATATTTCAAAAGAAAAAAANTAGTTTCTGACATCATCTTCCTCACTTAGCTGTGAGATTCACCTTTTCAAGGTGTAAAGTTAGCAACTGTTGGTTGCCCCTTTAGAGCCTGGTAATTGCAAACACCTGGAGTATTGCTATTTTGAATCGGCTTGTGGTTGATGAGTAAAATATTTCAAAAGAAAAAAAGAATGAAAATTACAAACTTCTTTCCTTCAGGATCTTTACAGGAACAGTATAGAGCCACTTTTAATTAGCAAGAACTTGATCTTATCTTTGTTGCATGTTTTATGTACTCAACACTACAACTCCCCCCTTACATGTACACAGCAGATATTCTCAGAATGAGGATCTAAGTCTATTAAAATGGTCCCTGCTCATTTGAAGATACCTGTGAAATGTTAGAGAATAACCAGTCATTGATATATCAGTTTATTCTGTAGTTTTAGCTTCCTTGTAAACCCACAAGGGTTTATACTGCCTGACTCTTCACCTGTGACGTAAGGATATACTCTAATGTCGAGTCTATAATTTGTGGGATCTTCTCCTAACCACTGTTTTGATACGCCCTAGCTCAGGAATTGGGAATCTTTTTCCCCTGCTGTTGTGCTGACTGCAAGGAAATTGTATCTGTTTGTAAGATCCTGCGATCTCTCGCATCATCGTAAATAAACCAGGAAGTTTGAATGTTGCAGTGTTACAAGCAAAGGCTTGTAATGGCAGCTGAAGCAAATTAATTATGTCATGCTTTGCTTTAGCTCACATTCATTAAGCGAGATAAAGGAATTGAGATTGGCTGACACATTGCTGATATGTGTTTAGAGTCCTACTAAATAGCTAGATTGTATAGTAAACTACTCAAGTACACAGAGCTTCATTTCTTTGTAATTTGTATCACTTTCTGTTTTCTAAATGAGTGCGTTTTTTCTGTTAGTCCAAACAATGCATATCAAATAATCATCTCCCTAAAACAAGAGTTAATGATGGGCTGAAGATGCGAGCATCTGTTCGGATGACACGTTATTTAGAGTCCTGGGGAGCAGCCAGGCCCTTTGCCCACCTGAACCACAGAGAAAGTGTGAGCAGTGACTCTTCAAGTTCACAAGGAAGGCGAAGAAAGGTGAGGTTTGAAGTAGTGATTGTCATCCTACAATTGCAAACTGCTCCTCGTGTCTACAGTGTGGAACTTGAAATCTGACATGGTTTTTGTGGCTGAATTTCTGCTATTACTCTTGGTGTTAAATGAGTACACAGAACTAAGAAGGTATCTGTGCAACAAGTATTTCTGTCAGAACTTAACAGTATTCAAACCCTGCCCATCTCTAGCATGCTATACTCACAGTAAACCTTCAAAGTAAAATTTTGAAACTATCTTTTTTTTCCCTAACACTTTTGCATCTTGGGGTCCTGCTCGCTACATGTGGTTTTGGAAAAAAGATAATTTATCCCAGACTCGA
>VZTQ01014127.1:61175-106175 GCA_013400755.1 Pelecanoides urinatrix
CAACCAGGTATGTTGTCTCTGAAATCTGCCTTCGGTATTCTGTGTGTACAGAGGTGCGTTTCAAAGTAACAAAATGTAATGTGATATAAAAGAGAAAGTAAACACCAAGAGTGACTTTATGAAATGTGGGAAATGTTGATCAAAGTGTATTGTCTCCTGTTGAATTCACTATTTATCTCCTAGTTCCATTTTTTTCCTAAGCAGGTATTAAGTCTGTAACTCCAGCATACTTTTTACATCTTTAATCTTTGATTCCAGTAGCTTAACATTTCTAGATGCATAACAGAATAGCTCTAATAATAGGGAAGCCAAAGAATGGCTGCCAAAGCAAAGGCCATCTCAGAATTGCATGGTAAGCTGTGATACCTGAGAACTGGCACAAAAAGAGGATCCTCAAGTGCCACATTAGATCTGAATCTGAAGCTGTTTGTCCCCCAGAAGAACTAAAACCAGTTTCTGTACTCAGGCTCACTTTCACTATAGCAGGTTTGTGTATGACATTAGGGTGCACGTGTGTAATATATACAAAACATGTAAAATTAAATCTGGAATCCTAAAGGACAGGCATAAATTTGTTACAAAATTTAAACATATCATGCTTGTTGCCGTCTAGCCATTCCAACTTAATTTAATGTGTTTTTTTAAATCCATTTTGAATGTTTGTTGAACTCTGCAATTCTGCACAGTTACAAGGATGAGTGCTCTCATTCTTATAAATATATACTTTATTCAGTAATAGTACTGGTTTGGAATAGTAGCCTGACACAACCTTCTATTTGTGATTTGATCATTAATACATGTTATGAATTGTGTAGGATAAAGAAAGACAGCATGCTCATATTGGGATTATGGTGGAATATGGAATTGCCCTGATGAGTAAACTGGATGGCATCAACCGACATTCCTTTAACAATTTCCGCCTACGTATTGGTAAGTTCGGTTTGTGAAGAACGTGAACTCTGCAGCTCCGTACAAATTAAAAATGAGGTAGGATGACTTGGGTAAATTGCTGAGTGCTGTGGAGCCCTTCTTAACACTGCACACAGTGTTTGGATTATTATAAAATGCTGAATAGCTAAAGGAAGTCTTAGCTTTTTACATATGCCAAGCTCCTTCACAGATGGGCTTTTCTAATCACTGGAGGGAGCAATACGAAGACTGCAGCTGGATGAGTTTGGAGAAAATTATAGGTGCAGATGAAGAGGGAGGTACCCTGTTATTGTTTATTATGTTTATTTCTATATATTAACAGGAGAAAAGGAAGAATTTTGCTTTGGCATGAATTTTGCCCTAGCTCTTTCTCGGATTCCCATTTTACAATGAATGAGTCACTTCACATCTCTTGAGCCTCAGTACTAATGTTTGTAGAACAGTGGTAATGCTGATTGCTAGAAACATGTTGCAGGGTTAAGTTTGGCTTTTTTTTCCCCCTGAAGCGCATGACTTATAGCTAATAATGAAGCTAGATATCACATAACTTTCTACTTAGTAATGACACCGCTTTTGTTTATACAGGGATAAATCACGGCCCTGTGATTGCTGGTGTGATCGGTGCCCGGAAACCTCAGTATGATATTTGGGGCAACACCGTTAATGTTGCTAGCCGAATGGAGAGTACGGGGGAACTTGGGAAAATCCAGGTAAATGTATAAGCCTTGGGATGTCCAAGAAAATAATTTCTAATTGGTTATGGATTTTTTAAAAATGTGAATAATCAGAAGAATTTCACAAGAGTTTCTAATTCTTTTCACACAAAGGTCACAGAAGAAACGAGTAAAATACTGCAGGAGCTGGGATATTCATGTGAATGTAGGGGACTCATTAATGTCAAAGGCAAGGGAGAACTGAGGACTTACTTTGTTTGCACCGAGACTGCCAAATTCCAAGGCATGGGACTGAACTGAGGCTATGATGAAATTAATCAGAATAGACTGCCTCCCTTCTGTGAAGACTTACAATTTCCCTCCTTATGTGAAGGACTTTATTCTAAAAACATACATATACTACTCCTATTTCTTCTACATCTCAAGACAAGAGAATGTTTTTTTGGTTTTTTTGTTTTGTTTTTTTTTTTTGAAAGAAGTTCTGAAAAATTCCTAGAAGACACATAACCACCAGTCTGAAAAAGACTACCTTTTCCTGAAATAATTTGAGGATTTACCTGGAATTGCCATGAAGCATTTTCAGCTAGTTCCTTTCCTTACCTGCACTGTGGGAGTCTTAACAGCTCCAGTAACAACATATGTGCACGCACTGTAGAACTCATTACTACCTTAAAACATTCCACTGCTTCATTCTTTGACACACACCTGCTTACAGTATTGCGTTGGTCACAGACGTGGGAGACGATACTCTGGGCGCTGCATATCCTGCTTTTAATGCTAAACAGACCTCACAGCAGAAGATGGCTGAATGGTGGAAAGAGGAATGCAAGTAAACTCAAATATGTATGATAATTGTGCTGAGCAACTTTGGAAAAAAAAAAAATGAACTGCACAGTATTGGATCACTTTTTTTATTATCTTCACCTTCTCCATAGTAGCACCTTGTATTACACAAATGTTTTCATGACCAACAGCTGTTCAGAAATAACTTTCATCTAGTTCAGAGTGTTTACATTGTATTACTGTGCCTCTGTATTTGGTATCTGCATGTACATTTTATACAGTCACATAAGAGAATGTCTTTAAAATTCTGGCTTTAAATTTCAAAAAATACACCCGATCTTGAGGAGCACTGAGCACCTGCAGGTTATCCTGCACACTTGGTTAGAGCGGCTCTGATAACAGCTTGTATCGCTGACACCCGGCAGGAGTTCTGCATGCTGACTGCATTCTTGAGGGCACTTACGGAAGAAAAAATAATCTGTTTTGAATTGCTCAGAAACTGAAGAACAGAACTAATAAGATAGTATTAGAAACAGTAGCAGATACTGTATAAACAGAACTGCATTCAAGGTGGGTTTTGGGGGTTTGTTTCTATTCTTGTTTCTTCAATCTGACTAGCCACTGGCTGGTTTATATACCTTAAAAGGCAATGCAGTTTATGAAACAAATTGGTTTTGAAGGTTACGAAAGGATGTATGGAAAAAACATATTCATAATGGAGATGTTTCAGCAGAGCCTCAATACTGAAAGTATGGGTAGGGCACTAGATCACGGAAGTTGACTTGCTGTAAGTTAGTTTAGTTTGTAAAGTTTTTAAGCTGTTATTGGCTTTTGCCAATTTCTAAATTAACATTTTTCTACTTATTGCAATCACTTAATCTGTTTTCTGTTGGTGGAGATGATAGTATTCTGTAAGGCTAACATCTTGTGCCTGATTAGATCTTTTAACTAAGGATGGATACCCCCCTCCCCTGATACACCACATGTACCATGACTGAACAGCACATGATCAATGAGTTCAACATCTGTTTTGTTAAGCCTTACTCTTCTACAAACAAAGCAGCATTTACTGATATTTCTCGGTTTACTCCTAAACCATACTGGAAAAGTGTTTTAACAAGCAGTCCTATGCATCACTGCCGCTTTCTAATTACTGTGTAATTTCTTTAGAAGATGAAGTGACTATGTTTCAAGAGAGGAACAAATCTAAATATTGTCCAGCTGTGGATTAAGTTGTGCTTATAGTCTTTGTCAATTTGGTAGGTCAAAACTGTGTTTGTAGTAAGTCTCCAACAGAAAATAGCACCTTAGAAAACCTTAGTTTGAGGTTCTCTGGTTCATGTGTGGACTCTGCTGAAGAAGGAAGTTTCATACTTGGTGTCTTGTCAGTATGAGGTCAGTGTTGTAGTTGAATAAACTTTCAAACAGCTTTTGCTACTCTTGTATGTTGTATATTTGTAGTAACAGATGCTCAGCAAGCATTTGTTTTGAGATATTTATTTATTGTTTTATAAGGACCATGCATGTGTCAAAGGCTCCCTTCAGCAGTCTTTGATGTCATGTTAGATAAAGTGACTATTTGCATCATGAATATATTTTGAAAAGTGTGTTATGCCTATAGATAGAGCTGGCTCTGAAGTGTTCCTGTTCACACACCTAGTAGAATGTACATGTAAGTTATCTATGAAAGAAAACTTGCTGTCTGTAACAGCATTTTGAAAGGCTTTTGTTTACATTACATTGCCTGTCAGGCTAGTAACTTGCTTGGGCATAACTTCAAGTTAACCTCATTTACAGAAGTGATAGAAAGCGCTGTAGCTTTCCAATGGGAAGGTTTTTCGTGCAGCTTTAAAAGGACGTTACGCACTTACAGCGCCCACCCGGTGTTGACATACTGTGCAAGGCATAGGAGAAGTTAGAAACTGCATGTAATGAAAAAGGGGTTGTATCTGAGGATGACTTTCTGATTTCTCATCAGAACTGGAACTGTGTAATATGAGAGCTATATTCAACCCCAGAAAAAGTTCAATTTAAGAAGCAATTGTATATAAATAATTGTTTTCAGCAGTCCTTTTGAGAGTGAACTGTGAAATTTAAGATTGAGGAAATAACCTTGTTAGAAGAATCTTCCTTACACAGCATTATTGTTTTCTTAAACTGAAAAAATGGCACTGTCTCTAATTTGAAGAGCTAATAATGTCTTGAATTAGCAATCTATTTTAAAGAACAAACATTTTTTTTTCACCATTAAATAAAAAACTTCCTGAAACTGGTTTGGTTTTGCCATTATTTTAATGAAGATTCCCATGAAAAGGAGGCATATTTCTGATACCCCTATAGAGTTAGTAAGATTGTTTTTACTCATAAACTCTGTATTTTTTAAAAAATTTGTGTAAAGAAAATATGTAAAGACATACTTGTGTTCAACAGCTAAAGAATAATTTCAGTACTCAGGTTTCCTCCATCTGTGGCCGCCTACTGCACTGTGTGAAAGGTAAGCGATGGGAAATGAGATGCTATTGAGTGAGCCAGTAACGATTTGGCTGGCACAGTTGTTGTGCGTCTTTTCTTCTGCAGCATGAAAATGACTTTAAAATACTAATGGAAAAATTCATTCCCTGTAGTAATATTTCAGCTGCAATTACCTAGGACTGTGAAAAAATTGTAGTGGCGACTTTGTTAAGAACTATTCTGGGACAACTACTGGAGAAGAATCCAGGTTGACAGCTCAACCTTTTTGGAATGAATTTTAGGAATTGTGAAAGTTTAAAAACAATTAAATAAATGCTTCTGCAGCCATTTTAGAGAGGAGGAAGGAAAGGAGTGTAAGGATGATGTTGGCCATTATGCTTTGCCTTTAAGTTACCTCTTAGTTCAATTCCATGCCACCGCGCACGGTAGCAATTGCTAATCAGATGAAACTGAAGCACTGCATGTCATTCCTGCTCGGGTCCAAGGTTATACTGGAACCATGGGGTAAACAGGAGCAATATTTAAAAACACTGAAGGATGCCTGTGGTAGAACCTATGGATAGCACTGCGTGATTGTGTCAAAGTGACCAACCAGCATAGGGAAAAGCCGACTCGTACAAGAGTTGCTGGCTCCACATATAATGCTGCAAAGATGCCTGAAATTGGTCTTGTCAGTTTGCTCTGTCTGCAGTTCTGGTGAATAGACCAGCACTATTGACCAGGGATTTAACTTTTAATGCTAGGAGTTTTCTAAATACGCTCTCCTTTCTGACAAGCAAGCCTAAAATCACTATCCAGAGAGCATTTAGTAATACCTCCAAGTGATAAAAATTGTCTACGCAAGTGTCTCAGAGTTGACTGCACTATATTAATGTGGTATTTTTACTTACTGGCAGCATGTGGGTTGGTTAGTCTCACCTTATTGTCACGGTATGTTTCTAAGCTTGCCCTCAAGTTTTAGAATACGATGAGCAGATGGCATTGTTTCTCTAACATTGATTCATCCACATTCAAAGTCTCACAAAGCCGGTCTTTTGTTAATTCATCAGGCTGCATCAGTTTTATTTAAAAAGTTTATTTCTCTTCCTTGTAATCATAAGAGTTGCACAGTAATTTTAAAAAGGAAAACTTTCTGTTCAGATACTAATGATGTTTGCCCCAATGAGATTCAGATGCACAGTCTATACATTGCTTTTAGAAACTTTTGGTTGAGCCCCTGCACCATCTATAGGCACATTTTCACTTACACTTTGACTTTTCCAGACACTTAACAATCTAGGAAAACTTAAATGCTGCAGAGGTGCTTTAAAATAATACGGAATGCAAAAAGAATACTTCAGTGCACTTATGTAGCAGAAGTAACTCTAATACAAACCATTCAATTTCAAATGTCATCAGTTCCAAAATTTAATAAACAAAATTAGTTTAACACACAATATACACACTCTTGGTGAATGCACCTGAAGGAAGTTTATCTGGTTCTTAAATAGAATCAAACAAACAGCTGTAAACTTAACTGAAGCTTCAGACTGTAACTGGCCCACACTCATTTTCAGGGACGGTGGCAGTCTTTTTAGGTTCTTGAAAGTCTGAAAGTTTACAACAGATACCAGGTCAATTAGGATATATAACTTTTAAATGAAAGAAATGCATATACAATAGAATACTCCTAAAGTCATTTGCTATTTGTGCGGGTAGTCCTGAGTTAGCTGTGTGTTCTGTACCAGTCCAAGAAAATGTTATGTTTCAGTCAGTTCTGTTACACAGTCTCGCTTGTACAGTGCTACAGAAAAGAAATTAATAATTTTGAAATCAAGATTTCTTGAGCGGTTTCCTTGAAAATATAGGTAAGTTCTTCAAGTAATCCTGCTCTTCTCAGTAAACAACATCTTAACTGAAATTTTTTATAAACCACAGATTGAGTAAATTTGTTTTGTGAATTAGGTTTCTTGAAAGGAAATTCTTATCTGCCTTAAAAACACAAACTCTACAAACTCTGGGTATGCTTTTACTGTTTCTGTGCCACAAGGGGGAGATCTGGTTCTGGCACTTTTCCACAGACCTGACTCCTTTAATCCAGCAAAAACAGTAGTTACTTTTGGCTGGATGAGTTGAACTAACGCTGTCAACTTAGAAAGCACTACACTGGCCAAATTAAGCAAAAGGAGTGCCCAGCCAAAAGCCTGAAGAAGAAGGACGCATGATGTCCTCGTTTTAGCAAGTCAGGAATTTTATCTCTTCTCTTGTAACTTCACGCTAATGGATAAACTAAAATTGGATGGATCGCCAAGCTTTAAAATTAGGCAATGCTATAAGGTGAATAGCAAAATAACTACTTTATGTAGCTGAACCAAAGTTCCATACATCCAGGAGATTAATGTTGGACTGAAATCAAAAACAGCAACTTTCTATTAGAAACAGAAATTTAGAAAGGGCAGAAGAACTGAAAGCTGGAACTCGGTTACTGCAAGTTCTATCACAAGCCAGTCTAATGACTTGCAGATGCGGGTTTGTTTTAGTTGAACAGATGCTACGATACATTTTAGTATACTCACCCTCTGTCAAATCTACCCAGCCGTCTTCTGTATCAGGTAAAGGAACTGAAATTCCCATTGCTTTCCGGATTCCGTATGTACTAACAATATCACCTGGAGTCACTTGTTGAGCAAGTTCTTTCAGGTTATTGGTTACTCTCTCCGCTAGAAAAGGTAAGTGGATGTATTTATATGCTATATATACACACAGAATCGCTGAAATGAGTCCTTCACCCTGTAAACGGTTTAATTATTTAAGTACAAATGGAACTATGTTAAATAATGTTTCTGCAACAGAAGACTTTTGTTGTACTGTGTGCAATCATGCAAGACGTACTGGGAATTATAAAAAAGACGGTTAGGAAGAGTAGGGGAAATGAAATAGCTGCTGACCAAGGCGTGCTGCCGTCAAGAAACACCGAAAGTTAAAAAGAGTAAGCTAATGACGCTTGGGTCACACTGATAGAGCAGCCGGGAGAGATCTGGTGGCACCCTCACAGCAGTGGTGTTAGCAATACCTAGCTTTCAGGATTCAACATCTAGTTTTGTATATAAACTCGAGAGACTGTTCTTGTTGTTTTCCTTCAAGCCGGACACTGTAAGTACTTAAACTTTTTAAGAAAGGTAATATTTGGTTTGGTTTAGACTTGGTATAACACTGACTTGGTAATATTTCTCAATAATGGGGAATTTATCTTATCACAGCGAGGTGGTTATTTTAGACCACATGTGCTGCAGCTGAGATTGTACAAGTTAGCTTTACTTGCAAAAGAGACACGCCCTGCACACGGTCCTATCTGAGAAGGTTGCCATTAACACAGGCTGTATAACTGACCTGAGAGACAAGAAGCTTTTCTCAAGTAATTGAAGAATGAATGATTGGTATTAATTGGTATAATAAAACAGACTGACAACTAGATCAAACCTGGAATAAAGCTAGCTTTACAATAAGAACTTGGTAACACTTAAGCAACTCCTGTTCAGAGACACTGTAAAAATCATGGAGCTAAAGGCATTTGGCTGTCATCTGCCCCATGGCATGGAGATTCAGTTCTCCCAATCAGTTCTAGGGAAATCTATTAATAAAGAGGAAATACTTATAATTACCATTCAAAACTTTCATCTGGCTTTACATACAAAAAAAATTTAAATTAATCTT
This sequence comes from Pelecanoides urinatrix, assembly GCA_013400755.1. Lineage (NCBI taxonomy): Eukaryota > Metazoa > Chordata > Aves > Procellariiformes > Procellariidae > Pelecanoides > Pelecanoides urinatrix. The sequence goes on from VZTQ01014127.1 coordinate 69,728, forward strand.
CTAGGCCTAACAGGGCACGTATTCTGCACTATAACTGTTAAAACTTTGTCTTTCTTGGAGCTGATACAAGTTGGGACTTGATCAATTCTGCAAGAATGATCAGAAAAAGTGTGTTTACCCAAGTGCATCTCTCTGTAAGATGGACCCAGAAGACAAATCATATTAGGTGGTGGTTTTGTACTTAATCGTTCATTTTGAGCATCCTGGAGTTCTCTCAGAAGCTTTGTTGTTTCATCAAGTTTCCTTTGGAAGATTTCAGCCTCTGTTTAATGAAGAGAAGAAAGTCCTAACTAGTAAGAGAGTATATTTACTTACATTATAATACAAAATCTGGTAAGGCTGATTGTGTGAAGGGATTGAGAAACCGAAACAGTTACAGACATATCAGAGTGGAAGTACCAAGAAAACTCACCCTCAGAATCAAACTCCTCCATAGGCATGCCAAAGTTTGTAACTGCTTTTAGTGCTGTAAGTCTGTCGTTATTAGCAGAGTCCAACCTGGCAGCAATATCAATTTCCATAATCTGAACAAGAAAAACGAAGCAGCAAGTAATATTTAGATATTTAGATCAGCTTTGAAACAACAAAATTGTTTGGGGAAAGTCGGAACACAAAGTTAGTTAAAATTAGTCCACTCTACAAAAAAAGTGAACACAGAGAGGGAAAGCTGACGACACCCCATGAAACTTTTACTGTTATACAGTTACTCAGTTTACTATTCTATTTCATACTCAAATAGAAAATGACATCTGCCAAAAACACTGTGGGCATGCACAAATGATGTAGTAACTTAAGACCAGCATCCCAATTAAAAAAAAAAATTCCTTGAGCTCACCTAAAGCAGAGTTTATCTAAGATCCAAGGCCAAAATTCAAAACCAACCTGGGAACTGGCTGCAGATGAAGGTTTCGGGAGAGCAGCCCTCTCCCTAGAACTACCGCTACACTTTTTCTAATTGAACAAAGTTTGGGTGGAATGATTTTAGAGATATACTGTATGCCTACAGGGGCACAAGGTATTTGAGAAAACTTCTGAAAGAGAGCTATGCATCGTGTGATATTTTACACTTGTAATACAAGTTCCTCTTAAGCCAAATCAGATTGAGATAGGAATAAAACAACTATAGCTGCCAACCAGAAGATATAACACATGGTTAAACAATCACAAACAAAAATATATAAGCATTTTCTTCCAGTTCTCTTGACATATAGTCTCGTTTAAGATGTAACTTTTTTGGAGATTCTTACCCTCCAAATGCCTACAAAATAGCATGCCGTTGTCACGATTCGCATAGTGTGTATTTACAGCTTGTTAAAGTCTCGGTGTAGCTGCACAGGCCTTACAGTTGTAGGCAGTTTTGTAACTGTGGGGTTAGACAGGTTGGTTAGAGTAGTTAATCGATACAGAAAAATTTTACCTTTATGTCTTTTATTGCATCACTTCTTTCATATGGGCCTTCAGCTTCCTCCAGCGGCTGAATAGAGAAAGGATTTTTAGAGGCGGCATTAGTCTTTTCTTTAAGTTCAAAGTAAAACCTCACAAAATGCAGTATTCTTAAAGTGAGGTAAATATACAAAGTCATATTGAGCTTTCTCTGTAAACCAAGTTACAAAGTAACTATTTTTTAGAGGGCTTTCTTCAGATATTAATGTTTACTAAAATTCGTTTTTTACAGCACACATTTTATTGCTCTTTGCAAAGTCCACATGCTTTTTCCCCAGTGATGTCACATCAGAGATTATTTACTGGGGGGCAGGAAGAAAAGGAGGGATGATTATTAGAGGCTGAAATATAGACATTCTGTTTCTATACATAACTGTATTTCTCTTAATACTTGCAACAGTAGTGGTTGAACCCTGTAAGTCAGTGTCACTACCGGGTACTAGAAAAGAGCTAAACTAGTAAGGCTAAGCAAAGGTCTGAACTGGGGCCAAAGGTTGATCTTTGATTCATGAACTATTTCTAGTATTAATTTAGCTAATATTTGACCCATTAGTAAAAGGCTATGATCTGTATTTCAACAGTTTCACTGTGATGTGAAACTCAAATCAAGACTTCTAGTTGACAGGAACTGTCTTGTGGAGATTCTCAACTTCTTGGATTGTCGATTAAATTAAGATTGTCAAATCAGCCCCTTTGCTTCCAGTCATGTTTGGCACGTACAGGTACCAAAATCTCCCAAGAATTTGAAGAGCAGCTGTTTAGTGTTTTTACATAGCACATATTGGAGTTTAAAAGCACTGCACCAAGTAAAGGGAAAAACTAGTTACTAATGCTCCTGAACTAAAGAGTGGCTGCTAGGAACATGATAAACTTTTCACGGAAACAAGAAAGCCTGTCCATGATCACCTCATTTCTAAACAACTGCTTATTGATATTTTCTAACTAAATGGAACAGAAGCTAGTACTAATGGGAGTGGGAGTAGACAGAGAAAGAATGTGTGACTCTGACTCTGTCTACAATATTTTGTTAATATTTATGTTTCACTAATTAACAAGTCAAAATAAACCTCTTCCAGAAAATCCACCCACTGGAGACAAGTATCAGTCTTCACTTCCAAATTTTACCAATTAAAAGGGAGCCCATCAATAGGATCAGCACCATCTTTCTCTAGCTTAATAGTTTGTGTGCTAAAACCAAAGACCAGACAGTTCACAAATCCACTCTTACCGTTTCTAGTTCTCTGAGAGCTCTAGAATGTCCTCCTTTAGTTAGAACATCAAGCAAACTATCAGCCATTAAGAAAGGATAATCTTGTGATTTCATCAAAAAATCATGAATACTAAAAGATCAAAAGACAGTTAACTACTTTCATACCAAACATTCAATGGAAAAAAGTTACATAAAGTCAAACCAATATGTACAGCATAGAAAACACAAAAAGTAGCAGAGAATTTGATCTAAATAGCTTGCTTTAGTTTAATTATCCATGCTTTCTGTAGCTGAGAAACACACTCAGATTTCTAACAAAAACTGCAAAACTAGGAAGAGTATACTGCCTCAGGCAGCTGCATCAAACTGAAAGCAAACTTGCACAGGCAGTTAACATTTGCGCTGTACTTAAGTATTCCTACACTTCATATGAATTTATACCACAGTGTATTCCACTTTTAAGATTCTCATGACTTTAAGTCTGAAGTGTTTACAATCAAGAAGAGTAAATGAGAATTATTCTTGTTATTGTTGTAAATAACACAAAAATCAAGCAGTATACACACTATTTAAGAACGAAATTGGGAAATAGTTATCTCTGGACTCAGCTCTCCCACTATGACCATAGTAGTTTAGTCAGTATTTGACATTAACAAAGATGCGTCTCAGTCAAGGCAGTAATTAAGTTCATTAATGTTAAAAAATCCAGTTTGTATAAACATTTGTACCACTCAACATTTTTCTGGCTTTAAACAAGAGTCCTTCAGTGTTAGTCATAAATATACTTACATAGGAACACGCAGTCTAAAATTTATCAGTAGCATCAAAATCCTTCAATCTTGGCTAATTTCACTTTACAGGAAAATTCTCTTATTAAGTGTTTGTTTCTTGAAACAAACGAAACCCAGTAGGCTATAAAGACAGGCGTGACATCATTCAGTAGCAAAGACATAGCCCATAATGCACAGAACTCCTTCTGTACGTGAAAACTGCAATACTCATCCTAGCTGTTTGAGTACCTGAAAGATCCTTGATTAGAGTCTTCCCCATATGTTGAATAGATTAAGTCAGAATCTTCTTTGCTTATGTTGGCAAATGTAGAATCGTATGTTGGAGCATAGGAGCTATAGGGTCCGTAATTCAAGTATGTCACTAATGAATAATAACAGTACTAATTATTACCTCTGATACGTGTGCATCAGATAAAAATGAGAAGGGGTTGTAAAACAATCCCCAAAAAGAAACTTCCAGGAACATGTTTCTTATGGTGAAAACAAGCTTTCACAGAATACCATCTGTTCACACTGTAACATCTTTTAGTAACATTTACATTAAATGCATTTTTATTTACAAACGTTTTATTAACAATACTGCATGCCTTAACACAATATGAAAATTCAGTCTGGTGCCGGTAACAGGTTCTCAGGCTCCCCGCTATGCTCTTTCAAAACTAGCAAAAACCTTTATCTATCTGGTATAGTTCCTCTTCTCAATATAAATTAACATTTTATTAAATAAGCCTCCCCTTTTGTATGGGTAAATTAAGCTAGAGTTTGTGATGTGCTGTTTAGTTGTGCGATAGATACATGCAATAATGTGCTTTATCATTAAAAAAACCTTAGTTTCCAACTATTTGTGTGCTAGTAATGAGATCAACGAATTTTGTTTATATAAGTAGGACAACTTATATTTAAAAAAAACAAAAACAAAAACAAAAACAAAAACAAAACCAGCACTTGCCTGGAGTAACTTTGTTTCTTTTATCTTCTTTGAACCCTTGTAATGTATTAACTCCCGACTGAAGTCTTCCTGCTGTCATACCCAGCTTTACCGGGCAGTAACCTGGTTCTACAATAGGATATATCAAAATACAGAAATAATGAAGGCATAGTTAAGTGACATAAGGCATAGTTAAGTAACTCATTTAATACTTGCAGCCAGAAACTTCAGAACAAACAGGATACAAATCTCAAAGTGTATTTTCCTCTCCAAATGCTTCATACTAAAGACAACATGTAGTCTTAAACATGAATCCAGACCAAGTAAGTATTCAGACCAAGTAAGTGGTAATACTAGTTAAGTATAGAAGATTTAACCCAAATGTTATGTTTTCACTATTAGTCTTCCTCCCTTCTGTCCTCCCCTAACAGAGGCTGCATCATTAAAGAGGATCCGATTCTTAATGTGAAAGACCACACTTTCTTTATTCCTGCTGATGTTTCCTACTGCACAAACAGGGGGAAGGGAGAAGTCAAGTTTTCAGCTTGGTTTCTGTCTATGCTGGACCTCGTCAGTTCAGCTCTGTAATGAGCTGGCAGTTAAACAATCAAGCACCTGCACTCTTTTAGCTAGTGGAAATGACATAGATAGCACTGACGTAACAAATGATTTGGGACCCAAAGAGCTCCCAGTGGCCAATTTCGGAACATCTGTGACCTTTTGGGTCAGCAGACACTGCACTCTGTACATGACCAGACTTAAGAGGAGCCCAGGAATTAAATGAGCCCAAGCACAGGGCCGGTAGTCTCTTCTCCAATAGCAAAGGCTTTCTCTTGCAGCTCCCACAAAAAGGAGAAGCAACAGCCACCGAGGACTCCCTCCAGCTGCTCCTAACAGCCACAATTGGCACCCATCTATGTGCTCCCTCAGCTGCAGCTTTTTAAATCCAGATCTTTATCCAGACTGTGAAGGAGGATTAGGTTCTTGGCCAGCTTTTGCTGATCTGTCCCAGCAAAAAGCCAGCAGACCAGGTAGGTCAAAGTGCCTTGTTACCTGAACCATGCCAACTTACCTCCTGCAGTAAGGTCAACTGGATTAAGAAGGCCCAGAGTTGTTGTACCATCTGGTTTTCTTCTTTCAAATTCACACTGAAATAAGATCAGACTATTTTGATTTACGTATTAGTTGAAATTCATGGTCCTTAAACTAACAGAAACATGTAATGAAATGGTCCTATCCATAGGAATCAGAAAGGGATTTGGAAAGATCAGCGAGACTCAGAAGTGAGTGCTGCTCTAACTTTTTTATTTTCACTACATAACTTTATTATTGGTATAGAAATTAAGAAATTATGATAAATATTAATGTTTCTGCAGAGGCTAAAAGATAATATGTAATTCATGCAGAAAATTAAATGGGCCTAGTATTACCAAACTGGGCTCCTTCTCCTGTAACATTAAGAACCTTTGATCAGATATGTGGCTGTTTCAGAACTACAGGGTTTTTTGCAGGTCAAATTTGAGATATTTTCTTGAGGTTCCTACTACTTTATCTAAAATTTCTGAAAATTTAAGTTGAACTTGCTCTGCTGATGAAATTCAGCCTGCATTCAACCGATACGCCTTTTTTTTTTTTAACCTTACGATGTTACACAGATGATCAGTCATATGTAAGATGCTGTAAACTGTAGTAAATGCATACCTTGAGTTTCAACTGACATAAGATGCTAAGTAAGCCTGGTTTATGAAAAAGTGAAAGGAATTACCAAATACACAAAGATTTACCTGGCTGTTTGCAAGTCGTCTTGTTAACTTTCCTCCAGATTCTCTAACAATACGATCAATCTGCTCTTGTTCCCTTTCCAAGCTATTGTTTCGTAATTTGTCTTCAAGTAGATCTTTGTCCTTCCTGTGAAGGAAACCCACACAACTTAGTTACTAGCTTTAACAGACAGATTTAAGAGACACCAATTGGCCAAATATCACAAAAGGACACAGTGAAGAAACTGTTTTTGCCAACTATGCAAACTGGTTTTGTAGACAAAACAACTAACAAAAAAAAGCACCATTTAATATGACTGTATTTAATATAGCTGGGGAAAATCTTTGACAAAGATTTATATCTGCAAATGCTTTTTTATGTTAGTAACTGTAAAGGTCTCTGTGTTTAGCTGACTTCACCCATACTGACATCCTAGTTTAGCATGTTGCCGGATTTTATGTCATCACTCCTGCAAAACTAACAAGGATATTTTTGGTAAAAAAGATATTAGATACTCTGAATTTTAGTATCTGTATTTTCAAATCTGTGAAAATAAAGTCACTAGTATTTCAGAACATTGAAAGGAGTATTTCTAGATATTAAAAGGTATTTCAGGAAGTATATGTTCTGTAGCTATGCATTTACATGTTTCAAATACAACTACTACGTCAAAAAAAAAAAAAAGTACTTGAAATTGGCTATATAGTTATTCATTCCAAAATGTTTAAAAGGTCATGTTTGCAAGCGTTCTCCAGAACAGTACCACTTACGTGAAACAGACACTAAGATAGAAAATAATTGAAGGAATGGAGTTGGTGAGCAGTACCGGGTTACCTCCACAAAAAAATAATGGTATCATAAAAGATTCCAAACTTATTTATTTTTGGTATACGAGGATGCTTTATATAAATGTTGCTCCCTTGAGATGAATAAGTCTTAGTGTATATGTAGTACCAGAAAGAGAGAAACCCACATCCACTGGTCCCTAAAAGTCATCTTGTTTCAGTGGCATTTAAAGGGTGTATCCTATAGTTGTTATTGAGATAATACTTCACTTTTTGTGTTCTTTGCTAGGTGTTTTGAACGCTTTGGTGTCACCACCCACAGGTTCTCCTTTGTCTTTCCCAGGACCATTTTCATCTTCCCCAGTTTGCTGCAGTTCCATCTTGTCCTTCTGCTTCCTTGTCTTCTGCAGGTCAGCCATGAATTCTATACTTTGTTTCAGGCTCTGAATTCTCTCCTAAAAAACATCAGAATCCTTTTATTTGCTACTTAAATGAATCTCTTCCTAACCTACCCATAGAGGATGATTTTATTTCAGTTCTTTCTTATATTAGCAAGTATAAAGGCAGTTTAGAAAATGAAATATCAAATGCAAATATTTCTTCAATAAGTGATCTGGCAGCAGGACTAGAGCATGAGCCTTAAAACAATGTACTATTTAAATTCTAATATGCAAGCATTTGACAAATATTAAGAAAGTTTTTATTAATTTTCATGAGATCCCTGTAAGAAAAGTGGAATGAAAGAGGGATCAAAAAGAACGAAGCGTATTTTTTAATATTTTGTTTTGTATTTTCTATTACCTGGCTAAGTATCTTCATCCCTGAGTGCAGCAGTTTTTTTGCAGCTTTGTAGTAAATGGTGTCTGGTTTGTTGTAAATCATTGCATTAGTACACATCAGTTTGAAGTTATCCTGTACAGACATTAATAATTTTGGAATGAAAGTTAAAATTTTATAGTATACTGTATTAAAATCCTTGTTGCAAATGCAGTGTCTTGAGCTTTAGGGAAAAAGAACTTCAAAGAACATTTTAAATTAAGGAATGAAAGAAATCTATTCAATTAAAAATTTTAACAGAAATAAGTATGTAAATGAGATTCAAGTCTCAAAACTAGCACCCCAATAAACATCCTGAAAGTATTCTTAAGTGTTCAGTGTTGTTTGTAGTTTTTAACATTTTAATGGAAGTCCTCTTAGCTAAAATTACCCTCTTCCCTGACCAATCAGCAATCATTAAAAGAAAAACAAAGTGAAGCAACATAAAAAAAGACAATAAAGCTAACTTTAAGAACACAAAAGCTGCAATTCAAGTTAAATCATTATAAGGAATACGCCAAAGTTTCAGTTACAGTGAAGAAAAGAAATGTATGTTTGTTTGAAGTTCACTTCTTGAATGACTGAGCTAGAAACTTCACTTCTATCCTCATTGCAGAGCCTCTACAGGTAGGTATGTTTTATCACATTCTCAGCTATTTAAAGACAAAAAGTTAAAATGAAAACCCAACCAGAAACAGCTGAAACAACAGGGAATATTCTTCTGAAGTTTTGGAGCTCTAAAGAAGAATGTGCAAGAAAATACAACTGATACTATTAACTGACATCTGCCTAAGTTCAGCTGTTAATTACACACAAATTACACTTCTCAGGTCCTCACCTAGCCCAGTAACAAACTAGAGAAAATTTATACTGAAGAAAACGAAACAAAACAAGCCCCCACACCTTTTAAAAGCTTTAGGGGCCTTCAGAACAGGCCCTCGAATCCACTAGATGCACTACAGCACAGGGTTAAGCGGTTGCTGCCAACAGGACTAAGCTCATCTTGCCTTCACTAGTTGTGGATCTACATGACTAGATAAGCCTGGCCAGCACAGAGGTGACAAGGAGGCAAATGACGAAGCAGTAACAGACAGGCAAAGCCAATAAATTCACCAGAATCCTTGTTTTTTGAGAGGCAATACATTCAGAAAAAGAGAGCAGTCTGAAAGAAAAGCATGCTGAAGGACAAACTGACAGGTTCTGTGTAATCCTGCATAAAACCTGAAACCATCCACATCTTTTTGAGATGCATATTTACAAACCACGACTATTTTCTCTTTCACTTCCAGAACTTATTTGCTCACAAAAATTCAACAAGAAACATTTCTTCAGGCAGAAGTACTGGTTCTTTTGGCATCTTCATATTCTCATAAAATACCAGACTTCAAGTCAACTGAGCATAATACATCTCTGTAGTCAAAATAAAGTTACAGAATTACCTTTAATTCTTCTATGGACTGGTACCCATTGTTCTTGATCTTCTCTTTCATGGTACTAAAATCCATTGGGTTTTTAATGATCATGGAATAGCCAGGGGCAATAAAATCAGTCACAGGAAATGAAAAGAAAGAACTTGGATCTTTTCTGTTAAGAAATGAAAAGACAGGTTTTTATGTTTCAGCTTATAACAAAGAATATATTGAGCTTGGAAGTAAATAGAAAGGAAAGGACTAAGCTGAAAAGGAATCAAAAACATAAAGCTAGAAATGGCTTGTGTCAGCATAATCTTTCACTTTTGAAAGTTGAAAAGATCGCATACGCAAACTCATATACCAAAAAAGTGCTACAAACATATTTTAGAAGTTACCTCTACATTTTGGTAACTACCTGTGTTCTCAAGAAGATAAAAAAACAAAAGGGTGTTGTTTTTTTTTTTGAAGTTTTGGCTTTTCGAAAAGTGTTTCTATAATAATTAAGTCACTGAAAAATAAAAGGAAGAAATGTCATAAGAATGTATACTTGTCATTCATCGCTTACTCTGAAATTAACAGAAGGGAAAGCTTATAGCTAAAAGTTGTGATAGAACATGTGTATTTATGATTATGTTAATTTTCAGGTTACGTAATGTTAATAGTTTTTTACAGTAAAATTTCCTAAGACTTTCGGTGATCTCTGACATACACCGATGTTCCTGGGTGCTTCTAATAGCATTAAAATCAAATACAGTTGGTTGGTATTTTCCCCTTAGGATCGAGCTTAGTTGGTAAGCTGGCAAGAATCTCTCCTCCAGAACCGCTGTTTTTTTGCTTTTCACTAAACTCCGTAGCATGAGACTGGCCTCCTATGCCAGTGTTGATGTTGTTCACACACTGGTGAAACCCTTGGCATTTCAGGCCTTTTTCCTGAGGCTTACTTATGACTTATGGATTTCACTCCAAGTTGCTACAGAACAGTGAAAAGCGTTTTGCTCTACGTGCTGCAGAGGTGCACAGCGCAGACATTCTTCAACCGAGAGACAGGATTCAAAGCCAAAAGTGGCTGCTTCTTTCTGTATGCATGGAACAGTAGCCAAAACAAACACACACACTTTTTGGTAGTTGGTTGTTAGTTTCTTGAAACTGACACCAAGGTCTTGAAAATTTAAGATTAAGAGAAAACTCACGAACAAAGTCTCAAGCTTCATCTAGTGAGACAGGTAAAGGGAAAGATCTTTCAGCCACTCTTGTAAAAGACGTACAGACATCCTTAATTCTTAAAGTCAAGAAAGAATATCTTAAACCACAGACTACTTGAAAGAACTGCAAATTCTGCAAATGATTGTTTTAATCGAAAGACATTTGGTTAATAAGACAGTAAGAGAACATGGTTTAAGGTTTCAAGTGCGTACTTCCTTTTTATAGTAAATAATGCTAAAAATAGGAGAACTTAAGGTAAAAGAAGTTTTGGCAAGTTCATTCCAAACTCTTGCGCCTCTCTGAAAAAAGGTTTTTAAAAAGAAAGCATCACATTATTGGAAAAGTGTCCTATTTTTGAAAGTTTTTAAAAAGTACTTTAAACTTTAAACTGGAGGTGTTTACAAGAAGCCTAAGCTGAGGAGAAGTTATAAGTATGCCTTCTTAAACTAGTACTTAAATCCCTAAAATAGTCCTGTTAGCAATATATTTAGCAATAATATTTTCACTCAGTTTTTTGTCTCTTCCTTTAATGTATGTTATTTTCATTTCATAGCTCTGAAAGCCTGCAGCACAGGCATTTACCTCTGCAGCTGTCTCATGAGTTGATTCAGAGCTTCCTGAAGTGGCGTCTGCTCCACCTCTAGACCAAAAAGAAGGGAGGGAGAAAGGGTATGAGACAGAACTGACCGCAAGAGGTACCAAACTTCCAAGATACTAGAAATGAAGTAAACAAAGCTTGAGATGCAACTTGATGCAACTTGAGAATTCATCATAAATGAAAAGAATACAGTGGCGAAACCCACAACATGTGTAGGGGATCTACTTTTCTCATTGGCCTTACTTAATGTTCTGCTCACTCTGACAGAGGTACCAGGTACCATTCTGCAAAAGAAGTATACAGTAACATAATTTCAAATTTTTGTATGAGATGGAGGAAAACACTGTGATGGCAAAAAATGTCAAGTCACTTGCTACAAAAACAAAGAACAATAAAATGTGAGCCAATTAAAGAAAACTGGAATTAACAAAAGAAATTTCTTTTTTTTTTTTTTTTTTTCCCCCTACCTTCCTGTTTTGATAAAGTACTTGTCAATGGTTTCTCTGGTGGCAATTCCAATCTGACGGGGGTCTGACATTTCATTTCCTGTTCTCCCTCACTGTCTGCATGGTCTCGATCTCGTTTCTTTTTATCCTCCTAGAAAGAGAAAAGATTGTTATAGAAACTTAGAGAAACTGCAAAACCAGCATTATTACTGTACATAATGCTCTCTGCATTTTTCAAAACAATCTCACATAGTTTAAAAAAAAAAGTAGTTTGTAGGTCTTTAAAAACCTTGTATTCCTTATGTACTGTCTCCATCTGCTGGACAATAAAGTAATTCAGCTATACAATGCAATGTATCACTGAAGTATTTTTTTTTAAAATGTGACAGACAGCCACTTATAGCATGACAGGAACGACTCTGCACTATTCTCTGCACAGAGAATTATCTCCAGCAAAGCCCCTAAGATGATTTTTGAAGGTTTTAGAAAAACTAATAAGAAATAGTCAGGAAATTTAAAATTAGAGGTACCCATAATGCTTCAAATAAATGTGTTATAATTACTTATCACGTTAAGAACCCCAAGAGGGAAATAATTTTTTTTCTTTTTAATTAAGAACTTGTAAAGTGTTCATTCTGTTTTACATAAATGGATTTATTTAGACACAGAATTTTCCCCCCCTTTTTAATTTTCTGTGCTCTTATACTTGCCAATATTTTTTGAAAGATGAGAAATCTCAGATTATTTCACTCATTCTTTTTTCTAATAAAAGTACCTGGAGTAAAGGAATCGGCAAAACTAATATACTGAGTTTGAATGTATTCCAGTTTAAGGATAGAAGTTACAGTCGTATCTGCTCACCTTTTGATGTGAGGACTAGAGAAAGCTGAAGTATTTTTTTTTGCTAAAATACACCAGCATGAATACATACCTTAATTTTTCTCTTTCTTTTCTCCTTTTCCTCTCCAGGAACTTGTTTTTCCCCTTTCTTTCTCTTTTTCCTTTTTCTGTCCTTGTGTTTCTCATGTTCAGATTTGTCTTCGTACAGGCTGGAATCAAGTCCCACATTTCCAGTAGAGAGCTCAGCAACTTCGCTTCCTCCAACCTTCAGCACCAGCTTCAGTGGTTTTTCTACATATTCTTAAAACAGCAGAGAAAGCAGCCCTGTCAGCACCGCGGAAGACGCGCTCTGGCACTCATCCTGCTAACACAGCCCCGGCTCCCCGCTGCCCGCAGGTCTGTCACTAACCCCGGGCTCACTTTCTTCCCACACCCCGCGGCTGCTTCTGCCTCTCGCCCCGACCGCAGCAGAGCCGCTGGGCCGAACCCCGACGCCAACCCGCGGCCCCCCCCGCCCCGGGCCCACGGCCGGCGCGGAGGCCGCTCTGCCCGCCCCCGTTCCCCGCACGGCCCCCGCTTCACCCCCGAGTTTTCAAACCGCACCGGCAGGTGGGCCCGGCCGGGCCAGAACCCCCGCGGCGGGGCGGGCGGCAGTGAGGGCCGGGGGCCCGCGCCCGCTTTGGGGCCTTCCTCCCCGGCGGCCCCCCGCCCACCCACCCTCGTAGGGGTGCTTGTCCGACTTGTGCTTCTTGTGCTTCTTCCCCATGGCGGCGGCCCGCCCGGCAGGCCGCGCTCCTCTCGCGGAGACCGCCCCGCCGACAAGCGGCGCCGCGCGCACCCGGCAGGAAGCCGGGCGCGGCTGTGCAGCGGCCCCTGGCGGGCTGGAGGTACGGCGAGCCGTGCTGCAGCCACGCAGGCGCGGAAGCGGCCGCCGGCGGGCGGGGGCGGGGTGGCTTGGCTTGGCCGGGGCAGCTGTGTCGCAGCGCCGGGACCTGCGCTCCGCTCCGCGCTGGTGAGCGGGGAGGTTAGGCGGTTTTCTGTCGTGAGCAGCCCCCGCAGCCGCGCCCGGCCTTGTTCAGCCCGGGGGGGAGGTGCTGGCTGGCCGGCTGGCCCAGCCCCGTTCCTCAGGCACTGTTGCCTCTCCAGAGCCCTCACAGCCTCCCGCGCGCCCTCTCCCCTCACGGCCTCCCGCGCGCTCTGCCTTTACAGCCCGTCGCGGCCCCTCTCTCCTCACACAGCCGCCAGTGAGCCCTCTCCTGCTCCCGTGGAGATGCCCCTTGCTCCCTGCCTGAGGCGGCCTGTGCCTGCAGCTCTGTCCCTCTTGTCCCCCGCCCTTGGGGCAGCCCAGTGTTTCAGCGGCTTTGGCAGGATTCAGCCTAAATACTCTAGTGTTTACACTAGCCTGTGCTGCAGAATCTCCCCTGCCACGGCTGTAAGTGCCAGGGGACAAGTATGATACTAGCAAAAGGGGTGCTGGGGAAGCCTGCTTTCCTGAAAGTGTGGTTTACGTTGCACCTGACTGGACATGGAGGGGCCTGCAAGGGTTGCCCGCTTCCTGGCTGTGGGGTGGGGCTGTGACCTGGCTGCTGCTGCCTGGCTGGACATGCCAGGTAGAGCTCTAGCTTGCGGCAGACCCTCAATCCGGGATAAAGGCCACTAACAGCGGCCCACTAGTCCCAAAAGTTTGAAAACCTGTGCCCAAATCTGTACCAGTGAGAAGAGCAGAGGCTCTATATGCCAGAGGAAGGGTAGAGAGTTTGCAGGGGTATGCTGAGGTCTGATGCAAGGGTAGCAGTGATGGTTGTGCCTGTCCTGCACAGGTTGGGACGGGCTCAGCCTTACAGATTGAGTGCCTAAACTTCCTCGCCAGTCTTGAAAGCAAATCCTTTATAATCAGGTTATAAATTTAAGGAAAATATATGTGTATTGTCCATTACAGGTTAAAAATAACTTAGAAATTAGGACCTCCTAGAAATAGTAGAAGTTAACACATTTGCCTTGTCCGGCAATACTTCCTAAAGTAGGCAAATGGTTTTCAAAATTAAGTATAACACTGATTATATAGTCTTTCAAAGTTAATACTGTATTTGCCGATACCGCTTCAACTGCAGTCATTGCTGTTTCAACAACACTCTGTAGGTATTGTTTTCTGCTAACACCTATTCCATAATGCATCTTGAAATTTCACTTCTGTGAAGTTTGGAGTGCAAAAATAAACTGCGTCATTTTCAAAAGAGAAGCTTTAATTTTATTCCCACACAATAATCCTCAAGTTTGTTGAATCATATATATTTTATAGCCAAAGAAAACAATAGTTGTTAATTAGAATTTTATGATATGTGTGGCTGTATATCTAGACAAGGTTTATTTTGAAAGCTTGAGAAATTAGAGAAGTCTGTTGTCCATTCAGTCACTGGGAATTTAATCAGATATGACAGCTTTGTTTTGCATTTTACTGGTTAGATTTACTTTCATTTGGTAACCTGCTCAGAGAATTGTGTGGGTGGTGCTCTAGAATAAACCACAACTTTCCTGCTTGATCTTACTCCAGTAGTTTGAAATTCAGCTATAATGGACACAGTTGTTTTTCTAATTCACATCTGGATCCTTTAATACTCTTACTATGTATGCAGAGAATGTTCTTAAACATACTTTAGTGAGAGGTAGAGGGCTTTTGCCTGAGATGTGGCCACATGTGGAAAATACAAGACTAGTAAATATTTAAAGGACATGTTTTATAGAATGAAAAAAAAGGTTGCTATATCCTCTATTCCCACAAGAGGACTGGAAGACTTTCTAAGTTTTTTCTTTTAAATGTTATATGGCAAGACCAGTTGTTTAATTGTTATTCTGAAATTTCCTGCCTAATCTTGTCCTGAATTTAATGAAATTTGAGAGAATTATACACAATCAAGTAATGTGAGATATTGCCAACATTGAGAGTTGCCCTTTCTAGGTGTCTTGTTGAATAACACCCCCTGGATCAGAAAAAGATACTTTTTCTTAACTGTTAGTGCAGACACACATACATAGAATACACGTTGGTTTTGCCATCCTCGTCTCTAGCTCTCCTTTCCAATTAAAACATCAGTATTTCTTTCCCCTCAAAAACACTCGTGCAGCCTTTCAGTTCACCTTGGGCAAGCTTGGAAAGACATGCTGCATTTCTCAGCAATGTTCGAGAGCATTGCTGTTGCGTCTTGTCACTTCCCTGAGAAATGAGCCTGCGTTCCTTCATACTCAACTGGCTCTGCTGTTACCTGTTGCACCAGAGGAAAACTAAAGGAATCTTATCCCTGCCTCCTCTTCCAATACATTATGTCTTTTCAGCCCTGATCAGGGGCAGTCCTTCCAATTTCCGGGGAATTCAGTTGTGCAAAGAGGAAAGATAGAAGTCCTAATGTCTTACAAGTCAACACAGAGGCTGGATATGACTTGGAACAGCTGCCTTTTAAAGGTTTGAAAAGTAATTTGTTATATCACCATAAAAAAAAGGCCTTACTATGACCTCTTATTTTCTAGCAATGTTTTCTCATATTTTCAAATAAGATGATATTTTTCAACAACAAATCACATTGTTTACAAATTATACTTTTGCCCAGTAAAAGTGAAGACTGGTGGTTTTCAGAGGTAACTCAAGATCACTAAAGCTTTGCCGGTACAATGTATGTCTGGTGCCATAGCAGAAGAGCTGTCACTGTAGACAGTCTTATAGCAGGACTAAATAGATGACAGGTCTTCTATTTCTTCTAAAGGTTACAGAAATTTTTGTTCGGTTTGAAGAACTTGGTTTTGGTAGTTGATGATAAAGATTATCACTTCTTATATGCGACTTTTTGAAGTAAATTTATCCTTCCTGCATGATTTGCTTTTTGAGCAAATACACTCTCTGGTTGAGGGAATGCAAATAGAGAAACTTCTATGAATTACAAGAAAAAGACAATATCACTTTGGACCTTAAAATATTATGTTGTCACCTAGAAAAGTTAACAGCTTTTATCGTTACTTGGTCTACATGTTGCTTTGTAACAAGATTTCCATGTCAGCTGAAGCTGTATGATTTTTGCTAATGCAATAAAAGGGTAGAATGCTTACTGTAACTGCAAGTTGTAGTGCGTAAAGTGTGCATGTGTTTTGCTAATGTGAACAGAGATGTTTTAGATGTCAACTGAATGGATTCCAGAATTGCATCACAGAGTAAGAAGGAAATTTATTGAAGCTTATGCACACAAAAAACCAGAGCTGGGCTAGGATAAGAACCTCTGTGTTAACAGCTGCTTCTGAATAGTCCCTTTGAAAGCTCTTACCTATGCTCTCTGAAATACTTTTTGTTAGCAATCAAATAGCTGGCAGTAACTGTCAGCATGTAAAAACGTGCTTCAGGTCACATTATTTCCATCTATGATATTATTCAGAAAAAGTCTGGGCATAATTTCTAAAATGCCATTTGTAAGCCTATGAAGAGTTTTTTCACTGTGGTATTAGAAGTTCAAGGTTTCATTCTTGTTGGTTGAATGTACAGGATTAATAATTTCAGTTCACTGCATATTTTCTGAGGATAATGTTCCTCATCTTAATCAGTGTTAAGTTTCTATAGCAACTAGCATTTAAAAGTGAGAGACAATAATGTGTGTTGCTATCACTGTTAGCCACTAAGAGTAATGGAGAAAATGTTTGAAAATAGGTTTTCCCAAGTATTTTCACATGTACCTTCTTCCATCTCTTAAAAAACTTGGATTGAGACCTATGGATAGTGTAAGATCATATTAGTGTAGATTCATTTAACTAGACATCAAATAATGTAATTATTTAAATTGGTCATAGTTTTTTTTCCAAATATCGAGCAAAGAAGGATGCAATAAGCACAGTCATTTGTGGGTTTGTCTTTGATCAGTGTATATATAGCGTAACCAATATAATTTAATGTGTTAACAGAGATATAAAAAACTTGGTGAAACCCTGTTGCTTTAATCACTAGTGTAGCCCAGGAGAAAGAGGTAGATTCTGGCAACAGCAGAAAGATGCAGAGACTGCTGCAAAGCACGGGAGGCAAGTGCGTTAAAATCTTTGGAAGGTTTCCATGAGTGTACAAGCATGTAGAAGCTTGGGATGCTAAAGTCACTGTGAAGTTTTTGTAAGTAGGTTTCGTTTGTAGTCTGTGACATTCAGAAACATTGGGATAAACAGTTTTTGTGACAGACATGTATTTAAAACCAGTATTCTACACTAGCACACTTTTCTAAAAATATCCAAACACATATGGCTGAAGTAAAGAATGTATTTCAATATTTTATTGATTCATGTATTATTATCAATATGACTTTTAAATCAGTTATTCATTAGCTGAAAGATTCAGTATGACTATTTTCTTGATTCTGTGAGTATTAAAGGGACACTGTAATTTTCCATGTGCATATGGCCTGACAAAATCTAGCGCAGCAGATGGACGTTTTTCCCTTAGTTTGAATAGACGGTCTCATCATTATAATGCATTTTCTCTTTTACTTTAGCATTGAAGTGCTGCATATTGGGAGGGTGGTAAGTCCCATCTGGAAACACATTGTAAATTACTAGCGGTGAAGACATGGCACTTTACTTTGTCTAAGAAAAGTAGACCTAATTCATTTACTCATGGTAATAGGCAAATACCTGTTTCTACCCCAAGATCCTTAAGACTGTAATAAACTTTACAGTAAGATTGTAATTCAATCATAATTATGGATGATTACCTTATTGCCCATAGAGCAGTCATATTGATCATGCTGTTAGATATGTGTGTGTATATATTTGTATAAGTCTTTGTTTTGTAAATATCTTTCCTGTGACTTTGTCCAAATCCTGTGGGCACCTCTTTTAATAACTGTCTTTTGAAGTGATTTTATGCATCTGAAGAAATACCTTGTTGCACACCTCTGAACTAAAATAGCAATGAAATTGCATGAAATTTAAACATTTATGACCTTGGTTCTTGCCTGCTATTGCTGGACAGGTTGGGAAAATTAAACAGGATTCAGCTGGGTCTACATAGCTTTCCTCACGAGTGGAGATGGATGGACAAATGGGATTTATCCATCATCGCTGCTTCTTCCTAGTCAAGTGGAGGATTTGGAGCAAAAGAAGGGAGAAACCTCAATAGTGAACAACTTGGAACTGAAGCCTACCTTAGCAGTTGTGGCAGGTAATTTCCTTAGGGAGCAGAGATGTCACTGGCAGAGGCTATTTTTCAATGCAGAATGTTGTTTTCTGTGGTGACATGTTCCAGCCCTGCCAGTTTTATCTTCATTCTCTCTCCCCTTCTTTCCATTTAGTTAGTCTTTTCTGAACGCAAATCTCACTTGTATACCTGGGTGGGTATAGTTGAAATCTGCATCCCATTGTGTTGTTTACTTTGCTTAATAGTTGTATTCCTCTACTTCAAGCTTTCTCTAAGCTGTTTAGGGCAGCAGCTATCATTGACTGGGCTTCCTGGAACAAATAAGGAACAGAAGCTTCCTTCTGTGATTGCCGTGTGCTTGTAGCCACGTAGCAGGGAAGTAGCTCTACTTCTGTGCATGTCTAGCTCAAATCTATGTGACTGCTGTATGGAACCTGGCTAGTGTCTTTCTACAGTGCTTGAAACAAGGTCCAAAGTTTTGCTTGGCATTTGCTATAATCGTACGGAAAGAAGTGTCTCCCTCAGGCTTGGAGGAGTATTTAACTGTTAATAAGATTCTCTCAGTAAGATAGCTTAAGGAATACATTATTTTAACATAAAAATTCTGGCTCAACGATGTCTAAATGGTGAGCTAAATGTTGTCTAAATATGGAGCAGGTTTCCAGATAAAGCCATGCCATCTTGTAGCAGTGTAAGATTTGGCATTGAAAATGAGGATGGAAAGTTTGAGCTCTAGTTTTAACTGATAGGTGCAACCTAATACTTTTTGGAGATGTAGCCAAATTATATTTAGTATTGATTCTGAGTCTAATCTTGTTGCCCTCACTCATGTGTGCAGTCCTCCTCATTTCAAATACCTGCAAGCTTTGCTTGTTCAATTAAGATATTACAAGCCTGTTCTGAATTTCCTTGATTCAGGAACTTGGCCAGACTTTATTTGAAGTCGTAAAACTTTTTTTTTCCTCAGTATATATTTTAATTACTTATGTCATATTTTAAATTTAATGAAGTACCTGAAAATCCCTGTGTTCATAGCAGACGCATCATACTACTCCATTAGACACATGTATCACCCAAATAAAGGTGGAGGTGAACCTTTTCCTAATAAGTTTTAAGTTGCTGTAAGAGGAGAAACAGGTAATAAAATGTACACTTGTATTAAATTTGCACTTGTAAGCTATAATAGGAGAAAGTTCAATACAAGTGTCTAGCTGAATCTCTCAGATTATGCTCCAGTTAATTTTTTATTTTAGGTAGCAATTCAGCTTTTTAATTTTGCTTTGTTTTGTGTAGTGGTGTCTTTAGAGGAAGCATAGTGAAGAGAGAAAAGTAAGAGTAGTAGGCCACTTGGTGGTGTAATATGCAAAGGAAAACGAATCTGTCACATTCAAGTGAAGGAATTGCTTATTATCTGATTAAACACAGTACAAGACGTTACCATGAACAGTTACTTTTTAAAGACCTTTAATTTCAAGCAGGTAGGCAAGTACATTTTGTAGGATTAATTCTGGTTTTAGCTCAGCTCTTACTGAAGGTGTTTGTGTTCAAGCTATTAATGGTCTGTTAGTTGGTTCAGAAATCCTGAACTGGTTCACAGTGGAAAATCTATAATTTAAAAATGGAGAGGGCCACATGGAATCTGCAGCCCCCTGTGTGTGACTTTAGTAACAGCTTTGGTTTTCATCTGCTGGGGTCTGGCCTCCCTCACATTCACAACAGGTGCAGAAGCTTCTCCTCAACCCTTTGTATTTTATATGCACGTCTGAGACACTTGGGAGAAGCTGTGGCATTGCAGTGCTTTGGGAGATATCTGGAATTGCGCGAGCTGTGGCAAGAAAGCGGGGGTAATGGACGCCAACAGTCCAGTATGCTCTCCTGCAAATGCATATACCTGCCAAAGACACACGTGAGTTTGCATGGTGATACCGAAACACATATACACTTATGTAGTGAATACCAAAAGGGAGGGTAATGTGTGGAAGATCAGGTTGGTGGGACGTGTTTATTTTTCTCCATGCAATAAGAAGAATGAAAGGTCCAGCATTCCATTGCCTTTTAGTTCAAACTTCTTTTAGGCAGGTACAAAATGTGTGAGCTCAGCAGGATGCCACAGGGTCTGCAGAGCAGTATGTGCAGAGACAAAAATTTATACTCTGTGCACTGGTGTTCATGCCAAGAGAGAAGAGTGAGCATAAAAGAATCAGTATAATACTGCTTTGCAAATTCTAGCAGAAGTAAACATTTTCCATGCTAAATGGGGCCCACTAAGGAATGTCAGTTTTAGTCAAACTATTATTCTGAAATGGTAATCAGAATTTTCTTTTCTGAGGGAAAGAAAAACAAAGGAAAAAAGAGGAAGTTTCCATTTTTATGTTTGACAGAAACATAAAAATAATAGTTAAGTTTCATTTTCAGATTGAGGAAGAAAAAAATAAAGATGTTTTGACTGGTATTTGGCTTGAGTTTGGTTTGGCTTTTTAGCCTACAGCCTAGAAATGAAGTAAAATTTAAGAACAACTCAAGCCTGGGCTCTTCAGATTAAACTGAAGATATGATTTAGCCTTGTCCTTGATGATTGTACCAAATCAAGGTACTAAAAGAAGTAGCAGGCACTTGCTAATTTTAAGAACAAGTGACCAGGGTAGTGTCCAAGTGGGTACTAACCTACTGGGACCTTGGCTTAAGTGAATTTATCAGTATCGTATTATTATGTTCCTCTGTCAATCCAGAATGTGTAGTTGAAGTGAGGAATTCACATGTCGACTCTTAAGAGCTGTAAGGAGGGGCTTACTCTTTAAATCATTATGGAGTTTATTCCTGTGCTTCAGAAGACAGACAACATCGGTGATGGTTGATGTGTTGCTTATCGTGCTTGTTGGTGTAGGTGATGACATCCTGGATCATGTTCTCCTGGAATACCTTCAGCACTCCACAGATTTTTACATAAATTAGACCTGAAATATTTCTAACTCTCGCATAACAAGCCAGGTGGCAGATAATTGATCACCTTATCTTGTACGTATTATCTCCTGAAACTTTCAAGTAGTACTGATGATCAAAGATTTAGTATGGATGGGAAACACACAAATTGTAGCATACTTCTATAGATTCTGTGATATCCTCCACAAAGCTTGGAGGAGAGCAGCATAAACAGAGTGTACTGTAAGGTCACTTTAGAGTGCTGATTATATGTTACCAAAATAATACCATTTCAATATCCAAATATTAAGGACCTGTTGCAGGCTATGCATCTCTTAAAAATTACTACTGTGCAGAAATTAGTAAGAACTTTTGGTTTAAACTTCTACTTTTTTTTTTTTTTTTTTTTTTTTAATTCTGAACCCACTCAGTAGAATACAGATTCTTTAGAAGAGATTGGCTGGGATCAGAAAGTTGACAGTTGCAGAAAGGAAATTAAATTAGATGAAAACTATGAGAGATTTGTCTGGCTAGGCTGATTTACTAGAACTCTGCACTGATTTTTGTTCTTCCAAAGTCTTTGTGAATAACTAGCCTGATGTGGAATGAGAGGGGAGATGGATGCAATCTCTAGGGAGAAACATGGCTCCACTGTACTCTTATTATGCTTCTCTCTATTGTGCTGCTCTTCTATTGAGAGGGTTTGCTGAAAAAAATGTACTAAATGACAACTATATGATACTTTTTTTTATCACCTTTAAAGAAAAAAATAACTCATTTGCTCAAGGGAGTGGGGGAAGGAGTTTAAGGATTTAAGCATGTAACTGTTCAGATGGAGTCTGTTTGGTTAGACCTAAATTCCTTATGTCATTTCTCATTAATGTTGTTGTACCAAGTGTTTATGCATGAGTGTCCGAGAAGAACTGGATGTGATCAATTCAAAATGGCCTTGTCAGACTGTATGAAGGATTCACTCTGAGATATATATGGAAATGCATGCTTTATGATTTATTCTGACAGGGTATTCACATTGCTGTTTTAAGTGTTTCTCCAAATCTTTTCACAGTAGATGATCAATTAGTGCTTTACTTATTCTTTCTATTAATTTAAAACGTGAAAATAACAATATGGCCACTTCTTATAGGATTTTTATGTATCCTATGAAATGAAATCAATCAGATCAGTGATCTGTCTGGTTCTGTCGCCAACAGGTTCTTAGGAGATCTGCCTCTTGTTGCACCGATTTCCTTGTTTCCCCCTCTAGTAGAAGGTTAACTGAATTACAACACTCTGCAGGCCCTGGGGCAAGAATCAGATTCTGATCTTGGAGTCGGAATGGACTTTTTGTATAGTTTTTTGTAAACCCTTCTTTCCCTTCTGCAGTCTTCTTGTCTACAAAGGAGACTACTTATTCTAAAAATTGCTTATCATAACAGGTTATGAAAGTTTACATAGAGTTGCATTAGGCAACTTAAACGTGTGGTGACATGGTTATGTCCTGATGTTACATCCTGATGTTGAACATTTATTTCTCTGAAGGAATTTGTCTTGCATGCTGAGGATGGAATGATCCAATATTATTTGAAGTTTTAAGCTCATGTTTTGTTTTTCACCCTGCCTTATGGCAGGTGGTTCCACAGACTGATTGGGCAAGAAGGTGTTTTCTTTTATCAGTGTTTTAAATTTTCTGTCCTTCATTTCATTCACATGCCCTTGTTTTCCGTATAGAAAAGCATGAATTTCAGTCATAGTTACCCTCATGCCAAATTTTCTTGGAAAACCAAAACTGTTTGTGTTTAACCTTATAGCAAGCTAGCCAGTATTTTTGCCCTAAGACCATAGTACATTGAGTCATATAACTGTTTGGGGTTTTTTTCTTTTTTTTTTCTTCTTTTTTAGAGGAGCAATTTTTCATCTTTGTTGATGCAGGGTAAAAGTTGAAAATGTGTATTCCAGAGAGTAAATTAACAGAAAATGGAAATATACAACTTCTATTTGTTTTAACGTAATATGATTATTCTCTAGTGGAAAGAGCCTAACTTGTGATATTTTGAATGCTTGATGTAGCTATTTTTTTCTCTTAAACCTTGTCTTTATTGAAATATCTGAAGGTTAGAGGTATTTCTAAATGTAGCTCCTGATCTCGAGCTACGCCTAAGAACTGTTGTCAAAAGATACACATAGGAAGCAGTTCAGGAAGAAGTTTTAACCATACATTAGACGGCACTTTCCGAGTCCTTGCTGGACCAGCAATATTGTTGGAAATGTTTGTTTCAGATAATCTATAAGGGGGTGTTGCAAATGTTTTTTCTGCTTTTTATAGAACCTGTTTCTCATTTTGCAAGTGGATGCTAGATAAAAAGGGCAATGCAACTTCAGAAAAATAATTTAATATTTTTGCTTGATTTAATTGGAGGCATAAATATAAGAGTCATACTTACTCAACTGAAACCTTATATTTATTGTTACCTACCAGAATTCTTGCTTTATAGTACAGAGCAACACTTCACAGTTGCCAAGTTTCACTGGAGATGAAGTGATAATCTCTGGCTGTAAGTTGTAAATTGCTTTGGGATGAAAGGTACTGCATAAATGTAAATTGTTACCTTATTAAATGCAAGTGTAGCATAACATGGTCTTCAAATTACTAATGAGTATTTTCTTTGCAAGTCTGATGGCTTTTTTAAGATAAAATAGCGCTGGGTTTATTTAATCAGCGTAAAAGGTTCTTATCTTGCACATTGTGATACTTATTTTTATTGCTATAAACAAACATTATTTGGAAGAATTGCAGGATAAAAAAAGAAAAAGTTTACAGTGTTTTTATTAGTCTTAATGTTTTGATTACCAATCAGATTGCTTATTTTTCTGTTTAAATTAAAATCAATATTTTATGATAATACTTACTAAAATATTGTTTTTGTTGTGTTGCTGTATTTAACAACACACAGAAGTCAAAATGTCATAGAATCTCTTCCAGATGTGCAAAATGATTAAAGATGTTAAAATCAAAAACACTGAATGAGAAGATAGTTTGGGGGATATTTAACTGAAGTACCGATAAATACCATTTTAAGATGTTTCTGTATCATTTGTGTTACTTCAGTTCCTTCCCCCATTTATAGGCTTTTAATAGGGTGGAGGCACAAAAATCAATGAGACTATAATTTAAATGAGTATTTTCCTCAGTAGGCTGCTAAATCATCAAATTCTTATCAATCTAATTGTGGCTGTTAGGAAGTGCTAGGATCTCAGTTCTACCTGACTAAATTTACCACTCATTTGAGCAACCATAAGAATACAAATAACATGTTTACATAACAATGACTGAAACTTGACAGGTAATAGGCTTAAAATTATTTTGTTTCACAAGCTTACTTTATCCAGCGAAGAAACGGAGGAAAATAGCAAGGTTTTAAGTAGAAATTGCTTAGAAAGAAGGACCATAGCTAAGCATGTCCTTGTATGTGGAGCAAACAGGGGAAAAAACTCGCGGATAACTGGAAATTGTGAAGTTCTGTTACAATTGTGAGAAAACCAGCAAGCAAAGCTTGATGAGAAACGGTAAGACAAAGTAGCACAAAAATGATTAAAGCTTAAATAATGATACAGAGATATTCCCACAGCATGTAAAAACTAATTTTTGTTGGACACTGAACTTATAGCAGGTCCGACATTGTTTCATTTTGTGCTGAATGACACTTCATTCATAATATGTACTTACATATTTTTAAGAATACTAATGTGTATAAATAATGAGAGTTTTATGCATGTGCATTTTAGCAAGTCTAATTTCACTCTCAGAGCATGTTCACATCAGGTAAACACTGTCGTGTTTTGATTTGATTCATTATTATTCTGACATAATTCATGATGTAAAACATGGGAAGGGAATAATGCTAGTGCAGCAATAAACAATATGGAGAAAACTGAAACTACGTTTTCCAGAAGTGTATTGCTAAGCCAAACTCATGGCCAAAAAGGAAGAGAAACCAGCAACTTTGCACTTGGCATGAGTATACATAGATGACAAAAGTTGAAGGGATATTAAGTATCTGTGAATATCTGTATGAAAATGAAGTTGTGTTTGTGTCCTGTATTGGTACATCTAACTAAGGCAGCAATGAAGACAGAAATGATGTGGGCACTATTAATCTGTAGTCTCTGCAAAATTTTTTGTTGGTGTGTGTTACAGTCACATCTATGGAGGAGCCAGTAGGAGCCACTCCACCTAAGATTTACAACAACTTCTATTTTAACAGCTTCCTACCTTGTCCCCTGATGGTCAACTACAAACTGGCATGCTGCTTTGGGGATAAACAGTGAAGGAGTGCAGACAAAACTAATAATATTTAATTTAGGTCCTCTATCCCCAGCTCAAGAGAGCAGTTAAGCATGACTTTTAAGAGTCAGGGTTCAGAAATCAAAAGTAGAATTGTACATGCAACATTGGCTATGATGTTTGCTGTTATTTTCTTGGGGCAGAGAAAGGAGGGTGTGCAATTTTGCTGTGCAATTTTGGAGATTTCTTATATGGAATTCTTAATGGTTTCCACGTACTGGAATACTTAATTATGTTTCCTACATAAGTAAATACTGTTTAGGTATTTTAATTCATATTTTTGTATGCTATACAATAAAAATGAAGTTAGTGTTTATGCAGTAGTCCATTAAGATGCTCCATATTTAATCAACTTTGTCAAAGAGTGGTGGAATGAGGACTTATGGTCAGAGCTAGGGGACAAAGGTCCAGCATGGATAGGGAGCCAGGGTGGACTAGAGCATCTCCAATTACAGAGATTGGTTGGCTTAAGCACACATTGTATAGTGGGGCCGCAGGTCTGTCGAGAAAAGAACGTTCAAGGAGAGGAATAGTCTGACCCCAAATCTCACATAAACCTTTAGTTACACTGATTTTTTTCTCCCTCTAATCTCATGAACTCTGTATTTTATAACTAG
This sequence comes from Pelecanoides urinatrix, assembly GCA_013400755.1. Lineage (NCBI taxonomy): Eukaryota > Metazoa > Chordata > Aves > Procellariiformes > Procellariidae > Pelecanoides > Pelecanoides urinatrix. Next base: position 95,993 of record VZTQ01014127.1, read on the forward strand.
TATTACACCATGTTTCCTTTTCACTATTTTTGTTTTCTGTCATCTCTTGCTGAGTATATTAATTTATTTTAGACTGTTGCTCAGTACATGATCTTGAAAGACTTCTAACATTAAATATAAACAAAAAGTAACAGCCTGTTCTGTGAAATTATAATATCAGCTTAAAACTGAAGGTTGTGAAGTAGAATAGCTTTATTCTAGTTGTTTTTGTATTATTTTCTGCTTTTACTACCATTTCCCACTTAGGCAAATACTGTGTTCAGGAGAACTACAGAAAAAAATGCTAGATACATAAATCACCATTTCTTGGTTTATCCTGTTCTTTGTACATGTAAAGATTACATAGGGCTCTGGTCTTTAAAACTAACATGCAGATGTTCTACAGCTGCCTGTTGATGCCTGACTCAACCATGCCTGGACACCTTCTGACCTTCCTGGAGGTGTCATGGTGTATTCCACTGAAGTGATTAAAATAAGCATTATTTTGTGAAAAAAGATGTAATGCATAAAGTGAGTCTGAGCATTTATTAAGGATGAAGATAACATGAACCAAACAGCTTTCTCAGAAGGAAGACAATATTTATTTTCCTTAGGCTCTCATGGTCCTGTCAATATCTCCATAGTGTTAAAGCATTTCACAAAAATACAGCACTTCTTTAGCGCAGTGACATGTTTAGCAGTTTCCCCAGGCTATTTCAGACTTTGCTTAGAACTATATCATTCTATTAAGGATGCTTATTTATACACCTTCACCAACGGATTTAAAAAAACGGAGTGGTTGTTTTTCTAGGGTAAATTTGGAATTGAAATCCAGATGACAGTGCTGATATTTTCACCTGGTTTACACAGGTGAATAGTTGACTTGAATGTCCTTCAAGTACGTTTCTTTTTATAGTGAAGGAGTTGCATGGGCTATTCTTGACTACAGACAACATTTTTTGCTTTAATTCTTTGGCAGCTATTCGCTGACAAAGTTCTGCCTGTTCTGCTGTATAAACCAGCTAGATATCGGGAGCCTTTATATTTATAACCAAAGAAAAAAAGTATATGGCTTAACCAGGCTAGGATGTGCTCCTGTCTAATTTAGCTAAATTGGGGAGTAAGGGTGTAAACGTGATGACTTCTCTTAGCCAACAGGCAGCTAATTAAATAATAAACTTTTCAGTTAAATGCATGATTCTTCACACCTTGAAATAAGGTCAGACTTCTGATAGGCTCTGTTAATAGATTTCAAGTCACTTCGTATTAGAAACAGATTGTAACATGTGTTGACCATAGCTTTATGTTATTTTCCTTAAACCAAGAAAGCTTATTCTGTGAATGTAAGGTTCAAGGCACTTTGCAGCCAGGATGAACTTCTGTTTTTGTAATACCAGCATCTTGGCTACCATGTAAGAGAACTGAGAGCAAATTTTACAAAGGTTAAAAATACTTGAATTCTCATGTCAGGCTTGGTAGTTGGGGATTTCACAGCCCACACTGACGTGTTCTAGAGATCTAGAGGTCAGAAGTTGATAGTAATATTTGCTGACCAGCAAGAGAGAAGAGCAAAATAGACAGGACCACTGTTTCTTCTCAGGAATGCTATAGTTCATAAACAGTTAAATGCTGCCTCCTTGGAAAAGTTTAGCTTAGCCCATAAGGGGAAAAAAAGACTATTTTACAGTTATTTGTTAGCACAACTCCTGGAGTATTTTAGCCAAAATTCATTCAAAACTCAATTTTGTTCTAGAAATCAAGTTACTTTAGGATTACTTCAGTGCAAACAACATAAGAATTTGAGCTCTCCGTTGGCTTTCATTGTAAATAATTCTGAGTTCCGTTCCATAGCCTTCATTTGCCACTGACTGATGCAGAACTTCAGCTACTGAAATTTTACAAGAAATAAGATGAACATATATTTTGTATCAGCTGTGAAAATATGCCGTTGAGTGACACCTATGCAATCAGTAAGTCAACAGAGCAGAATTAAGCTTATTGCTTACTTCACAAGGAAGGCCAAAACTGAAACGCTGCAGCCACACTTCTGAATGGTTTGTACTGTTCACCACCACGTCCATCTGCATAAATAGGCTTCCTTGCAGAATTTGGATGAATAGAAATGCCTCCTCTTTGGCTTTATTAATGTCATTTATTTTTAATAGAGGGGAAAATTGAAATATGTTCTTTATGTGAAGTCTGTGGAGGAAAGGAATCTGGGGAAAAAAACTTAAAAGTTTTTTTTTTTTTTTTTATCTTGAAATCTTGTGTTTAGTAAGTGTTTAAAAATTTCTGGCAGTCCTGTTAGTAAAAATAATTATTCACAGCCTTCTGGGTGTTGTGGATCTTTTCATTTTATATGTTCAAAAGAAAGAGGGATTCTTCCAAATCCTCAAATGTACAAAAGTACATTAATTTCATTTTCATCACATTTCTTCATTGCATTAGATTTGCATGGATTTTTAACCCAGAGTTTTAGCAGTATTGTGGGAAGGCAAGCCTTTTTTTTTTTTGCCTTTTTTTTTTTTCTTTTCCAGGAGGGCATTTTGGGTCATTTTAGATGAAAGAAAGTTCAGTTCATGCTATTATGTTAGTTTCCTGGTTACAATTCAGTTTTGATTCCTCTTCTAGAGAACACACGAAAGGGAAAAATGTTGGCAACTATATTGGACCTCTGGGTTGTTGTGTTCCTTTTTAATTTTAGCACAGATTCTAGTTAATACTTTTGAGTAACGTCAGCCTTCTGTCTCAGGTTAGTCCCACTGATTATCTTTTGGGCAGAAGGATATTTATTAATGGGAACTGCTTATGTAGAACTCTGCTGGTCAGTGTAACTAGAAGTCGTGGATCTTATTTGACCAGGGTAATATGTTTCCCTAAGAATACAGAAGACTTGCACAGTTTAACTAAATGCAAGATAATGCTGCAGTTTACAAGAACGGTTCCAGACACTCCAAGCACTGCATGATGCAGAGGCTCTAAGTATGTCCACCAAACAAGGATTTTTCTGATGAGGCCATTGTTTAGGCCTCAGTGTAATGTAAAGACACAGGAGGGAAGGTTGGGCAGTGTTTGCATGGAAGGAGGAGTTCTGGATAGTTCCATTGCTAGTGAATAATCCCTAAAATATCTGAATTATTAGAGTGAGCATATTATATCTTTCGGATAAAAGAATCTTCCTGAAGGAAAATGCTAAAGTGACCTCTCAGTGTGAATTCTGTGTTACGTCTACTTCAGGTGCAATGATGAATCACATTGCTCTTTTTTAATAAATCATCTAAATATATTAGAACATGTAGATTGTTGGCCATTTACATGGGTGCTTAGGAAGAACATCTTCCAAAACAGAGATGTAGGAATTTCTGGTGTCCATAGCAAATTTGGTTGTATTCTTTCTTCCCTATTTATTTTTAGCCAAATGTAGATTTGTGATTCACTGTCCTTTACTAATCATGCAACCACTTGCTGAATGTTTTACAGTGGGTCTGTTTCTCTGGGAGTGACTGGTACACTGAGTATTCTTGATGACAACTGGTACTTCATAAATGCGGGATATTAATAGCATAAGAGCTTTATTACTTGTTGTTTAGAGTATTACAGGTTGTTTCTGTTAAGAAAAGAAATTTTTATGTGGAAAGACACATAAAAGCAGTTCCTTATTCACAGACAATGCATATAGTATTGCTTATCTAAACATGGTTGGGATCAAATGGCAGCAAAGAATTTCTTGGCTTATAGCCCTTTGTTTTAGAAAGTGCACTTGCTCTCTTGCTTTCTTTCAGCTTTCTCTCAGGGATGTATTACCATGCCTTTCTTCCTGTGTCCTTGACTTTCCTGCCGCCTACTTTTTTTTTTTTTTGCCTCTGGCTGCCTCAAGTTGCCTTTATATAGTTGCATGTGACTCTGCCAAAAATCTTCAGGCTGATTTTAGCATTCAAACGTGAAGGGAAACCTCAGTCCACCTGGCCCAACTTCTAGAACTTTAGAGGTGCAGAAACTGTGCTGGGAATGGTGGCTGCCTTGTTCAGCTGTTACCACGAAAAAATGGCCGTTAAGCTGCTCTCATAATGGCATGTGGCTACTGTACCTCCTAGCCTGAAGATAATTTAGAAGACTACCAGTAGGTCAAAACCCCATTCCTAGGGAGCTGCCTTATTTTCAGTATAGCATTTTAGCCTTTAAGCCATTGAAGAGCTTGATAGCATGCCTATTTCATGCACCTAAAGACCTTGGCAACTAGAAGGCTTTTGTGTACAGCTTATGCTACTTGGAATGTCAGTGTTGTACTACCTCCTTTTTGACTCATTTTATTTGAGCATATTATTCAGCATTTAGGTCAGCACTGGTTTTCCAGCAATACTGCATAGAATTGAGATTTGGATATAAATGCAAGGATATTTGACATGATTTCAGATTTGATAATATAGGAACTAGTGCTTCTATGTGGAACTGAAGTTCCGTATTTTGTTGTCTTCATTCCACAATCAGATAAACATTTGCTTAACAGTAGGGAGAATCTACTTTGTGGATCTATATCCATATTGATCACGCAGAGAAAACATTGGCACCTTCATCTAGAATGAACAATTTCTTATACTTTGTGATTACCAGACCAATATTAGCAGCTTGTTGGATTTCCTGCTCATGTGAGAACTGTTACTGCTTTTGTATCGATTTCGATAGCCTTAGACCTAATTTTTTGCTTCGATTAACATTAGAATATAATATATCAAAAGGTTGTCTGTCTGATATGTCTGGCAGCTGCTCTGTTGCTAAAGAGGTCAGGGCTTCATTGTGCTAGATGTTAGAGCTACCTACAGAAAGATGGTTCTTATCCAAAATATCTTGCCATCTAAATGCAAACCAGAATGGAGCTACAACTTTTTATGTTTTGGTGATGTTATGGCTCAGAATATTTTCCTGTACCTTTACCTAATCAAATTTTCAGTGACTCCAAATCTGATTGACATCAGCTCCCACTAGAAAGCTAAAGCTTTTAAAACTTAGGAAAATTTTCTATCTCACAGTTTCATTTGTTCATAGATTTGTACTTGTGTGATCTATTATGTGCCTGGATTAAAAATAAATGAAACACAAAGAGTAGATAGAACCTGTAGTGCTGCACTGGGTTGCTGTTGTGTTTATGTGCAGTAAGACAGGTGCTTTCGAGGACCATCGATTCACTGTGACTGTCACGGTGCTCAACAGATAGAGTATTTCTGAGAAGCATTGAATATGTTCATTTTGTGTTTAAGGAGTTCAGGGTAATGGGACAGAATATTGTTGAAGTAGATACCATCTGGGAATACAAAAAAAAAGAAATTGTTAGGATTGAGCTGTAATTCTGATATTGTTACCCAATGACTAGGTGTCTCCTTTCTTAGATGATTATGGGAGGAAAAAAATTGTGTCAGTGTTTTCTTTACATTGTTTATATTCTTTTAGAATGACATATGTAATCTTTTTTTTTTAAATGTGATTCTTCTGATGTAACTTGAATTTGTATTTTAATTATTTAATTATTTTGGGCTTTTTGTTGAAGTTTCTTCTCTCTCCCTAGTGCTAATTAATTATGCTTTTATCCTAGATATTATACAGTGCACGGTGAAGCACTTATTGAAAGATTATTTAACGTACTGAAGGAAAGATTAAGGTCTAGTGAGATATGAATATATAATGATAGGACAGTGTTGCAATTTGCATAAATATAATGGGTGATTTAACTTATATGAAAGGTAAATATTATGCTATAGAAAGTTCTCATTTATATCTTTACTATCATATAAGCTAGTATAAAATGCTCTTTTTTAAAAGAGCGAGTAATTTTGACTAAATAAGTGGAAACTATGTGCATAGTCAGTAGTTGCTGTTGTCATCATAGCAGCAAAGTAAAAATATGTAGTATTACTTTGGGTCGCTATTTTGGAGAAAAGAATGCTGTGTTTCAAGGCTAGTGGAAAGTATGATTAATGCTTTAGAAATTAAGTATTTTGAATGTTTTTATGTGTGGAGTTACTGCCATACCACTATAAAGACTTAGTCCTGGGTTGTAAATGAACTTGAGCCTTACAGTTCATTGTATGACATGTTTAAAGGTCATGTCCCTTTCAGGAGTTTTATTTCTAAAAGTAATGGAGCAGAAATAGTTTCCTATTTGAAAACTTTCTAGTAGAGGCAAATGTTCAATGCATATTCAGTTGGGTTCCTTAGCAGTCCTGTTTTTACTGACACAGTTTTTTCTGGGGCACTTGCCTGTTTTCTTCACAGTGTCTGTCCCATGTAGTTGCTTGTTTATAACTGCTATGCCAGCTACTTACAAGCAGGTGGCTGCTTACAGCTGATGTAAAGAAATGACAAATGAAATTGCAGTTTGAAACAGTGGTCTTTTATCAAGTCATCTGCTAGTTTCTGGGTTTCTTCTCTTTGGTCCTGTGATAGTGAAAAATAGTTTGAACTACATTGATTATATAGATTGTATTTCTGGGAGAATGATGATGGAATCATTGAACCTTTTATCCTAAAGGAAGAGTCACTCTTTGAACTAATTTGAACTGGAAGGCTTACAGTTCAGCAAGGATCTGATAAAGTCAGAATGAGGCGATACAGAGATAGAAGATTTGCAACCCAAATGCACAAGATAGAAAAAGAAAAATCATGATACTGTCATTATCAGAAATGGAATGAAAGAAGTGGTGAAATTGGAGGGTTTTATGAGAGGAAGCAAGAACAGGAATGAGGTCAGGAATGGAAGACCAGCAGAGCATGACTTTGGAATGGAAGCAACACCATACTTCTTAACTACCTGGGATGAAGTGGTGCAGGAAGTAGACTTGTTCATTCCTTGGTCTTAGTCATTTTTTCTCTGAAAAGTTGTTGTGAATAACGTATATATTTGTCAACTATACAGTTTGTTTGGAGAGATTGCAGTGATATTTCACAGTGATATCTTCCCATTTTACCAAATTTTAAAAATAACATTTAATTCATATGCTGAAAATGATTTGGGTAGCAATTGGAAGGAAATATATCTTGAAAGATGCAAGGCATTCAGGATACCAGATGAGAACAGTGGCGTATAGAAATCTTTTTTTTTCTCCTGTGAAAGATGTTGGAAATCTTCACCACAGTGAAATAGTTCAAAGTCACAGTTTATAAAGCTATTGTTTGCAATGCAAATATGGAAACCAACCTTGTCATTTTTCACTCCTGTTCTGCCCCGCAGCCTAGAATTCAGGAGAGTTTTGGAAACCCATAGCTGACATTGTAATGGTGTATGGCTTTACCGCAGTGTGAATTCCTTTTAATGTCAGTTTCTCTATGGGGGATTAGCCACCACAGATGTCAGAGATCCTGGGAATATCTTCCATGATAAAAAAAGGAAAGCTGGCATCTCAACTGTCATTTAATAATCTACAGACTCGTTAATTTATGTGTTTTATGATATTTGATACCTACAGATACAACAAACCTGTTCTTCAAGTGCTTGCTGGTTTGATTGCAAAATGTGTATTGGTTTATGTTGTTGTAGAACAGTTAAATTATAAAATGCTATGTAGTCTTTGCTTTGAATCTTTTAACATACCAGTGGATAAATCAGGAGTGCTGATCTTCCCATTATATACATCTTAAAGCAAGCCTCTTAGACTGGTAACTTCTCCCCTCCTTTTCTCTCTTTCCTCCCTGTGTAATGTTAGGCTAAAATGCTGATTAAGGTCAAAACAAGTTTATGCCAGTTAAAAACAGTCATATGGAAAGTTCCAGCACGGAGCCCCATAAACTATGAGGGAGGAATTTATAGCCTCGCAATGCTCCCAGCGCTTCTCTTTAATTAACTACTCTAAGCATCCTAAAATTCTCAACAACAATCTGCCTGACAACAGGGAACCCTCTAGATCTGTATATAGAAGTAATCGCCCTGCCCAACAGTATTCTATATAGTTGAGTATATCAGGTGTTCTGTGACCTCCCAGCAAACTGTTACACTTCTTGGTCTGCATTGAAGATGTGAAAAATAAGTTGGTTCAATTGTTTTGCTCTTATTTAAAGAAAGCATATCCTAACTTCCACTTTACTAATTTTAACTTGTAAAAGCATGTTTGTTTCTCTTTTTTTTTTTAAGAAATAGCCAAAACCAGAATTCCACAATGCTTTTAAGCATGTAATCACATGTATTTCTCATGTAAGTACTGTTGTTCTTTTATACGGAGTTTTCATTTGCTTGCTTCAAAATAAGGACACTTAGATGTCCTCTGGAGGAAAAAAAAGAGACAAGTGTGTCAGTATTTAATCCTTTTGAAAAGGAGGTCCTCAAGATCTGTACTCCAGTAGTGATCTAAAAAATAAATGAGCCTACCCCATTATTCCCTGCTCATGCACCAGAAGAGCTATCTCAGTAGCTCTTGTAGCCACAGCATGACACAGGAAGCCCATGCTTATTGGGTTATCTGCTACCTGTTATGACCCTAAGGTTCTTTTCAGAGTTACTACTTTCCAGAATACATCATCCTATAAATATGAGCACCTGTATTTGTTCACAGATATATGATTTCACGTTTGGCTTTCTTTATATCTGTTCTTTAATTGGATATAAATGACCTATTCTTGCTATGATTCAGCTCTCCATGAATCGTTACCTGCAAACTTTATCAATATTTATGTATTTTCTTCTTTGTCACTGTTGAAAACATGAAACACCACTGACCACAAATTCATATTATCTTAATGATAATTTAATTCATTTCTGTTTGCCTGTTTTTTTCTTACTAATTATTAACTGAAATTAAGAGCAGTTATTCATCAAAGATCTTACAGCAATGGAAGTGCATTATGTCTGTACCTCCCATCTTCATCAGCCAAACTTGTTACTTCATAGACGAAAGAGATAAGTAAATCTAATGTAACATTTATGATTTCTTCCAAGCTGCATTGTGATTAGGAGATATGTATGCCCCATAAACATCCAGAAATTTTCCTCCTTCGATTTTTAGAATTCTGCTCAAAGCTCTTCTTGCAATAACTACAAAAATATGATAAGGCATAAAGTAGTGTTATACAGTTATCATTGATTATTATAATGACTAATAGGGAGAGACTTTGGTGTGGTGTGGATATGTCCAAATTGGCTGGCCTGGGGCATTAATTCCATCACAGAACTTAGGGGAAGCTGTAGCACCTGCTGAGGTTCAAGGTAAATATTTTCATGGTTAACTTGTACTGTGCTTTGTGCTGGTAGATCTGCTTTCAAACTGACCAGTTTAAAGCAATGTTGGGTATGTTTACAGAAATGATATTAAAGATGTGTCTATAGGATGTAAGGTTTTGGGGACAGGTTACGAAAAGGTACAGAAAATTGAAGGTCCTTGATTATTGAAATCCTAATGTGTGGTTGCTACAGTGATACTAAACATAAATAATGACGTATTTACTTCCATGAAATAATGTTACTGTCTTTGATTCCAAGTTACCCCTTCCAAGGGGTAAGTATTGATCAACTCACTATTGTGGAAAAAATGCCTGGAAAAAATATGGCCTTTGGGAGATTTAGGTATGTTGCCTTTCCATTTCATTGGGAGAGACAACGTTTTTATTTAAAGAAAAGGGTAAAAAGCAGCGTCTGAGTTACATTCCACATTACTTTAAAATCTTTGTCATGTTAGCCTATATTTCTTTCCTTTTGAAGACATGTTCCCAGTCATCCCCTTATTTCTTTTTTTACCTCTGTCCTTGACCCTGTCATTACACTGTTGAACCCGCTCATGTATCTGTTATCTTTTTTGATACTGGCCAGAATGGGTCAGTGTCTCAGATGAGGATGTTGCATTGTTTTGTAAAATACCGTATGTATGAGACAATTTCTGAAGCTACAAAGGGCAGTTAAACATCTGACTGAAAATCAGTATTAACTGAATACTTCCTTTATACCTTTGAAAATCTTGCTGTATAATAATGTTTCCCTCTGGAGTTGTCTGAATAAGAAAGATAACAGATGTCTGTGTATCATGATTGCTTACCCAAGACATTGCTGTGTAAATCTAGTAAGTGAGGATCAAGATACTTTGGGATATGCTCTACCATGTCAAAACAGTGGCTGAATCTTTTCGCTGAAGTGATGATTAGGAAATTTCTATTTAATCCACATAGTCCCTAAGTGCCACTACAAAGAAGTAAGACTTAATTGCATTATTATTTGTGATGTATATTGTAT